>CM076582.1:443264275-443683398 GCA_034641835.2 Pinus albicaulis | reverse complement strand
TGCCTCATGAATGGTAAATGGTATTTGAGAAATTTATGCGATTATAGTCGCTGGCGGTCACACGTCCAAGAGTGGTATTCAGAAACCACTCTCATCACGTAAATCTGGAGTGTTAACACTCGGAGACTTTAAAAATGAAAAATTTATTGACATTCGTCAGATCGTTGAGAGGGAAGCGATTAAACACCAGCCGTAGATTAATGAAGGGTGAATGGTGGACGGTTAAGTTGTAAATGTCGAGGACCCATAGGTTAGTCCTACGTTGATGTCGTGGGGGTTGAATTATTAAAGATTGGATTGGGTTATAACATATGTTGAGAAATATCTATAACTCCGAACCTTGTATAATGAATGGTATGCGGGCGTAGTGTAAACGTGCGAAAGGTGATCAGAATATATATGTGTGTTGACATATATATCATGGTGGGATATATAATATATTGGGCCTATGGTTTTCAAGAAAATCAGAATTTTATATGCTAGAGGGACACTTAACATTAGTGGGTTGAACCCTTGAATAAAGGAAAATGATAAGATATGAGCGTGAGGCTTGAAAATATTCATATCAGCAATGCATATGAAGAGTGGGGATCTCTTATAATAAATCGAATAGTTATTGGAAAAGTCCATGAACGAGGTAAAGGCTATATAATTGTGGAAAATAAATTGTCAGGGTTGCTTGGATTTCACATGGAAGAGAATTTTGCATGTGTTGTGAGATTATTGTTATGGGGTTAACCATAAGCTTGAAGAAAATAAATAAAGCCTCCGCATTTAGTTAATTTTCCCGTGAAGGAAAACAAAACATTGGGGATTGCCCAGATTTAAAATTTTATTGGCTGAAAACGAATGCAATTTTGCATGGAAAGGAAATTGGAGTTATATATGGATCGAAAATACAAAGGCATGTATTGGAGGAAGCCCGGCATCACATATCGGACTGAATGGTTTTGTCAAAATAACTGTCTGGATGTGAAAATGACTCGATTTGGTTGTGGAAACCAACTCCCATGGGTTGGGAGGAGCATTTTGCTTATCATTGTGCTTCTCATAGCAGAACAAGTTAAGTAATCAATTATGTGTTATATTAACATGAATTTTTATATGATTGTGTAAATATCTTATGTAGATATTGAGAGGAAAGGAGCCTAACACTTGAAAAGAAATTACTGAAAGTTTAAGTTCCTTTATTTTATTACTATTCTTTTGAATGTCTTAGCAAGGGCTAGGAAAATATGCACATGGTGCACTGACTGACCATTTGTATGATTAGAGAGCTAGGTGCTCTCTGAGTACTTTTTGAAGTACTGTGTGGATTGCACATGGTGTAGTGATTTATAATTTTTTATGATTTATCATGAATAGAGGGTTGGTACTCTCTAAAGACTTAGAAGAGTACTGTGACTAAAATATCTCTTGAAATTGCAGGAATGATTGATAGTTTAAAATATTTCATTTGACTGGAAATGGTGTGACCAATGTGATTGAATTTTTTAGACATATATTACAGACTACTTTCCATGGAGTGTTGATGGGTTGTCAAACCAATGGATCGCTTGTGTAAAAGTGACCATGACTTCCAAGAGTAATTGGAAGTAATGGTACATTGGTGTAGATATTTGTTTTTGTTTCTATGAATTTTAATAATGGATAAGTGGTTGAAAGTACAAATTACTTAACTTAGAAGCTATAAATGCTTATGAATCTTGATAAAACATTATTATTTTTTGTTTATTGATATTCCCTAGAAAAATGAACTTTCATTTCAAAATGGAAGGATTCCCTCTTGGATGTTTAGATCGTTATATCCTGAGTAAAAGTTAATGATAAACATCGGGGACGATGTTTACTTCAAGGGGGGGAGTATGTAACATCCCTCCAACCGACATATTATAATGGAATTTACGATTCTTTTTGGAAATATCACTCTTATTTACCATGTTTACCAAACCAATAATTTGTTATATTTCTTCAACTACTCGAACTTACCTTAAGATCCATTAATAACAAAAGGTAATAATAGTTTACTTTACGGGTTTGAACTTCATGACTTAGTAAGGTGAAATATTGTGACAATTTATATGTTGGAATTTGCTGTTATTTTTTGAAAGATTATTATTATTATTTATCATTCAGTTGTAAACCACAGAAGGTAACCATATCATTTCCTTTCTTTATTTTCTTGGGGGAACAAATGGTGAGGGATTTTAGATTAGCCTTTTATATTTCGCAAATCCTCTATTTGGATGGAAGATATAGCTCTAATAGGAATATTTAGTTTTGTTGCCAAAGATTTGTGAGAACCGAAATAGTAGTCAATTGTGACGCCGAGAATCTCATGTGAGATATCAGATGAAGTTTGTCTTAGGGATTCATTCAATGTGTTACAAATTTTGTTACAAGAATGTTGAATAAGGTTTTTGTTGGCACAAAAATTACAATGCAGCTCTGGTAGCTTTCCTCCCGAACTTTTGTAGCTGATTAAAGAAAACATTGTTGCAAAGAGTAATAAGAATTTATGGATGTGGATGAGTACTGCAGTAGGGAGAGGAGTTCTTCAAATGAAATAAAGATAAGTTAATGAGTTTTTATTGGAAGAAAGGTCATGAAGAACCTAGAATAGTTTCACATAATTGTTTCTTTGGGAAAGATCATGTTGAAGCTTGTGTGAAAAGAATAATTTCTACTTGGGAAAAGATTATGTTGTTTTATATATGTTGTTCTTACTTGAAAAGAGTGCATGGATAGATGAATTGTGTCGACTTCTTGATTTAGGTGTATACAAATTTAAGCTAACCTTTTTATTTTTTCCTAGTTTTATGCATAAAAGAAGGTTATATATGATACTTTCTTGAAAGGGAAGCATAAGAAGCTTTCGCGTATAAAGACAACAAAACTAGCTTATGATAACTTCCTGTTGCAAATGAAGTATGCATTTGTTTACATGAAAGGAATAGTTAATGATGGTAGAATTCTAAGAAGGGAATAATGTATTGCCTACGTTAAAGAAAAGTTATTATGATAAGCTCTTACATGCACAAAGAATAGTGATTGTGTTGGATATTTATGTTATTTGCATGGATAGAAGATCTATTGAGCTATATCCATCTCGAAAATTTATATTATGCTATCATAATTAATATGTTAGTTTTCTGTCGGAATAAGATCATGTGTATGCATGCAAGATTTGTATTATCTTTAATTGTAAATAATATACAGTTGTATGTGGGAAATGATAGCATGTTTAGTTAGCATTGGGAAATATTCTTTGGAAAAGAAGATGAATTACATGTACAAAAACTAAAGTAATCTTTTGTTTTCCTTGAAATATATATACGGGTAATGTTGGTATATTTTTATGCTTTATTCCATTATTTTTATGGAAAAGAAACCATATTTTTGCATGCCTATTATGTTATATTTCCTCGAAAAGGAAACATGTGTTTGCATGATATATTTTGTTAAGTATTCTTTTGGAAAATTATTTTTGAAACGATATGCATTGCATGCATAGGAACAACATTCATCGTGTTAGCTTTATTATATTTGCATGCTCTCAAAACAATAGATGAAAGACTGGTTCTTTTGTTAAAGTTTAAGTAACTCGAATGCAAGTTGTGTCATTTTCCATTAAAGGAATTCCTAGATAGTTGTAGTGATTTCTCTTGTACAAATGTGAGCATGTGCGAGAAGTGTCATAATAATGTAGGGATTATTTTGACATGAATTGATAACTACTTGCTTACACTAAGGTAGTGATGTTAGAAGAAAGCATGTTGTGATATTGTATTCAGATCTCATGTATGCACATGAATAAGTGTTAAAGGATCGCTTAAAGGTTGATTATTGATTGATTGAGGCTTTATCTAATCATGTTATAAAAGCTTGTTGATGACATCAATGACAGGAAACGATGGTGACTCATGAAAAGGAAATATTATGCTTAACATGGTGGTAGGTAAATGATTAATGGTTCATGCAAATGAGTGCGAGCTGCAGGACGATCCATTGTACGATGGTACGTGGTAGGTACATCCATACCACCAAGATATGAAGATATGAAGATTAGTGGGTAAATGCTATCATAATTATTGTAATGGCTTTAAGCTAGATATTTGTATATTTCCTTGTAATATTTATAATAATGGTTAAGGGATGGTCCCCCTTATAAGCCATTGAGTGAGGGGTGAACACCCTCATGAGCATTTAATAATAAAATTAAACGTTTGCTGGTCTTCACCCTACGGGGTTTCCAGGGTATATTGGTGTTCAATGATTTGATTGATTATTGTGTCAAATTGATGATGTTGATTCCTTTCTTGTTGTGATGTTCATAATGTCAAGTATGTGATGACTACATGAATAATGAAATGAATGCAAGGTTACATCATATAGTTTTATGTTAATGTACTACAATAGAGGTTGTTAATGGTTAAGCAACTTACTATTCTTATACTAAGGTTACACTATGAAAACTGGTGAACTTTCTATCTAATGATTAGTAAGGAATATTTAATATTGATTTGGATCGTTTCCCGTAGGTAATTTGTATTAAAAAAAAAATAAATAAATAAATCCTTGCATTTCCATGTGAGGTTATCGGTGTATGTTACAGATTGAGAGAAAAAAGTGTCCTTCATTCTGGATTGTAATATTAGCCACCAACAAGAATGATAGTGAGATCATTGACATTATACTATAATTAAAAGTATAACAAATATATATTCATTTTTATTTTATATTAGGGTCGAAGTTGTTTTTTATTTATAGAGTATTTCATTTTTATTTTTAGTTTCCCTCATATAATCATATAGTGCTCTTCTTGGTGCAAGTTTCATATCTCTATGTATATAGTTACATAATTTAAATTTTAAATTGTGAAATATAATGTTTACTAATATCAATCACCCAATTTTTCTTCTTCATTTTTTTTTCATGTTGACTTAAACCATGTAGGGATCTGAACTTTGAATTTAATGATTTACATGACCAATTGAGCTCTCCTAGTGGGCTTGAATTGATAAATTCAAGTTATATCATAAAATATAATTTTACTTTTAGCTAATATTAATATGATATATACATATATATTTAACATTTTCACATATAAAAACATTCTTATTTTTAATTATATGTTTATTAATTAAATTTAGTAAATTTTTATATGATTTTTAATTATATATTATGAAAAGTTTTATGGTTGAATACAAATAAATTTATTCCTTTTGTGGTTGGTAAGTAAGGAACCTTTTCGTTCAATTATTCCATGTAAAATAAAAAGATCTCAATTTTAATTTTTGTTAAAATAAAAAAGAATAAAAATAAAATAAAAATAAAAAAAAAATCTCTTTAAGTATAAATTCTTTTAATTTTGAAATATTTCTATTATATATATATATATATATTTCCCTCTATATATGTATATGAAATGGATATTGAAATAAATTAATTAATATGGATATTTAAATAATTTAGTTATATATTGAAATGTTTTTGAAAAGTAAAGAATGATATATATATAAGATTATTTTTTATTTTATTTACTTTATTTTTATAGGAAGCTAATATAAAATTATGTTGGTTCACATGGACATACAAAAATATTATTTATGGTTGCTATTAAGAATAAAAAGTCTCCTTCATATGGATTGCAATATCAACCACTAACAAGAATGAGAGTGGTATCATTGACACTATACTATAATTAAAAAGTAACAAAACATATATATATTCATGTTCATGTTTATTTTTCGTTAGAGTATTTCATTTTTATTTTAGAAGGGACATGTGTCAACTCCATGATATTGATTTCCGTCATATAGTCATAGAATGTTTCCCTCTACCCAAGTTTCATATCCGTATGTGTACAGTTACATAATTTTTTTTCTTAGTTTTTTTTATGTTGGTTTGAATAGTGTGGAGATCTCAACTTTGAATCTAATGATTTATATGACTAATTGAGCTCTCCCCGTGTATTTGAATTGAAAATTCTAATATATATATATATATATATATATATATATATATATATATATATATATATATATATATATATATATATATATATATATATATATATATATATCACATTTCCACATATAAATACATTCTTATTTTTAATTATATGTTTATTAATTAAATTTAGTAAGTTTGTATATGGATTTTAATTATATATTATGAAAAGTTATAAAATTAAATATAAATTAATTAATTCATTTTATGGCAAGTAATTAAGTAACTTTTTCTTTCTAGTATTTCATGTAAAAGAAAAAAATCTAAATTAATAAATTTTGAGGAAGATTTTAAGGATAGAAATATATTTTAAAATGGAAATTTTTTTGCTTTGCAAGCTGTAAAATAGCTGTGATACTTTTAATGATATAGTGTTTATAAAATTTTAATGATATAGTATTATAAAATTTTGGCAGTTTTAAAGATAAAATAATTTTATCGTGTAACAAATTATAATTCATTTTTAAAAATAAAAATTAACAAAATTTTAGGAAAAAAACTTGAAAAATTAAATCAACATTCTTAAAATTTAAGAGTTAAAATTTTCCTTATAATTATCAGATAAAAAATAATAAAATACATTGCAAAAATAAAAATGGCTTACTGACGAGTATTTGTTGTGTTTGTTTTTTTGGTAGGTTTTGAGACATGGTTTTAACCTTTAACCATTTTCTAGTGAATGGTAGTTTTTCCATAGTTTACTTGTTTTAAGGGCCATAGTTGTTTTTTGATCCTTGCTAAATCTATTGGTAGCTTATAGATGTTGTAGCTTTCAATTTTGCTTTGAGCATATTAGAAATTCAACATCTCCCCAACACTAAAAAGGTGTCATTAAAGTCCATCAATATTATAATATTATAATTATAGATAAGAAACTATATTACTACACTTCCAATATATGGTGATATTGTTACATTAAATAATATTATATTAAACAAAATAAAATAAAATATCTTTTGGATATAATTAGAGTGTTTGGGGAAATATTTAATTTAATTCATCGATATAATACTTTATTTTATAATGAGTGTCTACATGTAAATTGTGAAACAATATTTTAAATAACAATTTCACACTTTTTTTTTAATTATTTACTCATAAAAAAATATGCAAAAACATTATTACAAAATTTTTTATTTTTTTCTCCTTCACACCTTTGCAATGGCTTTACTTAACTAGTTTTTTCTTATTAAATTTACATCCCAATCAGCTTTTAGTTCAACAACGGGCATAGTCCAAAAATCCTCCGAGTAAAGCAAAAATTTCACATTTCTTGGAAAATACACAACGGCTATTAACCATCTAAATGAGATGATTGTCCATCCTACAATTATGAAGGCAGACTCAATACAAACTGTGGTACCAAGGAAGATGTCAGGATTTAGTGGAAAATGAGGATATGCCAAATTAACAATTACAACGACAGGATCAATTTTGACCATCATTCCGGTCATTATATATTTAGGTTGGGAGACAAGCCACAATCCAGAATTTGAGGACGTGATCCTCTCCGCTTCTACACTTTTCAAGGTTAACAGAATAACACCAATTCTTACAGTCTCTATGGGAAATATAAGAACAACATGAGTTTTTACACTCTCTATGGGAATTATAAGAACGACATAAGTTCTTACACATTCTGTTTTCGCACTTTTCAAGGTTTTGAGAAGAACAACTATGGGGTTAGAACAATAGGAGAGTAGCCAACGAATTTTTAATGAAAGGATGTAACGAATGCTTTTACCTGCTAATGTTTATTAATTAAAGTACATTGATGCATAGTAATACATAATGATACACCTTAATGCATGAGCAAACAGTCAAACGTTTCATGTGTATTTACTAATGTTAAATTTATAATAATAGAAATAAAAAGGGATTAACATCAAAAGCTATGGATTTATAATTTTTTGAGTTTTTATCATTAATTTATTGGGTTTATATATTAGTGTAGATTTATTTTAAACATAAATCTAAGATTAAATTTCTTCAAGTGCAAACTTCTTTTAAAATACAGATTTTGAAAAAGAAATTGTATCCCTCACATCTCATGATAGATCTCAATGAATGTGTATTGGTTCTCTCTTTATATATTTACAATGTGTACCATTTTATTATTAAATTATATTTTTGGATGCCTTATAAAGTACATAAAGTTATAAGTCCAAAAAATATTTGTTGGATTTTGAAAAAAAAAAACATATACCTAAAAAAAACCAAAGTGTAATGAGACTACTTCACACATTTTAACCTAAAAACTATTTTTTTTTTCAATTTCTTTATATGATATATACATAAATTTTTTTTTTAAATATATAATATATACAAAGTTACTGTCCACGAGGTCTTGGATAGGTGGTGATGGAGTGTTCTCTTAATGAAGTCCTTGATGAGTCTTGGATAGGTGGTGATGGGTGCTCTCTTAATGAACTCCTTGATGTGTAGCCATCCCTTCAATTCCCTGCCTTGATTGGGGTGATATACTTGACATGATAAAGATGTAGTCCTGCCAAAGTTACAAATTATCTAAGCACATTAAAATAATTTTTGCTATTAATATATTTTTATTATATACAACATTAAAAAATTTGTTATTCTAAATATTTTTAAATGTCACATATTAAGAATTCAACTAATTACACATATCCTTGTTATTATTTTTATTACGAAGAACTTTATAATTTCTATTTTATTTTTTTAATTTCAATTACTTTTTCTCTTTTTGGATATTGAATATTTTATTATATACAACATTAAAATTTTTATTTTTAACATTTTGTTTTCTATCTAGATATGAAGTTGATATGGACATAAATTAGTTAATATGGATGTTCAAATAATTTATTGAAATATTTTTGAAAAGGTTTATACATCTCACTTACACATTTTTTTACTTCTAATTATTTTAATTAGACAATTAACTAAATATGCATTGCAGATTCATTTTTGTTTTTTATTATAGTGAAAATCGCTTTCTATTTAAATAATATTTTATTTTAATTTTAAGAGAGATAAGTGTCAACTCCATATTGAACAAAGAACCTCTCAACTTAATAAAAAAGTATAATTAATTTGTGAAACTTCATATAAAAATTGATAATAACATAATGATAAATATAATAGAATAACAATTTTTTATATAAAAGTGGAAAGAAAAAAATAAATATAATGAAAATCACATAAATAATTAATTTTAAACTAAAAAATATATTTAAAAAGAAAAAGCATTAGCCGAAAGTTAAAATGGATTTGCTATAATGAATCAAATGCATCCAAATACATAAATATTAAATGGTTAACCAGCTTCTTGTTCATGTCAAATTCACAAGGTGTTATAGTTAAGAATAGGCAATGTTTATAGTTAAGAATTGGTAACCAGGCAATGAACTTTGTAATTATATTTAGATTAAGTACAATTTCCCTCTCCATTACCAATCCTTGGTCAAATTATTTGTAAACTTATTTGAAGAGAATGTGTAGTTGGTTCCCTCACACATCCGTCTATGTTTATATTCGTATAAAAAAATGGCGGGGAATTAGGGGATTCACTTTCTTTAGTTTTACAAGAAATATCAATTATATTTAAACATGGTACAAAGTGTATAACCAATACATCATTTATCTCCCCCGCCAAATTCTCGGCTGAAAATTAGGTGTAGGTGATTATTTTTGTTTGGAAAGGTAAGAAATATTTTTTCAGCCCAAGCATGGACTCTCCAAAAACTAATAATAAAGTCGAGTCCGTATGGATTATAATTCGCTGCGTGTGAAGTACAGGAAGTGAAATGATCTAAAAATTAATTTCATCACCGACCATGGACTCTTGATAAGAATAGGATAATAAAGTTAATTTCGAAGTCGCCCACGTACATTATTTACCCAAATAAAGGTCTGGTAGCACCATAATTCCACGTGCTCTAAGAATCATCGCTACTCGCTATTTAAAGAGGGCAGATATTGAGTCACATGCCACAAATTTCACGCGGTGTCAGAAACATCGCAGCCCGTGAAGTCAAGAAACCGAAATGACTGCATATGTGGATTTGCCAAGTAATCTCTCGGAAAATAATGTAATGAGTCTGCACTTTGGAATTAATTTGCTGACATGCGCTTATATATAACTAGCCATCGCACCTAAAAGACGCAAAGAAATTAAAAATTATGGATTTATAGTTATGATTTATTAATTTATTGAGAGAAATTAAATTTCTTGACATCATAATTTTTTTTATATTTTACATTTAAAAAGAGTTTTATATTTTAAGAGATTTGATGCTCTTTACATTAATAGAAATTTAAACTTAAAATAAATATATTTATATTTATATTTAAAAAATTAAATTAAAGTTTTGAAATATATATTACAAATCTAAATAAATTAAAATTATTATAATTTAAAATAATTAATCATATATATAATGATGAAGATGATTAACATTTACTAAGATCAATGCGGTTTATTTGACTTCAAGAAAAGAAAAAGAAAAAAAAATCCATGTGTCTTCAAAATCTTGTTTCTATGATCAAAGAGAAGGGAAAGAAGTGCTTCAAGATCAGTGTATGTTAAGGAAGTGAGAGTGGATGTGAGTAAGAGCTGGACAATCTAAAACGAAGTGCTTTTCATGTTCCACCTTATTAGTATGGCAAATCTGACAGATTTTATCATTCCAAGGAGTCTTGGGAATAGATCACCGCCCAGTGTCACTTCAAAGCTCATGAGAATTAGTTCTTATCCTAGCGATGTTCATTTTTTTCTTAGTGTTGATCAACACAGAGAGATCATTTTGGTTATCAAGGGTAGGGTTGATTACCTCCTTATAGTATCTTAGCTTCCTTTTACCCTCCAACTCCTTATCCTCCCACAACTTGTCCTTAAACTTGGAGGTAATAGTATATTTGATACTATCTTTGCTTCCCATATTGATTTCCTCTGTAATTCCCCAATGGTTGAGCTAAGACTGGGCATCCTTATGCCACTCGTGCTTAAGGCGAAGATGGGGGTTTTGACTAGAAGAAATTTTTGGGAGCCTTTTGGATTCCATGCTCTAAAGCTTCTTCTTATACATCAGATATCTAAACATAGTCGTACTTCCAATGGGGGACATACCAATTTTGATCAAAATGATAAGATAAGGAGTATTTCCCTTGATCTTTAGGTTGTAGGTTATGAATTTCTTTTGAATCATCTCAGTCTTCCTCCATGACTCTCTGGATATACTGCAACCCCAAAGTTCACATTCGTATAAGACAAAAGAGGTGGCGAGAGTCTCAAAGTGGAACCTCTTTTTATTCCAAATGCAAAGATCGATCGACTTACAATAGTTTTCAAGCTCATAATAAGCTTTCTAGACTCCAATAATCCTTTTCTCAATGCCATAATTCCAGTTCAGTTGATGAGGAAAGTCAATACCCAAATATTTATAAGAAGAAATCTACTCTAAGCATTGGTTAATATAAACGAAACTACCATGGGTGATCTATTTGGATTTAATGATCATGACTTTAGTCTTGTTGGTATAAACATTCATACCCATCTCGGAGCAGTAGACATGAAGAGTCTTAAGCTATTTCTCTAAGTCATTGTGGATTTTTGCAAGATGAACAATATCATCATAGAAGAGTAAAGATTACACCAGCAAGCTCGGTGCCCTTGCATCCCGCAGTTTCCAGACATTCCTCTAGCTTATCGATGTATATGCCAAAAAAGGCAGGGGATATCATACATCCTTGCTTACCTCTGATATTGCATTTAATGTCTTTAGACCACCCTTCGTTGGTATTAAGCTTGGTAGTGGCAGTGTCGTAGAGGCAAATCACAACAATCCTTAGTTCAAGAGGAACCATGATCTCTTCAAATCTCTTCCAAAGCTTATCTCGAGGAACAATGTCGAAAGCTTTTCTAAATTCCACACGACAATAGAAGATATCAGCTTTACTATTGTGGCATTCCTCTGCAATGATTCTGAGAGGACAACATGGTCAATGGTCGAGTGATGTCTCGTAAACCTAGCTTGACCTTTAGCTCTTTTGCCCTCACTTTCAAGCATAAGGCTAAGTTTATTTTCCAAAATGAGCCCATAAAACTTGGCAAGGATATGGCTAATCATAATGGTTTTGTAGTTAAAAGGAACACTTTTGTCCCCATTTTTAAAGATAGGCATAATAAGGCTTTCCGTCCAAAGCTGAGGGAAGCCATGCTTTACAGCCAAATTGAGAAGCTCGTGGAGATGAGGAATGATGATAGATCTTCCCATTTTAAGGATATCAACTTGGTATCCTTCAATATCTTTAGCTTTCCCATTAGTGAGCTTATTAATAGCGACTCAACGTCTTTCAGAGAGAAAACACCCTCCTTAATAGGAGTGTTTAAGGTGGTGCCCATAGTGTCTAGAGAGTCATACAAATTCTTAAGATAGTTGTCCCAATTATCTAAGGGAATAAAATGATTACGTTTGGTCTTACGAACAAGCACATTCCACCAAAATTTTCAACTTCTTAAGATAGTTGTCCCAATTATCTAAGGGAATAAAATGATTATCTTTCGTTTTACAAACAAGCACATTTCGCCAAAATTTTCTAAGCGTGACTTTAGAAAGGTGGAAAAAATGTTAGATTTTTGTTAAATACTCTATTAAAAATTAATAAAGTATATATATATATATATATATATATATATATATATATAACAATTTTATAATTGAAAAAAAATATTTTTTATTTATAAAAAATGGTTTATTCTTTTAAAGTTGAATTTCAAACTCATGAAAATTAAAGGTGCACATAAACCAAGTCATTTACGCCTCATGAGTTTAATATCTATTAACTTACTAGATTGATTAAATTTATAGATTTATATTTTTCAAATATATTTAACTTTTATTTATTTGTTTTTATAACCTATATATATTTATATTTATAAAAATAATATTAAAAGTTAATAATATATATTTTTTTCTAAGAGGTCATGCATTTAAATCTAAGGGACAAAGTATCTATACTTCTATAATCTTTAGCAATCAAGTAGTTGCATATAAGTCTTTTGTTTCATAAACAAGGTGTCTCATACACCAATTTATATAGTAAGTAGTTGCATAGAGGTAGGTGTCTTGTCCCATAAACAAGGGGTCTCATATACCAATTTAGAGTAAGTAGCTACATGAAGGTAGATATGTTGTCCCATAAACAAAGAGTCTAATACACCAATTTAAATTCTACTTTAACTATTTTAAGTGGGTAGAGTCTAGCTTATATAGACGAAATGACTTATGCTTTAACTATTTTAAGTGAGTAGAGTCTAGCTTATATAGAAGAAATGATTTTTTCATGACATATTTTCTGGTTAATTTTAACCAAATAGATAAAGATTTTTAAAAAACTTGAGTTTAATTTGTTTAATATGTAAAATTATGATATGAATCCATTTATGCATTTTAAACAATAAATAATATTTTTTCTTAAAGTTATTTTACTGATTCTACTAAAAAAAATATATTTCATCTATAAAACTTGAGTTTAAGTTGTTTAATATGTAAAATTATGATATGAATCCATTTATGCATTTTAAACAATAAATAATATTTTTTCTTAAAGTTATTTTACTGATTCTACTAAAAAAAATCTATTTCATGTAATATAGGCTACACCTTTTAACTATAATCTTAAAATTAAATTAATATTATATCTATATGAATGAATGAATGAATGATATGTTAATGTCCACAAGACTAAAAATAGTCTATGGGACCACCAACTTCCTTGTTTTTTGCCTTCTACAATTCAATCCTTTTCTTACTCAAATTGATGATGAGCTGACCCAACCTTATAACAGTTCCATCACTGAAAAGACAATGCCACGGAATTGATGCTAACATACTACGGTAACTGTCCCCGATGTCTCTGAAAGCGTCACATTCCAAAATGAAATGTTTTTCTGATTCCACTGCCCCAGAAGTGCAAAAAGTGCATACCCTGTCTTCCCAAGCTTCTTCAGGTCTCTTCCACCGTCCCGTTTCACACCAAAGTTGATGTGAGTTAGTTCTTAACTGAGCTATAAGAACCTTTTCCCTCCACGGAATGCTAGCTCCAACGTATTCTTTTTGTTGGAGATCACAAGTGGGGTTGAATTCCTGAACATAATACTTATTCTTTCTACCCAACTCTTTTCCCCATATACCCTTACGGAACTTCTCCAGCACAAAATTCTTTAATTCCTTGCTATTTGTGGGACATGCATTCAAGCAAATATTCCATTTTTGCATCCATTTGTTGTTTTATCTCATCCATGATTTCTTTCTTTCACTCATACCTTCATTGAAGATAACTTTCGGCCATCTACCTTCTCCCATTTGCTCCATTCTCTTTAGGTACCTTATAAGACGCACCATGGCAATTGCTTCGATGGGCGCTGCCCCTGTTTCACTCAACATTATCTCATACGAAACCAAAATTTTTATTTTGAACTTACTCATGATCAAGCGTTTTTGAATTTTTTCAATTTGTTTAAATTTTGAAACAGAGATGCTACTAGCCCACAATTCACACCCATATAATATCACTAGAAAAACTAGCAGTCCAAAAAGTACTTTGATCGTGTTCTAATCCCATAACATTGCCTCTCTACATCTATTTTGAAGTGCATATAATGCTTTCCACCCTCCTAAAATTCTTTTCTTTCTGCAATCCTCCCAATTAAGCTTGTTGTTGAAATCGATCCCGAGGTACTTGTATTCATTTACTTCTTCAAAAATGTTGTCTTGAAAGGAGAACGTATGCTGGCTTTGCTTCCTTTTATTAGATAAAATCATTATCTTGGTCTTACTAGTATTGACTTGCATCCCCACTGCTTTACAAAATTGCTCAAGGGCATATAGGTGCATCTACAATCCATGGGCCGATTTAGCAACCAGCACAAGATCATCGACATATAGAAGAAGCTTTATCACAAACTCCCCCAATCAAACACCCTCCCCACCTTGCAAATTTATCCACTCTTCCAGTTTTTCAATATATAAACCAAAAAGGGTAGGGGATATATATATATATATATAACTTTGTATTTTAAATTTTTTATATTTAATAATGTATTACATATTAAATTTACCTTTTATTTATTATTTTGCTTCCACTTTTTCTATATAAAATTAAATTGAATACCTTATTTTTTTTATAATGGTTAAACATAGGCTTTGCACTACACTGTACAATCAAGGGGATGTTTTTAATCTAAGTGGGAGCATACCCGACATAATTAATAATGTATCCTCCACATTACATACAATGATAATTTCCAATAATCGTTTGAGTGGCTCTATTCCTTCGTCCATATGGAAATTATTTGATTTGCGGCAGCTTATGATTGATGGGAATCGGCTAATAGGTAATTTCCCGCTAGAAGTTGGCCGATTGGGTAAAATTGAAGAGATCGATTTTAGCAAAAACAGCTTTTCGGGGATGATTCCCATGGAGATAAGCAACTTCAATGTTCTGACATACATTGATCTCAGGTCAAACAAGCTTTCTGGTAAGATTCCTAGGGAGATAAGAAAATTGAGTGCTGTGGCATATATCGATTTCAGCAATAACAAGATTTCTGGTATGATTCCCAGGGAGATCAGCAACTTGAGTGCTTTGACATATATCAATATCAGCGAGATCAGGCTTTCTGGTTAGATTCCTAGGGAGATAAGAAACTTAAGTTCTCTGACATATTTCGATTTCAGCAAGAACATGCTTTCTAGTAAGATTCCTAGGGAGATCAACAACTTCAGTGCCTTGACATATATTGATCTTAGCACAAACAGGTTGTTTGGTATAATTCCTAGAGAAATTGCTAACTGTATTTATGTGACGGCAATTGATCTTAGCGAGAAGGATGGAGCACAAGATCCAAAATCTGCAGCCGTTTTCATGTAATGTCAAGAAACAGAGTACTAGAGCCACACTCTGCATTTAATTCGTTACCCGCCACATTCACTTGCTTTTTTCCTGCATATTGCAACCCACAAGTTTTACCTTTTTCCTCTTAATGCTTTGCAGAACTTAAATCTCCATCAATGTGTTATATCTTACCGCATTGCCAAATTGCATGCAAACCTTTGTATTTCATTTTTCCCTTACCTTTTTTCTTTTTGCACTCCCCGTTGTTTACCGCCCGCATATCGCACTTCACACATCTTACCATTTAACTTTTAAGCCCCACACCAAAACTTGCAATGTTGCGATGCAACATCATCATCGCACATTGCAAAACTTAAATATCACACTTCGCATGTTTTATCATTTACCATTTAGCGCGTCCGCATTTCACACTTCGCACTTTTTATGACTTACCTTTAAACACCTGCAAGGTATCTCGTTTATTTTGCGATGCGATCGCAATCACACATTGAAAGCTCAGGAGGATAGCGCACATAGTACTTTGCAACTTATTTTAGTTGAGATGCGATGTGATCGCAAATCGCATACTGCAAGCTCAAATGGATAGCACCTGCAAGTTAAATGTTTTATGTTGCGATGCGATAGTGCCATTGCACATCGCAATCACAAAAACTTAAGTTTTCCTGTATGCCGTAGTTAAATGTTAAAATCGCCGAAATGCGATTTGCGATAAGGGCGCAGAAGCGATGTGGTTTTGAAGCCGAAACCCATAAAATTTCAAGTTCGGTAGTTTGTGTTTTGTACGTTGTTTTGTGAAGAATTGGGTTTTCGTAGCAGAAGGACGATTCTGTGGCTATCCGTCCCGTCTAGCATTGAGTAGCATTAAGTTTACAGGCTCCGCCATTGTTTATTAAAGAATGTAATTTTGATATGTTTTTAGAGATGAATGAATAGAAAAAAATAATTCCTCCCCTCTGTGTTCTCGCTCTCTGTCTGTGTGTAATGTTATTTCCGCAATTGCATTCTCTGTGTTGAAAGGAGGAAACGCATCCCTCTGTCATTTATTTCCAACAAGTTACAAAATTGCAGCGGAAACTGCGCAGGGGTTGAGCTATCTTCATCACGATTGTTGGATGGCCATCCTTCATCGCGACGTGAAGTCCGGCACTTTTGGACTCCAATTTTGAAGCTCGTGTTGCAGATTTCAGCCTAGCAAAACTCTTGCATCAATCTGGTACGTCTGAATATATGTCTTCAGTTGCATGGGCCTTTGGCTACATAGCTCCAGGTAAGTAGTTGTTTCATCTTTAAATTTTCAAGTCGTTGATTTCTAATTTTAGTAGAGGTTTTCCAGAAAAATTAATTAAGATGCTAGCTTTCCGAAATTATATGGTCTGTTATTGAAGTCCATGATATGTTATTGCCAATTATAAACAGAGTATGCTGAGGCAGAGCAGTGTTGCAATATAAATAAAAGCAATTATATAGAAGTCAAAAGTGCTTCATAGTATGCATATTGCTTATTTTACGGTGGTTTTGCCACTAGCCTTTGCTGTAGCATACCATGTAGGATTGGATGTTAAATTTACAGAGTATGCATACACCATGAAAGTGGGCGATGTTAGCCCCCCTATGAAATTTTTGATAAGCAAATAGGGGGCTAAATCATTGTTGAGTCTTCAAGGAATGCATTTCCTCTGAAAACACAGTCTCCTTGAAGCCTCCTTGTGCCTTATCCCTTTGATAGTATCCCCTCTGCTGATTTCCCTTATAAAGCCTCTCCGTTGTGAAGAAGAATGCCCAAAGGCCCTTTTTCCTCTTATTTCACCCCCACCTAGCCTCTTTTTTATTCCCCCTTATTTCCCCTTCTTTTTCCTTTTTTTACCCTCTTAATTCCCCAAAACATCCCCTTAAAATTCTTTCCCCAACCTTTGTTGGTCATTTTCCTCCCTTACTCCTCTATCGTTCCCCTCCTTGCCCTTCAAATTCCATTTAAATGGGCTAAAACCCACTTCCCGACCTTATTATAGGTCTAAGCCCCTTTCCCGCTAGCCCGTGAACCACTTGCCCATGTGCCCAGGTGCTAGGACCAAGCGCTTAAGTCCAAAGCGCTTATCGCAATCGGAGCTGTCAGCGGGCGCATTTCCTTTGTAAACTCCAAAGTCCCGATGTGATCGTTTTAACACGTTAAGTCCCGCGATGTGTTGTGCACCGTCGATCTATCACAAGATCCGACGACAGGGCGTTAATCGCAGCCCCCCGCCCAATTGCAATCGCAGCATGTTGTGTGCACCCTCCAATTGGTCCATCGCAAGTGATTGCGATGCGATTGATCGCAAGTCCTTCTCCCGATCCTTCGATCGTGTTCTCCACCGTTGATTCATCCTGCAGATCAACGGTCCAGCACTAATCGTACCCGCCGCTCCGATCGCAATCGCAAGTCCCATCTCCCTGTCTCCGATTGCGATCCTCCGATTACATCCCCGCCGTTGATCTGGACCCGAGATCAACGGTTGTCGCTCAATCGCTTCCCCATTCTCGATCGCAATCGGAACTTTCAAAAGGTGTGTTACGATTGTCACCCGCTCCGGTTTCCGATTGCGATTGTTCCTATTAGATATCCGCCATCCGTTTCCCGTGCAAATCCAACGCTTAGGATCTGATCACCCTCCGCCTCTGCCGAGTCCCACGTTCACCCCTCCGCTTCATTATTTTTCTTCCATTTCCTTTGTATTTCCCCCAAAGGTCGACCGTTGAATTTTTACACTATGTAACCATTTCTCCGCCACTTTTCATTGGTTCTCCACTATTCTACCACCATTCCACCGCTTCCGCAGCATTTCCTCCGCCACCACTGTCTGGGTTTTTAACAGATTCATTTCACTATGCAGATGGCACAGAGAAGTCTTTCAACAGTTTCCAGCGAACCAGCAGAGAGTTTCAAAGGGGTTTAATGATTCCTAATGATATAATTAAGGTTAACCCCGCAGTTCAGAGGCAGGGCACAGTTTGAAAATTCAAGCGCACTGTCAAAGTCTTATCTGTGTTTAATATTGGCAGAGTACTCCTCTCCAGACGTACACCTTCCTACAAGAAATCTCCACGCCTTCTCGAGCCCTAAGACGGTTAATCACACTGACTGAAGCTCGTTCTAGACAGTTAGGCAGCAGTTATGAGGTATGGAGAGCCTTGCAGGTTTGTCACCCAGTTCATTTATTCAGAAGGCTAGCACGAAGTTCCAGACCACCATAAGGATCTAAAGAACATGTCAGAGGTCGATCTCGACCTGACAGAAGCCTCCAAACAGTCTATAGTGTACATACAGCACTGCATTTTGCTATTAAGTGGTATGGGCGTGAACACTTCCGCCTTACTACCTTAATGAGACTCATTCAATTGTTCACCTACTTCTGTTTCGTCCTCTTCTCCTATAAGAATTCCCAAGAACGAATTGTAGCGGTTGTTGTTCAGTTGTTGGGAATTTGCTGTTAGAGGGATTCATTCCGACTGTTAAGACAATCTTGGGAGGGAATAACAGAGTAGTTTGTAGGTAATAGGCTGGGAGGAGAAAGTCTGGATTGTATTAGCCATTGGGCTTATTGTACATGATTGGTTTTGCATCAATTAATCAAAGCATATTTCACAGGATCCTGGTCTATTGCTATTGGTGATGTTTTTCCTAACTCTGTTATTTACATTCTCATATTGTTTCATGTTCTTCTGGTAGGCAACAGAAGTATAACATAGGATTCACCCTTGTTAGGTGCCCTATGTTTCCTGCTCTCCCTACCTTTAATGTTTTCTGCTTCATGTGTATCTAAGAGTAAATTCGTGGAGTTTAACCAGTGCAGTGGATGTTATTGCCTACTGGCTGATGTATGAACCTGGGGGTTTGCTGCTTGGATGTTTCTTTGTCAAATTTATCTTTGTTTTTCCCTTGGAGTTGCTAAAGCAGACCTGGAGTTAAATGACCTCTGGTCCGATCTATAAGCAGCCCCTTTGTCCCTTTGAGAGTTGCCTTAGAGTATGTCCAAGCAGGTCTGGAGTTAAAAGACCTCTGGCCTGATCTATAGACAGAAATCTAGTTGTCTTTCCTTCTTCCACTTTCTTTCCTTAATGTTCCATCCCACCATCTAATCTAAAAGATCCTTTAGTATTAGATGACTTGCCCTTTGGAAGCCTTGGCTTGTTGTTGCAAGTAATCCTCCTTTCATGACTCCATAGCCCAATGGATGGAATTTTTTTGGCCTATCCCCTTTGCTGAAATATCCTACTGCTCTGTTTCCTTTCTTCCCATTGCTTTCCCAGTCCATGATCTCCTGGCCAACCCAACAACCAACCAACCAAATTATTTTAAACCTCCTTTGTGCTTCATAACTAGCCTAACATCTCAATTTGAGCCTCAAAGATATATCTTTCTTTGCTCTACTTGGAGAGATCCCTCTCCGGGTCCAGGAGGGCTAGATCCTAGGGCCCAAAAGTGGTTCTGATGTTGTCTCATCTTTTGGTCTTGCCAATCTGGCCAAAACATGGGAACAACAACATAATGGCGACTCCACTGGGGAATTGAGTGCATTTCACCTCGAACATTCTTAGGCACTCATAGAACCAAAATCTCTGGTTAGATTGGCATTCACATTGCTGATGGTGGACAGCATCCTACTTCAAACATTCATAATCATCCACCTGGGGACTCCACACTCCCTATGATCCAAAGACCCAATGACTCCACTGGTGAAGGACACTGAACTGGTTGAGGAGAAGCAGTAGCCTTCTTTGCAAAAGCATGAATCCAAACATGGACAGAGATGCAAAGTATGATGCTTTGTGCGATCAATTAATTGAATTAACAAAAACGTTTGGTGAAGTGCTGAAGATGTACATGGCTAATACGAATGCAGATGATGGTTATTTCGAGCAGCCCATGCATCTTTCAGAGCAAGAACAAACTCAAAGCCAAGAAGATGATGAAGACATGTATGATGCTCAAGAATCTATAGAAGATGAGGAGGGAAGTGATCAAGAACCGCCAGATTGCTTGCCTATGCCTTGTGTTACGCTGACCAGAAAACATCAGGACCTATTAGCAAAGGCTGATAAGGAAAGTTGCCTTGAGGAAGCAGAAGACTACATGGAAGAGGCAGAATCTGGTGTGGAAGAAGAGGCTCAAGAAAACATCTCGCGTCCAAATCAGCTAATACAAGAGAAAGAGGACTGTTGTGCTTCCGTCCATGATGAAAGGGAAACCCCTCTTTTGACAGAAGAAGAGATTGAACAGATATTAAATCAGCAGTCCACCTCTGAGGTCTTCTGTAGAACACACGCTCCTGCTCAGTCATTTTATGAGTTTGATGTTTCAGATTCAGAAGACTCCTCTATGGATCAGGATGAAGAAAGACCTGTTGTGCGCCCAGAATGGTTGACTTGGTCAAGTCCTCCTATTTACGACACTGATGGAGAAAGCTATGACAGTATAATAGCAGATGAAGATTCTATAAATCTTCATTCTGCTTTACCACAGATCGTCAGTGAAACTGGAAACCAGCAGCCTTTCCTTTCAGAAAATGAGGAGGAAAGCAAAGAAGAAATTTGTGAGCAGGATGAAAGCAAAGAGCCTTCCCTTGAAAAAGAGGAGGTAACGGAAGATATCCCTGCTCATAAATGCGCAGATCTTTTCACGGAGCTCGGTCCAATAGCACAAGACATGTCAGAGCTCCAGGAGGACTCGACTGCAATATACGATGAGTCCTCTAGTTCAGAAAGTGAAGCAGATGAAGGAGATTCTCTTTCTCAAGAGAGTCTCATTTTTGAGCCAGTGGAAGAAGAAGAGATCCTGGTTGAAGCCAGCCTGCCAGATACTCCTAGCCAGGTATCTTTTCATGATCCTTACGCACACCTCCTGCATACATTTGAAGAAGGGTCAAGGGTCTGGTTGAGCAGCATGTTGCAGAAAGAAGGAAAATTTTTCAAAGCTGCTGTTATTGAACAAAAAGAGTGGGAGCTGCCCTGCCTATCCAGCCTGCTCAAGGAGTTGAGCAGAAAGGACCAGCCATGGGATCATTTGATGGACTGGTTGCATTGGAAAACAATGTTTGTAAGCTAGACTTGTAAATATTTCAGTTAGAGTAGGGTAGGTAGGAAAAGCTCAATAAAGCTTAGTGCATGAGCAAGCAAATTAGTTGTTTCAATTTCTGTCTTAGAATATAGAGAATAAATCTGCTAGATAGTTTAATCCTAGCAGATAGTAGTGTAGGTAGAGAAACATGTGATACCAACAGTCTAATTCGGTCTCATGGAGCAATAAGGGTAGAAGTAGAATAGGTTTATTTTTCCTGTTTGTAAAATTTGATGATGTAAAAGGGTCTGTAAGTCCAAATGCGCCCAGAAGAAAAAATGTTAGGACTATAGTGTGGGTAGGTAGTTGTGTGGGAGAATTTTACTGCTGATATGTTGTCTTCATAATATTGTGGCAGCTGATCTAAAGAAAGAAAGGGATGGTTCAAGCAGCAGGCATCTGGCCTACACCAAGAGATCATCTTCTGAATTCTTGACTCCTTCAAGAAGAAGCCATCCCCATGTGGAGCCACTGTTAGCCCCCCTATGAAATTTTTGACAAGCAAATAGGGGGCTAAATCATTGTTGAGTCTTCAAGGAACGCATTTCCTCTTAAAACACAGTCTCCTTGAAGCCTCCTTGTGCCTTATCCCTTTGATAGTATCCCCTCTGCTGATTTCCCTTATAAAGCCTCTACGTTGTGAAGAAGAATGCCCAAAGGCCCTTTTTCCTCTTATTTCACCCCCACCTAGCCTCTTTTTTAGTCCCCCTTATTTCCCCTTCTTTTTCCTTTTTTTACCCTCTTAATTCCCCAAAAAATCCCCTTAAAATTCTTTCCCCAACCTTTGTTGGTCATTTTCCTCCCTTACTCCTCTATCGTTCCCCTCCTTGGCCTTCAAATTCCATTTAAATGGGCTAAAACCCACTTCCCGACCTTATTATAGGTCTAAGCCCCTTTCCCGCTAGCCCGTGAACCACTTCCCCATGTGCCCAGGCGCCAGGACCAAGCGCTTAAGTCCAAAGCGCTTATCGCAATCGGAGCTGTCAGCGGGCACGTTTCCTTTGTAAACTCCAAAGTCCCAATGCGATCGTTTTAACACGTTAAGTCCCGCGATGTGTTGTGCACCGTCGATCTATCACAAGATCCGACGTTAGGGCGTTAATCGCAGCCCCCCGCCCAATCGCAATCACAGCATGTTGTGTGCACCCTCCGATTGGTCCATCGCAAGTGATTGCGATGCGATTGATCGCAAGTCCCTCTCCTGATCCTCTGATCGCGTTCTCCACCGTTGATTCCTCCCGCAGATCAACGGTCCAACACTAATCGCACCCGCCGCTCCGATCGCAATCGCAAGTCCCATCTCCCTGTCTCCGATTGCGATCCTCCGATTACATCCCCACCGTTGATCTGGACCCGAGATCAACGGTTATCGCTCAATCGCTTCCCCATTCTCTATCGCAATCGGAACTTTCAAAAGGTGTGTTGTGATTGCCGCCCGCTCCGGTTTCCGATTGCAATTGTTCCGATTAGATCTCCGCCGTCCGTTTCCCATGCAAATCCAACGCTCAGGATCTGATCGCCCTCTGCCTCTGCCGGGTCCCACGTCCGCCCCTCCGCTTCATCATTTTTCTTCCATTTCCTTTGTATTTCCCCCAAAGGTCGACCGTTGAATTTTTACACTATGTGACCATTTCTCCGCCACTTTTCATTGGTTCTCCACTATTCTACCACCATTCCACCGCTTCCGCATCATTTCCTCCGCCACCACTGTTCGGGTTTTTAACAGATTCATTTCACTGTGCAGATGGCACAGAGAAGTCTTTCAACAGTTTCCAGCGAACCAGCAGAGAATTTCAAAGGGGTTTAATGATTCCTAATGATATAATTAAGGTTAACCCCGCAGTTCAGAGGCAGGGCACAGTTTGAAGATTCAAGCACACTGTCAAAGTCTTATCTGTGTTTAATATTGGCAGAAGTACTCTTCTCCAGAAGGACATCCTCCTACAAGAAATCTCCATGCCTCCTCGAGCCCATAATCAATTAAATACACAGACAGGAGCTTCATTGAAGACTGTCTGAGCCGCAGTAATGGAGGAATGGAGAAGTCATGCAGCTCTTTCACCCAGTTCATTTATTCAGAAGGCTAGCGCAGAGCTCCAAGAACCAGAAAGGACCCCAAAAGAAATATCCGAGGTCGATCTTGGCCTGACAGAGACTCCCCAGACAGATTACAGAGTACAAGCAATGCCGCAGAAAGCCATTAAGTGGTATGGGCGTGAACACTTCCGCCTTACTGTCTTAATGAGACTCATTTATTTGTTTATCTACTACTGTTTCTTCCGCTTCTCCTATAAGAAATCCCCAAGAACATAATGTAAAGGTTGTTGTTGTTCAGCTGTTGGGGTCTTGTTGTTAGAGAGATTCATTCTTGACTGTTAGAACAGTCGTGGGAGGGAGTAGCAGAGTAGTTGTATGTAATAGGCTGGGAGGAGAAGTCTGGACTGTATTAGCCATTGAGCTTATTGTACATGACTGGTTTTGCATCGATTAATCAAAGCACATTTCACAGGATCCTGGTCTATTACTATTGGTGATGTTTTTCCTAACTCTGTTTATTACATTTTCATACTGTTTCATGTTCTTCTGGTAGGCAACAGAAGTATAACATAGGATTCACCCTTGCTAGGTGCCCTATGTTTCCTGCTCTCCCTATCTTTAATGTTTTCTACTTTATGTGTTATCAAAGAGTGAATTCATGGGGTTTAACCAGCGCAGTGGATGTTATTGCCTGCTGGCTGATGTATGAACTTAGGGGTTTGCTGCTTGGATGTTTCTTTGTCAAATTTATCTTTGTTTTTCCCTTGGAGTGCTAAAGCAGACCTGGAGTTAAATGACCTCTGGTCTGATCTATAAGCTGCCCCTTTGTCCACCTTTGAGAGCTGCCTTTGAGTATGTCCAAGCAGGTCTGGAGTTAAATGACCTTTGACCTGATCTATAGACAGAAATTGGTTGCTTTCCTTCTTTCACTTTCCTCCTTAATGTTCCACCCCATCATCTATCTAAAAAGATCCTTTAGTATAGATGACTTGCCCTTTGAAAGCCTTGGCTAGTGGATGCAAGTAATTTCCTTTTATGACTCCATAGCCCAATGGATGGCACTGTCTTGGCCCATTCTCCTTGCTGAAACATCCTGCTGCTTTGTTCCTTTTCTCCCATTGCTTTCCCAGTCCATGATCTCCTAACCAACCCAGCAACCCTTCAACCAAATCATTTTTAAAACCCCCCTTTGTGCTTCATAACTAGCCTAATATTTCATCTTGAGCCTCAAAGATATATCATTCTTTTCTCTATTTGGAGAGATCCCTCTCCGGGTCCAGGAGGGCTAGATTCTAGGGCCCCAAAGTGGTTCTGGTGTTGTCTCATCTTTTTTGGTCTTGCCAATGCAGCCATGTCAGGAACTAACACCTACCACATGCCTATGGTTCACCTTGTTAACATGTTTCCTTACGCTCATCATTTTAAACCGATTTACACTATTTTTACTTTACTTTATGAAATATGTATTACTATAACACAACTATATAAATCAAATAGCTAGTAAATGTCGATAAGCGCCAATCCATAATAAACATCAAAACACGTCTAACATTATTTAGTGTGCACTAAATCAATAATTGGCTTAATGCATGCTATTATGAGAATATAAAAATTTATAGATGACCATACATGCCTATAGATTATTAAGCAACCACATTCCAGAGTTTTCGAGACATCCGTATCACGTTCCATATTCTGGCAGTTGTGAGATCTATAGTTGCAACAATCCCAAGTGAATGTAGATGGTGGATTAGAGGTTCAGGTGAAAAGAAGTGGTGGATGAAGTTAATTATATGTATTGAATGTTATCTATGCATGAGGATTTCAAATTTCAATTGTTACCTCCATGGTTAGGATTTCAATTGAAAAATTAAGTGTGAAACTTCTGGTTGAGTAGGACCGTGATGGTTGGATTCAACATCGTTTTCATCTTGTGCTTTATGAGTTCAACCTCTCCCACAACGGCATCGACATCATCCCCCATTCCAGAACGATCCACTATGGAGTAACTAGTGGTGTATGTATGAGAAATACATAAGATGGCTCTACATACCATTTGCATCTGGTGATACTTGACTTTTAGAAACTCGAGAGACGTCATTTTCGTTAACTAAAAGAAAACACATACATCAGGAATAGTTCACATGATGTCCAGAACAACTACTCGAGGGGCTTTGTGAAATCTCAACCAAATGTGGTCATGTTTACCCAATAGATCAGCCAAATGTGGTCACGTTCCAAAGCAAGGAAGATGGATAACATTACTCACTTACTGCCCCTCGATGTTTCTTGGTTTGTGTAATATCAAAGATCCACCTAGAGAATGTGAAATTATCACTTTAATCTCATGAGTTAACACCATCGTCCACAAGTTTACTGGTATTATACAATCATGGATCAAACTACACTTTTGTTGATTTTTTTGTTAAAAATTTTCCTTTTCACTTTAGGGAAACTATCACTATCCATAATTAGTGGTTCCAGATGGCTTTAAAGAATACTCTCTCTATAAATAGTTGTTGATCTTTTTCCATTATATATCGATGTGTGTATTGTACAATTTTCAAGGGTACTGAGGGAAAAATCTATGAGTCATATCAATCTATCTTGAGATAGAAGCATGGCACCATATGGGAATTCCTCAATAATGTGTTCATTAGAATTGAATCAAAATTGGTCGTTTGTCAATGCTCAAGGTCGAAGGATTGAAAGTGGATCAAAATAGGCTATATTTTTTGGGAAGAATAGAAGTATGGCATGAGATGGGCATTCCTCAATAATGTGTTTATTATAATTGAATCAAAATTGGTCATCAATGCATGAGATCAAAGGATCAAAACTGTTGGAGGAATCACCACACCTCTATGGAATCCGTAATTTTCACCTTGGGGATCCTAGTTACCGGTTTGAAAAGTTTAACCAACACCTGTGGGTTTTAGTGTAACGACAAACCTCTTCAGAAACACATTGTACATGCTATGACTTATTTTGATTTTTGAATTGATATATAATGTTCTATGATTTTGTATGGAAGCAGGTCATTTAGTTTATTCATTTTCATTTACATTTAAAGTCTTAAAAAAATATATTCATTAAATGTGTAATTTGTTGGGGGTGCGTAGTGTTAGTGTCTTCCAATCACCACTGATCAAATGTGCTCTTATAAGGTTTTTGATAAGGTCCTACTGCAAATTTTTATGGTTTCAATAGGTTTTCAAATAAAATTTTGGTCACTAGTTAGTGTGTCTAGGTGTGTTTCTACTCCTTTCAGTTCATGTTTTGGTCATGACATCCCTCATTTTGAGGAGTCATCATTGAAATGTCTTCATCACCATCTCAGTCACATTACTATGGTCATCATTTCATGTAGTGTCATCATTAGGTCATAGGGTCAAAATCATAAAAATAGGTTATTTCACCATTAAATTCAGCATTGAAAAGAGTAGTAATAGTGAAAAATCTTCAATAAAGGTTTCAAAAGTGTAATTTCATTTCCATCATGATGTGGTATTCTCAAAAGGTTCTAAAAGTTGCAGTTCCAAATCAAAAAGTGAAAGGATATGGTAGGGCCACTTAACCACCAAAGAAGAAAATTTATTTCCAAGCTATTTAAAGACCAAGGGAGCTTCTTATTTGCTCATTCCAGCTTCCAAAGATATCACTCCACCAATAAATACCATTTTCACCCTCAAAGAAACCATTCCTTGCCACCAAAGTGCCTCATCATTTGTTGTGTTACACTTTTTCTGCGCTTTTGTTGCGCTGTGCTTTTGCCCGGATCAATATATGCATGAGAATCGAAGGTCAGGAAGGATCAAAACTGTTGGAGGAATCACCACACCTCTATGGAATCCGTAATTTTCACCTTGGGGATCCTAGTTACCGGTTTGAAAAGTTTAACCAACACCTGTGGGTTTTAGTGTAACGACAAACCTCTTCAGAAACACATTGTACATGCTATGACTTATTTTGATTTTTGAATTGATATATAATGTTCTATGATTTTGTATGGAAGCAGGTCATTTAGTTTATTCATTTTCATTTACATTTAAAGTCTTAAAAAAATATATTCATTAAATGTGTAATTTGTTGGGGGTGCGTAGTGTTAGTGTCTTCCAATCACCACTGATCAAATGTGCTCTTATAAGGTTTTTGATAAGGTCCTACTGCAAATTTTTATGGTTTCAATAGGTTTTCAAATAAAATTTTGGTCACTAGTTAGTGTGTCTAGGTGTGTTTCTACTCCTTTCAGTTCATGTTTTGGTCATGACATCCCTCATTTTGAGGAGTCATCATTGAAATGTCTTCATCACCATCTCAGTCACATTACTATGGTCATCATTTCATGTAGTGTCATCATTAGGTCATAGGGTCAAAATCATAAAAATAGGTTATTTCACCATTAAATTCAGCATTGAAAAGAGTAGTAATAGTGAAAAATCTTCAATAAAGGTTTCAAAAGTGTAATTTCATTTCCATCATGATGTGGTATTCTCAAAAGGTTCTAAAAGTTGCAGTTCCAAATCAAAAAGTGAAAGGATATGGTAGGGCCACTTAACCACCAAAGAAGAAAATTTATTTCCAAGCTATTTAAAGACCAAGGGAGCTTCTTATTTGCTCATTCCAGCTTCCAAAGATATCACTCCACCAATAAATACCATTTTCACCCTCAAAGAAACCATTCCTTGCCACCAAAGTGCCTCATCATTTGTTGTGTTACACTTTTTCTGCGCTTTTGTTGCGCTGTGCTTTTGCCAGAGGTGTTGTGTTTTCTACATAGGAGGCAAAAAATTCATTCCAGTGGTTTCTACATCATAAGCAAGTTCTAGTGTATCAAATACAAGTAAGTGGGTCCCTAAAACTACCTCTTTTGACTTTATTTCATTCTTGGAAGGATCAATTCCATATTTTAGGGTTTTGGTTGCATTTTCTTGGTTTCATGATCTCATTGACAAATTGATGAGAAAAACCCTAAGTTTAAAGCTCATACAACTTCCCCCACCTTTCATATGTCTTCACAGACATTTTCCCTCTCCCTATCCCTCATTTTCATTATTTTCCCACAAACCCTAGCCTAGACTATACTTTCCTAGGCTAGGATTGTGTTTTCCCCTTTTGGACCCCTTCCCTTCACTCATTCCCTAAAATTCCACTTTCGTCTACTCCTAACATCTCTCCCTAAACCCCTAAATTTTACCACGAATTTAGGAGACCCCTAACCCCTTCATCTCCCTTCATTCCTAAAAATTGCCCAAATCTCTTGTTTTTCCCTACACCAAACCCTAATTTCCCCTCCCATTGAGCTAGGGTTTACTATGGAATCAAAGAAAAATGAACAGAAGAAGCAAAAGGAAGGTAAAATCAACAGGTATGAGCCCACTTTAGCACATGAGATCATGTCTTCACCCTTAGTCAATAAATCATTCCAGGATGCAAGTTGCCTTGCCTTTTGCCAAAAGGTTGAGGAACTTGGTTTTAATGACAAACTGACCAACACTTTTGCCACCAGTTTGAGGAGAGATAAGGTGACCATTACAGGGGTTGTGTTCACTCTTTCAGTGGAGACCATTTCCACAGCTACAGGGATTCCAAACAGTTGAGAAACTTGGTTCAAGGGTAGAGACCTAAACATTGAAAACTACAAGATGTATTCGAAACCTGCATACAAAGCTACCCCGGAACACATATTTCCATTCAGATGCTTGCTTGACAAGTATGAAATTAATCATGAAATAATTTACAAGTGAGGGTAGGTTCTCCTAGTTATATCAGTATCATGTGAGGCTCTTGATGCATTTCACCGGTGTAAAAGTACTCAACTTGCCTCATTACCTTTACAGAAGCATGGTAAAGATGTCAGAGAAGGTACACAGACTAGGAGAAGATCATCATGCTAGTTTGTTTCACCATGGCTTGGTGAAAATCCTGATTTCCCACCATCTCACACAGATTAATTTGTCTTGGGATGGTTTTATGTATTCAACCTTTCTTATTCCTTCTCCATCTCAGCCAAGCAGTCACTCTACACCTTTGACTTCACCAACACATCAAGAGGTGGCTTCCAAAAGCAAACCTACCAAAATAACTCCTAGGGAAGAGGTGACTCAAACATATGTTAGATGAAAGAGGCTTGTGTTTTCTCCATACATTGTTTAAAGGGCCAAGCCTACATCAAGTGAGAAAGAAACATCATCACATCATGATGCACCATTGTAGGATGAGGAACCAATTCACCTTGACATTGATATGGAAGATTTAGAAATCCATGAGGAGTACAAAAAAGTTGAGAAAATCATCATGGAGAAGGAGGCTGAGATTAGAAAGCTCAGATACAACTTTTCAAAGTTAAATTTCTTGGTCTCATTCTTGCAACAAGAGAACATGCAGCTAAAGGTAAATCAATTGCTCTTAAACAAGCCCAAAGCAGATTTAATAAAGGATGATGCCAAAGGTAAGGAAGTTGTTGAGGTTGATGATTTAGAGGATCAAGAAGAGTGGGTTAAAGAAAGGATACCAAGAACAAGAGGTCTCAAGAGGGCACTTGAGTAGCAAAAAGAACCATCTCTACCAAATGGTCAGATGATTGTTGATGAACTCATTCTGGCAGAAATTGAAAAAGATAGGGAATATTGGCTTGATAGGGTAAATTTCCACTTGGAGAAGCTTCTCAAGAGGGAAAACAAGGACAACAACCTACAAATACACATGGCCATGCATTATTATACAAGGAACAAGGTCTCCCAAATTAGAATCAAGCAAGTGAAAAAGAAGCCGAAGCAAACCTTGATGAGGAAAAAAGAGAAGGATAAGCTTGACTTGCTTGCTGAGGCATCCCTCATTGCATGACACATCATCACCTGGCCTCATGGGACAATTTTTGGCAAGTTTTGAAGAAATTTTGTGAAATTATGGTTTTTTTTTACTTTTGGCCTAAATTGGAAATATCAGTTAAGCCAAAAGCACAACGCCTTGGTGCTGCGCTTTTTCCTCAGACCTCCAAATGCCAAAAAATCTACCTTGCTGGATAGATAATCACTCATACATGAAATATATGTAGTTTTGGTGCCTTGTCAGCAAACTAGTTGAAAGAAAATGCCCAAAAATAGGTAAAAAAAACACTTTTTGCCACCTTTCTGGACTAGGCGCTACACTTTTGGGAGTAGTTTTGGGAGAATGAGTTTTTCTATGTCTTGGAGTGTCCATTTTACTTTCTTGAGGTGTCTAAAGACAACTAGACATCCTCAAAATTCCATTGGATCCTTTAGAGCTTGATTTGGAGCAGCGGAAGGCCTTCAAAAGTCCCCTCCAAGGTTGGCGTTATGCTTTTGTCCGGTGGCGCTGCGCTTTTGCCTGTTAGTTAGAATTTCGATTTTTATTCAGTAAAACTTAGTTTTATGATGTAATTCCTCTAATTTCAAGTTGAAGTGATGTAATAGAAGGTTAATGGACTTGTTAGAGTCATTTTGGTGTAATTTTGGACCTCATTGATGAGGAGCAGGTCTGTCAAAGTCTATTTGAGGAGAGTTTGTTTAACCTCTTAGTCGTTAGGTTTTTGTTGAGAAATTCATGTGAGTTGTTCCTATACTGAGGGATTCGACCCCTGAGAGAGGGGAAATTGTTTTTAGTCTATATGTATATGATTTTCAGTCATTTTGATGGTTGGATGTTAGAGAGTGGAAGTCTTGTAGCTTGTGTTTCATCACTTCTTACATGAAATCAAAGGACAATTGCAACTATTATTCAGGAATTCTTGTGTTGTGAGTTTGTGATAATGTTTCCTCTCTATTATAGATTTATATGAATGATAAATTAGTCTCCTTACCATATATTTACTCTTTAGTGATTTTCCTAAGAGGTTTTAAACAAAATTCTTTTGGTTAAGCTCCGTTTTATTAGGAATCTCATGTTTGTGTATTTTGTCTTCTTGAGAAATGAATTCATGGTATAGATGCTCATTTTGATCTTCTTGCACATTCAACCCTACACTACTTTGACCAACTCTTAAGCTATCACAAAAGCATGCCTACCGTACTTCTCTATATGTCTTGCAACTGTAACCTTCGAGATTTTGACTAATACGAAAATGTAACTATTTGTAAATGCTATGCAAAGTATCCATTTCCTTTTAATTTAATGTGCAAAGTATTCTCCATGTCTTGCAGGTTAAACAAAGTAGTTTTGGTAATGTTTCTGAGTTTTATGTGTGAGGATTTGTAAATACACGGCAAGAAAAATTCACCATAGCATAACACAGCAAACTGATGAGGCAATTCACCCCTCCTGAGCTACATCTGTCGGTCAAAGGCTCCCCAATGGCATGTCCTTACTCTATTAATTTGCTCAAAATGGTTACACAGTGAAAAATATGCCTAAAAAGGCAAAACAAGCTGTGAATTTGACTTCAGAAGATAGAAAATAAGCTAAAAATGGCTTTTGTTTCACCTCAAACAGTGAAGTACAACCCAATACAGCTCCATCTCCCTGATGGCCCTAATGTCTCTTTCCTTTTCCCTGAAAAAAAATGGCTGAAGAACACCTCTGTTCACTCTGCAACCTATCCCAAAAACTCCAGAATGCTCAGAATAGCCAAAATTGACTGAATTTTTGTCTTGTTTGGTCAAAAATTGAGAAAGTTATGACCCAAACAAGATTTTGCCCAATGGCACTAAAAAATCTCCTCCAAAACTAGAGGAACTCCAGTTAGCTTCGACAAAAATGGCGGATGGATAAGTCTGGTGGAACTGTGCGCCAATTTAGGGGTTGCATTTAATGTCACTATCAGTTGAACAAATGTGTTCACATGCCGAAATAGACAGGCGATGTGCGCTAGCGGATAAGGGTTTAGCCCCCGCCCATGGTCACGGGCGGAGGTCCTGTGGTGATGGGCTAACACCTCAGCACTTATCACATTTTTCCGCCAGTTCAACAGGGCTTAGCCCTTGGTTATGGTGTGACGTCATAGGACCCGCTGCCTTAAGCCCTGAGGGCTTACTTCTAAACTTCGTCCATTTGAAACTACGACCTGACTGCTCGTGCACACAAACGACACGCCCGACCTGAATGCGTTCAACTGCTGCCCGCCTGTTGATGACCCAAACGCGTTCAGCATGACCCGACTCCGTTCAAGTCAGGTCGGGTCAGCCCACAACATTTCTTTTTTTTAACAAGACTTTGAACCATGGGCCTGAGGCCACGTGGTAGCCTCCGGGCAGGCCATGTGGCACCCTATAATAGGCCCTCAAAACCATATAAAAAATGAAATTTTCCATAATATTTTTTTTGAAAAATGACAAATTTTTGTGTTCAAAAGTCATGTTTTGAAGGTCATTGGGCATTTTAAAACTTCAGTAACTTTCACATACGACATCAGATTTGAGTCCCGTTCACGGCGCCAGAATCACAGCGACGAGACCTATCCGATCGTTCAGATTGCAACCAATTCTGAGTAGTTCCATTTTTGAGCATTTTTTTCCACTTGGGCATGATCACTTGATCACACCTCCCCATTGGGAAGCTTTTGGACCCCAAAAGCCTTCAATTACCTGTTAAGAAGATGAGGGTACAAATCCCTCACCTTTTCCACCTCCATCCATTTTTCCTTACTCGGTTTGTTGCCTTTTAGACCAACCCGAACATAATCAACATTTCCCCTCCTCGAAGTGTGTGTCCTTCTGTCAAGGATATCATCCTATTTCAACTCATCCAAAAATTCTGGCGAGAAATCCTCTATGGATGGCAGCTGGATGTCACTTTCATAATCAACAATTAAAGGAGGTTCATACAAACGTAAATTTTCCACATTCACAACGGAATACATTTGCATATATGAAGGCAAATCTAGTTGAAAAGCATTATTTCCAACTTGTTTAAGGATCTTGAATGGACCATAATGAATAGGCTTCAGCTTTTTACCTTCTCCTTGCATTCTTTCCTTACTAATATGCAGCCATACCTCATCTCCTTCTTGAAACTTATGATCAATTATGTGTTTATCATGCCTCTCCTTATACTTGCCTTGACATTTTTCAAGCTGTTATTGAACCTGCTGATGTATTAGCTGAATTCTTTCAATGAATATGTGAGATTTGTCAATGTCACTATGCCCATCAATGGAAACATCCTTCTCAAGAATTAAATCTAAAGGTGACTTAGAAAAATACCCAAAACAAGCTTCAAAAGGTGAAGTATTTGTAGAAGAGTGCTTGGCTCGGTTGTAAGCATGATGAATGTAATGCAAGTGCTCATCCCAAAGCTTGGGATGCTTGTTACAATAACCTCTCAAAAGATGTACAATGGTTCTATTCACTACCTCTGTTTGGCCATCTGTTTGCGGATGGAAAGTAGTACTCTTCTTCAACTTGGTGTCCATCATCTTCCATAAATTGGACCAAAATTTCTCAACAAATCTCGAATCCCTGTCACTAACAATAGAATTAGGAAAGCCATAATGAACCCATACATGTTGAAAATATAAATCAATAGTTTTTTTTAACAGTTATATATTTCTTACATGGCATAAGAATACACATCTTGTTGAATCTATCAACTACTACATAAAGATAATCATGTTGCTTTCTAGACAATGGTAGACCTCCAACAAAATCCATAGAAACACTTTCCCATGGTCTAGAAGGTACCGGTAATGGCGTATATAAACCAAGCTTCCTATTGCTAGGCTTTCTTGTAGCACATAATTAACAACCTCTAATGAAACGTGAAACACTATCTACCATGCGAGGCCAATAACAATACCTCTGTAAATGTGCCACCGTTTTTCTTACCCCGAAATGTCCAGCAATAAGAGAAGAATGAGCTTCTCTCATGACACTTAGTCTCTCTCCCTGTGGTATACATAACTTGCCCATATGAAACAACAAATTATTATGCAAGTGATAATCATTCTCCTCAACATGATTCCCTTCACTCAAGTTAGCATACACATCCTTAAAATCAACATCTGATGCATATTGTTCTATGTAGCTCTCATGTACAATAGAATCATTCTTAAGTAAAGTAGTAGCACTAATAATAGGCCTTGAAAGCATATCAGAAAATTTATTGAAAATACCTTTCTTGTACCTTATTACCAAGTGAAATTTTTGTAGGAAGCCCATCCATCTGAAATTTCGTGACTGTTGCAATTTACTTTGCAATTGCAAGTACTATAAAGGCTGATGGTTGGTATGAACAACTGTTTCTTTTCCCATAAAATAGTGTTTCGAATTTTTGACACTTTTTACCAATGCATAAAACTCCTTATCATATGTAGGATAATTCACAACGGCACCATTAAATGTCTTCGAATGAAATGTGATAGGCTTACCATGATGTAAGAGAACTGCACCCATGGCATAATCACTAACATCGGTCTGAATCTCGAATGGTTGTCTCAAGTCCGGTAATGCAAGGACTAGAGCTGAACTTATCTTCTATTTCAAAGACTTGAAAGATTTCTATTGTTTTCCTCCCCATTCAAAAGCACGCTTCACACTTTTCACTGCATGCATAGGAGCTGCTATGGCAGAGAAGTTAGAAATAAACTTCCTCCAATACTGAGCTGCACCCAAAAAAATTCTTACCTCTGTAATGGATTTGGGAGTAGGCCAATTCACAATGGCTTCTACCTTAGAAGGATCAATTCTCAAAGCACCTCCTCCTACTATGTGTCCCAAATAAACCAAAGAAGTATTTCCAAATTCACACTTTGAAATTTTAAGAAACAACTGATTTTTCTTCAAAATATCAAGTACTTTCTTAACATGCATGACATGCTCTTCTCTAGTCTTGCTGAAAATTAAGATGTCATCTAAGTAGACAATAACGAAATCATCAATAAAAGGACGTAAGACATCATCCATTACCCGCATGAAAGTTGCAGGTGCATTGCATAAACCAAACGGCATAACAAGCCACTCAAAGAGTCCCTGTTTGGTTTTAAATGTTGTCTTCCAAATGTCACTTTCTGCAATTCTAACTTGATGATAACCACTACGTAAGTCTAACTTAGTGAAATATTTAGCATCTTTTAGCTGATCTAACAAATCATCTATCCTTGGGAATGGGTAACGATTCTTTACTGTAATTTTTTTCAATGCCCTGAAGTCCACACACATGCGCCAAGTTCCATCTTTCTTTGGAATCAACACTATCGGTGACCCACATGGCGAAGTGCTTGGTCTTATGAAACCTTCGTCCAACAAGTCCTTAATTTGCCTCTTTATTTCAGCATTCGCCATGATAGACATGCAGTACATGCCTATGTTAGGAGGAGGACAATCTTGTTGCAACTGGATTTCATGTTGAATCTCCCTTTTAGGAGGCAAACCTGTCAGTTCCTGAAACATCTCATGATGTGCATCAACTACATCATAAAAATGTGAATTAAGATTGGAATCACAATTTTCAAATGACTCATGATTCACATCAACCTTGGGCTTAACCATAAGAAGTACAAAACTCTTACTATAATTCACTAGCCATTTTACTTTTCCCGCATTTACCATCCCTATATTTGTCTTCTTGCAATGTGCTCTAACAATAAACTCATTTTCGTCTTTAAAAAGATGATACTTATTTTCTTGGTGATGGAAAATCACTTTCCTATCAAATAAGTAAGGACTTCCCAAAACAATTCCTGATATATCAAGCGGTACTACATCAAGTTCAACTATGTCAATAAAGTGTGCAGTAATCGCAAAATGCAATATGCACTTTCTTGAGACTTGTAAGTTTGCATCCTTGCATATCCACCCAAGTGGATAAGGCTTTGTATGTGGAATGGTCTCAAGTTTAAGATGTTTGACCAAGTCTTCTAATATGATATTTTCTTGTGACCCACTGTCAAACAATGTGTCAATTTTTGTATCTTTTGAGACTACCCTCGCATGGAACAATTCAATTCTTTCTTCCTCATTTGGAGCTTGTACATCACAGTTTGAAGTACTAGTTCTTGGCTTAGTTTCAGTTTCTTTACCCTTCATAATCTTCAAACCCATGGCTGCAATTTTGGTTTCATCACCTGAATCATAATCTAAGTCTTGTGGTGTAGTTGTAGTAGCTGCAGTTTTCTTCTTTCCATTGTTTTTGTTAAATTGAGTTCTTTTTTCAGGATGAAGTTTCCAACAGTTTTTCTCTTCATGGCCTTCTCTTGAATAGTGTTTACATATCACTTTCTCACCCTTCTGTTTGATAAATGCATTCTTTTTTCCTTTTCCCTTAGAGGTTTTATCTTTGTTTTTCCCCTTAAAAGGCTTGTTTCTACCCTCATCAAAAGTGTTTTTCCCTCTAGCCTCTAAATGCATAGCTTGTACACAAACTTCATCTAGACTAGTAGGATTGAACTTAAGGATAGTATGTCTAAGGTAGCTGTGCAAACCACCTATATATTTCAGCAAAGTATCTTGACTTCTTAAGTATACCCCTAATAAGATTGCTCTTCTCCTAAACTCTTGGGTGTAGTCTTGTACATTTTTTCCATTAAGTTGTCGGAAGTTTTGCCAATTCATGATAGCCTTTTGTAAATGAGCTAATGGATAAAATTTATTTTTAATTGCAATAATAAATTCAGCCCATGATAAAGTGATCTTACCATGTTTTTTAATTTCATCCTTGGTCTTGGCTTCCCAACATACCAATGCTGCTCCATCCATTCTCAAAGAGGCTAACTGGATCTTGGTGTCGTCATCATGAAGGTTCTGTATCCTCAAGTAAACTTCCAACTGTCTTATCCAATTTTCAATTTTCTCTACATTGACCTCACCATTAAACATATGCAACTCAAATTTAACATCAAGCTTTAAAAATGGACTTTTACCAGTGGTTTTAGACTTGTGAGATTGATTCATCGAAGTAGAGGATGATGGTGTGGAGGAAGAGGATGGAGATGGGGATGTTTGATCACCATTACCTCCATGTCCTTTCTTTGACTTTTCGTCACTTTTATTTCCTCCTGAAGAACCCTCTCCTTCTTTCTGGTGTTTAGATCCTTCTCCTACAAGCCTATCATTCCTTTCTTGGTAGGGTATCCTCACCATCTCCGTCATGTCCAAGAAAGCCTTTAGGAACACCCATTCCTCTTCTTTGGGATCAATGTTTTCAGGAGCTTCTCCTTCCCTTGGAGACATGCTTGAGGCTTCTTCTATGGCTCTTGGAGGTGGCTCTCTGGCCCTTCTTGGTTCAGGATTACTTTGTGCATTAACCAAGTGTCCTTAACCTCTCTTGAGTTTAAGCCTAGTAAGCATCAAAAATTGCAAACAATCAACTATATCTTTGCACAAGAACAAATGCAGAGTAAAACTCTAGCTCCGATACCATCAAATCTGAAAATGGAACTATTTGTAAATGTTGTGCAAAGTATCCATTTCCATTTAATTAAGTGTGCAAAGTATTCTCCATGTCTTGCAGGTTAAATAAAGTGTTTTTGGTAATTGTTTCTGAGTTTATGTATGAGAATTTGTTATTTAAATTTACTATTTAATATATCACAATAGAAATACACAGCAATACAAATTCACCATAGCATAACACAACAAACTGATGAGGCAGTTCACCCCTCTTGAGCTACATCTATCGGTCCAAGGCTCCCCAATGGTGTGTCCTTGCTCTATTAATTTTCTCAAAAATGGTTACACAGTGAAATATATGCCTAAACAGGAAAAACAAGCTGTGAATTTGAGTTTAGAAGATAGAAATAAGCTAAAAATGTTTTTGTTTCACCTCAAACAGTGAAGTACAACCCAATACAGCTCCATCTCCCTGATGGCCCTGGTGGCTCTTTTCTCTTCCCTGAAGAAAAAATGGCTGAAGAACACCTATGTTCACTCTGCAACCTATCCCAAACACTCCAGAAGGTCGAAGAAAGAAAAAATTGACTAAAATTTCATCTTTTTTGGTCAAAAATTGAGAAATTTATGGCCCCAACAAGATTTTTCCCAGTTGCACTAGAAAACCTCCTCCAAAACTGGAGGAACTCCAGTTAAATCCACCAAAAGAGGCGGACAAATAAGGTTGGTGGAGTCGCACCACTATTTTTGAGGTTACAATAAATGTTAATTGTCAGTTAGCAATGCATTCACATGCTGACTTTTCAGAAACTGTTTGTTGCTAACAAATAGGATTAAGAACCCATGCCCTCTGTCACCGCCTATAGGTCACGTGGTTAGGGAGCTAGCACCTAGGTGCTAAAACCTTTTCTCTACCGATTTGAATGGGACTTAGCCCTTGGTCACTGCACATGGTCATGGGGCCTGCAACCCTTAGCCCTGGGGGCTTAAACCAGTTCTCTGCCCGTTATAACAAACGACGACTCGACTCACCCGACTGCGTTTACCAATGACCCAACTCGCCTCCATTCAGCGTGTGCCCGTTGTCGTGTTGGTGGGGTCGACCCTGCCCGAGGAGTCAGGTCGAGGGTTCGACCCTCATGACCTTCAACCTTTTCAACACAATTTTAAACCAATGGCCTGGGGCCACGTGGTAGCCTCCGGGCAGGCCACGTGGCACCCTCTAATAGACCCATATAAACCATATAAAAATGAAATTTTTTCCATAATATATTTTTGCAAAATTTGACAAAATCATAGTCAAAAGTCCTATTTTTGGAGGTCATTGGGAAATTTCAAACCTTAGTAACTTTCACATACAATATTGGATTTGAGTCTCGTTCACGGCGCTAGAATCGCAGCGACGAGGCCTTTCCGGTCGTTCAAATTGCAACCATTTCTGAGTAGTTCCATTTTTAAGCTTTTTTTCGACTTGGACATGATCTCCTGATCAACAACATCCTTTTTCAGTCGTAGTAAAAAGTGTTATTGTTAAATTTATATTAAAGTAACCGAGACATACAACATCTGAAACATTGTGCATTACTTTTAGTACCAACTTTCTTAGTTCCTCTGAATTAGGATCATACATTCCATTTTTATCCATAAGTATATTATATTCTTCCAAGTTACACTCTTCATATTTTTGTTATGTATGGTCTTTGTTGTAGTATTGATTCTGCAAGAAGTGTGGATACAAATTAAATTGTTAAAAACACCTCATTTCCATATCTACAACATATCTTTCAAATTATGAAAATTACGCACATTGCTATTTTTTTTCAATTAAAGTTGCAAGTCCTTTCTCTCAATTTTTAGAGAACCCTAAAGAACTTATCTAAATTCTAACCTGTCATACATATTCCTTTCTTAATTACCTTTCTAATGATTGTACTCACGATCCAATTTGAGATTAAAGATAAAAGTTCTGCCTCTTAGAAATAACCAATTTTTTCCATTTTCTACATTTTTTTCATTGGTAAATCTAGATCAGAGAACAATTTTCTCCTCCTATAGAAGCAAATATACTAAGAATCTATCTTTTTTGTATTGTCACACATAAAATTTATAATGGTGAGTACACAACAACTTCTAGAATGATGATATTATCCTCTAGTCAAATTTTGCAGTAGTCTTGAATTGTCAACTTTGTTTCTTTTGCACCTTGAACTCCAACTTAGAATTTTTAGCGAAAATTGTTATCCTCCAAACCGTAGCAAAAATGGAAAAACTTTAGTATGAAAAAATTGTCTATATTATTAAGGGTATTAAATGGTACTTTAGATAATTTTCCCAAATTGGTAGTCTTGTGTCCCATTTTCTCCACAAAATATTTAAAAACCCACCTTAGTCTCCTATATAGTGGATTTTAGCATGTTTCCCCATCTCCACTCTTGATCCTTTGGAATTTGGTGAAAATTTCCATTGGATTTTTTCATGTCTACTCATTGACTCATTATTTAAATTTCATATTTAACTAAGCTCTTGTGAATGAGTACTACCCTATTCTTTAAAATCCACTAATATGCATTTTCTAGAAAATGGAGATGAATCAACTAATGACTTTCATTGGTAATTCTACAAGCCTCCAAAATATAAACATGCCCTTGAAATTTCACTTAATTTTGACTGAGTATTTTGTTATGATCAAAATAAGATTTTGGCTCCAAATGTTTTCTAGTAACAATATTCTCATTGTTGATGTGGAATCTTTGTTGACATGGAATGACACTTGGTTGATGATGTGGCGTTGATGTCCACTTCTTGGCTTTTGTTATGACCATGTCATATTACCCTACTATCTATCTTCCATATCATTCTTTTTCGCCCCCCTTGTTTACCTCTCTCCACCTTACCTTGTCTTTTTTATTATCGGTGTTATTTAAGTTGTGGGCCACTTGTACCTCTATGTCCCTATCCAACACTTGGCATGATCTTAGTCATTAGTGTCATAGGGAGTGAGATAAAAAAATGGGGGTTAATTTTGGGAAATAATTTGATCGAGAGTTAACAAAGCTCATGTGCTCTAAGGTATCCAACAATTGTTGTTGGATATGATTGAATGATGAGGGTTTATTCCAAAAATAAAATATGTCCTATCTATATAAGAGCCTTTTCATTTTAATATCCAGTTGGAGACAAGGATATTCATTCAGGAAGAGTTGCGAGACAAGGATATTCATCCAACGAAGAGGGCAGATGAGGACGTGGAACTTGCAACATGAATGAAGGGTAAGCAGAAGAAGGACTTGATTAAGGTCAAGTGTTTCAACTGTGGTGAGATGGGTCATTTTTCATCAATATGTCCGATGATGAATAAGGGAGATGACAAGAAGAGGAAATGGAAGCAGGTCACCAGTGTTTCCACTTCAGCTGAGGTAGATGATCTCACCAGGAGATTGGAGGAGGAGTTTGCTATGATCTACCGTTTCTTGCAAGGTACTATTAATGAGGATGTATGGTACATGGAAAGTGGTGCGACGAAACATATGACAGGGTCACAAGAGTTTTTTGAGACTCTAGCTGAATGGGACTCGAAGTTGCACACGGTGTTGGGCTACAAGAGTCTATTGGAGATACAAGGATTGGGAGTTTTTCCATTCAAGAAGGAGATAGGATGAGTGATGTTGATCCAGGATGTATTATTTGTACCAAGACTCATATATAACGTGATTTATGTCTTGATGATCAAGAAGAATGGATTTGAGGTCTTATTCCAAGATGGCAAGGAAAGAATCGGACCTAGAGGCTCTAGCTCAGACAGGATTATACTTGGAGTTAAAGAGCATGGCCTCTACAGGTTGACGGGCAAGCCAGTGGATCATGGGAAGAAGATGTAGGTGGAGCAGGTGCAGGTTCCAACAAAGCAGGTGTATGTGTAGGCTTCAAAGGGGTAGGTATAGGTTCTAGCGAGGAAGGTCCATTTTCCAGAGGCTTAGAGGGAGTCGGTTTCTAGCGGGAGCTTGCAAGTTTAGAGGGATAATTTGCAGCCCAAGAAGAGTCATGGCCAGTGGGGTGCAAGGTTTCTCCTACAACTACCAAGAAGGAATCATGGAGAGATTTGAAAGTGATACAAGATTTTATTTTAATAGAATATTATTCATCTAATACATCATCCAACCAATTACATCAGTTTAAAACTAGTAAATAATAAATTAAATTTAAATATCATATATTTTTCCACCTATTATATTGGATCCATTAAGCCCACTAGAATTGAACCGTTTTCTTTCGTTTGCAGAAATCAATGACCATGACTAATGTTACACTTGAAACTTCGACAAGTTAAGGACTATTTTTTGTATAATTAGAAATGTCCTTTTGGTCGATGAACCTTACTATCTTGTTTATGGTTTTCAAGTGTTGTGTAGTGGATAATTTAAATGTTTTAAAAAGATAAGTAGACAATTTGTTGTTTTATAAAATTAATTTTTTTATTTTTTTATATTTCCTTTAAGGTGATTTTTTATTTTTACATCGTAAGGCATCCTCTTTAAAAACAACTCTCCCAGCTGCCACAGTGTACCTGTTTGCACCATCAAATCAAATTTTAGGCGATTGAAATGTTTTAGGCCATTCATCTACAATATTCTTCATTTAAGCTAACTACCTAACTAACTCTCTAATCTCTAGGAATCTCTCTTCCCAACCTACAGTCTCACTACAGAATGATACGAGGAAACGGAAAGAACAAGCATTAATATCATTAGCGTTGTTTCGACTCTCTGATTAGAATAATTAATTCACCATTGAGGTTCTTAGTAACAGCCTGGAGAAAAATGGATAAGACTAGGGTTCAAGACCGGCCACCATCAAAAATTCTGTTGTAGTCGACATACCGCGACATTTTCAGTCTTTTGCAGCAACGAATGACTCAAATGCTATTTATTTTATCAAGTAGTCGTATCCTCCATTGGAAAAAGGATCACTCAAATGTGGAGAAATAAGAATGTTGATTTCCATTTCGACAGGGTCCCAAACCATCCATTCTACTGGAACTCTCTACGGGGAATAAGTAACTATCAATGAAACACGGGTCTATGGAATATATGAGGAGTGTTTTGAGAAAACACAAGGGCCATGCCTATTCTTCTTTTCTGTTAGTTGCAATGTTCGAGGTGTTTTCTGATAAAACGTAAGGTCCATGCCTATTCTTCTTTCCTGTTAGTTGTAGTGGTCTTTTAAGGTTTTGATTAACAGAGTTTTAATACCATTTAGAAATCGATCTTGATAAATTTTCTAGTGTTTTTTCTTATTTCAAATAATTTATATTAACACAAATTAAATTGTTCGTAGATATATCCAACCATTTTCATAACTATTATGTGTAAATAAAATATATAATATGTATTCAATGAAAATATTACCCATTTATACATTTACATTCTCATGAATAACAACCAATTCCAAATTGTCTCCGCTAAATTAGATTATTAGAAAATAGATTATTCAACAATTTTGAGTATGCATTCACATTATGGTGACTATCAGTTGAAACGAAATACATTTATGTTAAAATCCTCCATATCTATTAATGGATTGTGTACCTTATAAATACATAATCTATGTTTGATGTTTATGTGTCGATCATGCCTTTGATTTTGCAAATTTTACAATATTGAGATTTTTTCTTTTGAAATGTGATTTAAAATTTCATTTTGTGCCTTTACCGCAGGAAATGAATCATTGAGCCACACCAGGGATTTTGTTTCTCGTCTTGATAGTTTGAAAGTCAAATCCTCGGTTGCTAACCATATTTTTCATTTCCTAATGTTTCTGCATGCTCTAGCCCTCTTGTGACTGCAAATTCTATTTGAAAATCTTTGCCGAGTAATCTTGACAACATTGGAAAGGTGGGACAACCTATGTCTCATGTTTCATAATGGAAATTATTTCCAAAATAGAGTATTTTATGATACTATTTTTACATTTAGAAATAAGAGATTTAGTGAAATGTTTCTTGGCCTTGCTAATGTATATCTTCCCTATAAAATGACCACGTCCACACACAATACATAATATAGAAGTATAATTGGTTTCATAACCCTAATATAATCTTATTATGGATGGTACATTTTGCTAACATAGGTGCAATTTTTTGATGTGAAATATATTTTTCATTATGTATTGAATTTAATTTTAAATTTACTAACAATTTATTAATTTTATTATAGCATAATAATTTTGATATTTATAATTTATTAGTTTAGATTTATTTTTAAAGGATTTTTTTCTTTTACATGAAATACTTGAATGAAAGGGTTACTTAATTACGAGGCACAAAAAAAAATATTTATTTATATTCAATCCTATAACTTTTCATAATATATAATTAAAATCCATATACAAACTTACTAAATTTAATTAATAAACATATAATTAAAAATAAGAATGTTTTTATATGTGGAAATGTTATATATATATATATATAAGGAGGGGGAAGAGAATTGAATGGAGAAAAGAATGGCCATGCTTGATGCTAGTTTGGTGCTCCTGGTCGGCGGGAAAATGGTGAGGGTCGAAGGCCCATGCGTGACTGTGTCTGTTGACAGTGGCAATGTTATGCTCCTTATTGATGTGAATGCATGTTGTGGGAAGGCTCGACCAGGAGCACCAAACTGGCATCAAGCGTGGCCATTCTTTTCTCCATTCAATTCTCTTCCCCCTCCTTATATATATATATATATATATATATATATATATATATATATATATATATATATAATGAGGGGGAAGAGAATTGAATGGAGAAAAGAATGGCCATGCTTGATGCCAATTTGGTGCTCCTGGTCGGCGGGAAAACGGTGAGGGTCGAAGGCCCATGCGTGACTATGTCTGTTGACAGTGGCAATGTTATGCTCCTTATTGATGTGAATGCATTTTGCGGGAAGGATTTCGACAAGGCATAGATTTATTTGAATCTTTGCAAAGGAGAGTTACATCCTCTGGCATACAGAAGGGACACAATTCCTGATGGTTGTGATAGAGAGGGAGAAACGAGAACCTTCAGGGCAGGAGAAACGAACAAAAAATTGGTCAAGAGAAAAGACCTTGAACTCTTTCGACTTTGGGGATATTCGACGAATGAAACATGTTTCTTTGAGGAACAAATTGTGGTTGTTTTAGTGATAAATATTCATAAACGCCATAGAGGAAGCGATGATCGATTTCATACGGTGGTCGAAAGGGTGTTGAGCCACAACTCGCTGGTTGTTTTTTCCACATGCGGCGACTCAGTGGATGCTTGGCTCAGGGTCCTGTCCGTTGTTGGAGGCCATAACCCGGTGGTAGTTTCCTCCTTCCATTTCTGTCAAGTTGTTTCCCACCATTTCATAATGCAATCTATGAGCAGCACAACCAATGTTGGCAGAAAACCCTTAATGACGAAGAGGTCAAGTTGGGACCTCTGGGCCTGCCATAAATGGGTAATACTATCCCAGTGCTGTGCTTTTTTCGATTTTCGCCCTGTTACTCTATTTTATTTATGGATACATTATGTTTGGAGGTTTTTGGTTGCTGCGAGGGTTGTTTGGGGGTTAGATCCAGTATTAGATATTCATAAAAACCATATCTGGGAAGTCAATAATATTTTGGGTACTGGATTCGGATATGGTGATATACTTGAAGCAAAATATCAAACATACCACATGCATCCCTGTTTCAAAACAAAGTCTGATCTATTCTGGGAAAGTGCTATAGGAATAATCCCACTTGAAAGAATACCATATACAAAGGAACTCTTCCATTTTCCTTAACTTATGACTACAAGGTGGTGCACCAGGAGAAAACACACCAGCTACATCTTCATTGACAGATAAGGGCCAACCTTATTTCAAAGATGCATTAAGAAAAAAAGCTGTCACACCGGACAAAAAAATACCAAATATGTCATTACCAGGTTTGCATGTTGTAGAAAAGATGGAAAAAAATACAGATTTGGCCATAGAATTACCAGAGGTAAATGGAATCTTCAATACTCTGCAAAAAAAACCTGTTATTTTTATATTTAATGGATACCGACCAAAATATGAAGAGTTAAATGAATGGATCTACCAAAACTGGTCCAAAAACTGTGATATTTATATGTGCGCAAAAGGATTTTTCGTGGTTCAGTTTGATAATCAAGAAGATTAAATTTATGTCATAAATGATGGACCATGATTCTGGGGAAGAGAAGGCATCTTCGTAACCCCAGGGTTCCCTGGTTTTGATGCAAATTCAATGGTGGTTACTAAAATGATTCTTTGGGTAATGTTACATAACCTTTTGTTGCCTTTTTGGCACCATCAGGACCTAGAAAACATTGGGAACTCTTTAGGAAGGTTCATTAAGCTAGAACTAGAGAGAATGGACATAGGGATTGATCAGGTGTTCAGTGTAAAATCTCAAAAATTAAAGTGCTCAAAATTGATTGGAAATTGAACGACCATGATCGTCCCGTCGCCAGGAATCTGGCACACTTCATTTCATTGAAAATTGACTCTGGATGAAGAATTTATAACCTACTAATCGTCGTTCATAACAGCAATTTTTTTTTTTTAATTACATAATAGTGACAAGTTGATGACATGGCAACCCAGTCAGCATGCAGGTAATATTCTTCAGTTTTCACTCAGTGACACTGTGACAAGTGTCACAACAGGATTAACTAGTTTGGTTTGAAAGTGAAATTTTTTTAAGGATTCTCTCCTAAGGATGAATTCGAATTTTATTTATTTATGAGGGACAACCCAACCAAAGGTTGATACGTGGTGCAGCCAGGGGCCACCACGTGCCCCCTCTGGTGGACCCTCTCCAACTCTAAGGTTCGAGTTTCAATTCGTGGTCAGATTAATTTATTTATATGGTGGTCGATTTATTATGCAATTATGACAAAGTTCACATATTACCAAAGTTTGGGTGCACATTATATTATATCCAAAGTTCAATGGTTTAATTATATGGTGTTTGGCATAATCCAAAGTCGAATATATATATTGGAGTTCATATCATATTCTAGTGGCGAATTTAAACCATAGTCTGAGTTATGTCTGTATGGGGGCACGTATTTTAAATACGTTGGCAAAAACATGTATATAGGATGGGCAGATGGTGGGTCGAACCCGTGACTTGCCCCTCCTAACTCAAAGCCTTTACCAATGCACTAACGGGTGGGACGTGTTAAGTGTTGGAGGAGATTTTATATTTCAATCCATCTAATACTCCAACGATGGGAATGGAGGGGACCAGCCCCCTCCCATGCGACCATACCACATGACTTATACTGAAGCGCTCATAAAAAAAGCGCTTAGTGTGCAATTAAACCATACTTATCCCACTTAATCTGCCATTAAATTAATTAAACTCCTAGATTAAAACAACGGATTTTTAGAGTCACCACCAGAATCAGCGGAATCCCCAATTTGTCGGACTTATTTGGAGTCTTCTCCATATTTGGAGGAGGATTCTTGTGAAAAATTAAATTGATCATATCTTGAGCAATTTTCGACCAATTTTGGCTTAGGAAGAGTTATTCCTAGTAGATTGACTGCATGCTATGAACACATTGGTACAGGTTGTAGAGTAAGTGGAGGGTGTTTTTGTCATTTTGAAGAAAATTGAAGCCCAGGGCCACCAGGAAGGAAGGCCATGCATAGATCGGCTGAAGGCCAAATTGAGAGAATGAATAGTCATTTATGATAAATTTTGACATTCTGGAATCATTAGAGTATGTTTCAGGAGCATTTGATGCATGTAAACAATAATTTTTTCACTATTGAGCTAATACAGAGGTCCAAGCCATGGAAGCTGGACCAAGGAGATGTAGCCTAGGAGGGGTGAACTCCTTCATCAAAACTCTGTGTTGATGGATCAATTGTGATGGTTTGTTGTTCTTGATGTTGTTTTTGTTCAGAATTTTATTTTCATACTTTATGCTCATGAATTCACTCATAAAACTCAGTTATTTTACCTATTTGACACACATAAGCACCAAGGAAAACTATGTACAGCAAGCATAAGATCAGTAAATAAATTTTAAATATGAAGATGAAATTAGCACAGAAAAACTAACATTCATACTCAGATCAAGTTGGTATCAAAGCTTGGTTGAAAGGCAAGGTTATTTTCTTGATAGTTGCTTGAGTTTTGTGAAAGTTTAATGGTTGCAAATTTATGATGCTGACAAGGTTAATGTTGCAGAAAGGTGAAGGGAAATTGTTGGTTGCAAGTCCTGAGTTTAGGACCAGAAGAAGGATAGCTACAAGAGCACCATCTTCACCCAAATTTCCACTCATAGCTGCACTAGAATCACCTCAATTTTTGTCTCAAGAAGCTGAGATTGAAGAGGTACAAGTTGTACAAGAAGCTGAGTTGATTGAAGAGCTACAAGCATCAAAATATGAGCTTGAATCCATAGCCATCATTTCAGGTGTTGGCGAAAGAGAAGGTCATTTAGAAGAGGATGATGTCAAGAGAGACTTCAATGACATAAAGAGGATGGTTAAAATTATGTTTGATGCATTTACTATTGGGATGGAAGGAGAAGATTCTAAGCCTCCACATGGAGAAGGAAATTCAAATGATAAGAAGGATGAAGAGAAGATTTTAAATGGTAGTGGAGGAAATCCACCTCCATATCCACCTTCATCATCATCCTCGTCTTCTCTATCAGCATCATCTTCCACTTCCACCACAAAAACTACTCACACTCACTCAAAAGCCACAAGAGGAAAGGCACCCTTACTCAAACTAGATGTCAAATTTGAGCTTCCAATGTCAAATTTGAGCAAGGTAAATGCAAAAATATTGGACAATTGGATACATAAATTGGAGGTGTACTACATGATTAAGAACCTTCATGGAGACGACATAAAGATTCAATTGGCTTCTTTGAGGATGGAAGGATCTACACTTGTATGGTGAGAAGAAAGGACTCAAGAAGAGATTAAAAACTACGGTAATATCTCTATGTCTTGGTAAAGGAAATTATATCCATTAGCTTACATGCAAAAGGAAATTATGGATTGGAAAAAATTTAGACAATTGAAAGGGCAAAATGTGCAAAATTATGCTCATGAATTTAGGAGAAGAGCTCTTATTTTGGGTATTAAATTATATTCTCAAGAAAATTTGTTAAAGTATGTTGGGGGTTTGCACAGTTACCTTAGGCACACTATTTTCATGTTTAATACCACAAACATAGATGGCGTTTGTGTTCAAGCCACACACTTAGAGGCAAGAGGGAAATAGAACATAAATGAGAAAAGTGAAAGTGAGGGTAAAGGAAAGGGAAATTTTTATGGAAGAGGAAAGAGAAATAGCTCTGTTAAAAGAGAGAAAGAGAAAATCAAATGAAAAAATTGTTCAAAGACTGTCCATGATGAAGAACATTGTTGGAAACTTCATCCGTAGTTTAAGCCAAACAAATTGAAAGCCAAAGAAAAGGGTAAAAGTGTTGCTATAGTTGAACATGACTTAGGGTCAGATTCAGGAGATGAGATAAAGATTACAGCCATGGGTTTGAAAGGTAAGAATATTTCAAGCACTAGTTCTTCAAATTGTTCAAATGTTACTCAAGATGGAGATACAAGAATATAACTTTTCCATATTAGAGTTGTCTCTAAACATACCAAGATTGACACACTTTTTGATAGTGGGTCACAAGCTAAATTGATTTTCAAAGACTTGGTTAAGAAGCTAGACCTTGAAACTATTATACATCCAAGACCTTATCCTTTAGGTTGGATATGCAAGAATGCAAACTTTCAAGTTACAAGGAAGTGCATACTTATATTCGCCATCAATTCAAACTTTCTTGATGAAGTTGAACTTGATGTGGTGTCACTTTAGATATCAGGTATTGTATTGGGAAGTCCTTATCTGTATGATAGGAAAGCATTATTTCATCTCCATGAGAATAAGTATCACTTGTTTAAAGATGGTATTGAGTACATAGTTAGAGCGCATAAGAAGAAGACAATTTTGTCTCTTATACATGCAAGAGAAATGAAGAGGATAGTGAATGCAAATCAAGATTTGACATTGTTGATGATCAAACAAAGATATGTTTTGAATCAAACCTTTCAAAAATATGCTTATGATTTTAATGAGATGTTTTAGGATTCTAATAGGTTGCCTTTGAAAGGAGGTGAATTCAAAGGTGAACAAGATGTGACAGAATTGCAGTAGTCAACATCGGTGTTGACCAGTGTTGGAAACAAGATGCCGGTGCAGGAGAGTGCAAAGGTCAAAGAGAAAGAAACAAAGAGAATTGGAAAAGGAGGCATGGGTTCTACAAATGATTTGTTTTGGTTTCCAAAGGGTACATGGCAATGGCGAAGATACTTGGTCAAGAGACGATGCAAGTACAAAGCAAGATCATCTAAGAATCGCCATGGCGACAGTGTGCAAGGTGAGACAGTTTTTAAGTTTCCTTTGATTAATGAACAAGGTAGGAACAATATGGTTCCTGCAAGAATAGCTTACTTCTCTTCAAACTCATAAAAAATGCAGCATGACGGTGTCAATGACAGCAAGATAAGGTCACAAGAATCAAGGAAAAGTTTAATTTTTGTGAAAAGCTCCATTTGATGAAAATGGGAAAATTTCAGTGGATAGAGACTGGAAGGGTGAGGGAACAATACTCTCATCCACATGATCATTAATCAAAGAGATTTGGGGGTCCAAAAGGCTTCTAGTGGGGAGGAATGATCAGGTGCTCAGTGTAAAAGCTCAAAAATTAAAGTACTCAGAATTGATTGGAAACTGAACAACCACTACTGGCTCATTGCCAGGAATCCGATGCACTTTGTTTTGTTGAAAACCGACTCTGGATGAAGAAGTTATAGTCTGTTGACCGTCGTTCAGAACAGGCAAATTTTTTAAAAAAATTGTAGAACAGTGACAGGTAGGGAAAATTTTAAGCATGGACGTTTATCTTAAAGTTTAAAAACTTGGCGAATCTTAGTAGTCCCCAATATGTGAAATGTAAAATTTTGGATGTTTTTTTTGTAAAAATATTTAGTTTCGTAATCATTTTATATTAGTATATATAAATTTGTGGCGATTTTTAGGGTAAAATATTTTTATACTATAAAATTTGGGTGAATCAATTTTTTTAAAAATGGGAATTGGAGAATCTTTTTTTTAGAAAAAATCATGGAAAACTAGCCCACCTACGAATATTAGCCCCTAGACAGGTTGATGACATGCAAGCCCAGTCAACATACAGGGAATATTCTTCATTTTTCACCCAGTGGCACTGTGACAAGTGTCACAACAAGATTTGTTAGTTTGGTTTAAAAGTGAAATTTTTTTAAGGATTCTCTCCTAAGGTTGAATTCGAATTGTTTTTATTTATGAGGGACAACCCAACCAGAGGCTGACACGTGGTGCAGCCAGGGGTCACCACGTGCCACCTCTGGTGGACCCTCTCCAACTCCAAGGTTCAAATTTCAATTGGTGGTCGGATTACTTTATTTATATGGTGGTCTAATTATTATGAAACTATGACAAAGTTCGCATATTACCAAAGTTTGGGCGCACATTATATTATATCCAAATTTCAATGGCTTAATTATATGGTGTTTGGCATAATCCAAAGTCGAATATATATATTGTAGCACATATCATATTTGGGTGGTGAATTTAAACCATAGACCGAATTATTTTTATATGGGGGCGTGTATTTTAAATACGTTGGCAAAAACATGTATATAGGATGGGCGGAGGGCGGGTCGAACCCGTGACCTCCCCCTCCTAAATCAAAGCCTTTACCAATGCACCCGCGGGTGGGACGTGTTAAGTATTGGCAAAGATTTTATATTTCAATCCATATAATACTCTGATGGCGAGAATGGAGGGGGACAGCCTGGTGGGCCAGCCTCCTCCCATGCGACCATACCACATGACTTATATCGAAGAAATCATAACAAACATGCTTAGTGCGCAATTAAACCATACTTATCCCTCTTAATCCACCATTAAATTAATTAAACTCCTAGGTTAAAATGGCGGAGTTTTATAGGTGCCACCAGAATCGGAAGAATCCCCATTTGTCTGACTTATCTGGAGTCTTCTCCAAATTTGGAGGAGGATTCTAGGGAAAAAATAAATTGACCATATCTTGAGAAATGTTCGACCAATTTTGGCTCAGGAAGAGTCATTCCTAGCAGATTGGAATGCTCTGAACACATTGGTACAGGTTGCAAAGGCAGTGGAGCAATTATACATGTGTTTTTGTCACTTTGAAGAAAATTGAAGCTTAGGGCCACCAAGAAGGAAGGTCATGCCTAGATCAGCTGAAGGCCAAATTGAGAGAATGAATAGTCATTTCTGATATATTTTGACATTCTGGATTCATTGGAGTATTTTTCAGGAGCGTTTGATGCATGTAAACAACAATTTTTGCATTATTGAGCTAATACAGAGGCCCAAGCCATGGAAGCTGGACCAAGGAGATGTAGCCCAAGAGGGGTAAACTCCTTCATCAAAACTCTATATTGATGGATCAATTGTGATTTTTTTCTGTTATTTATGTTGCTATTTTTCAGCATTTGATTTTCATACTTTATGCTCTTGAATTCACTCATAAAACTCAGTTATTTTACATGTTTGACGCACATAAGCACCAAGAAAAACTATGTACATCAAGCATAATATCAGTAAATAAATTTTAAATCTGAAGATGAAATTAGCACAGCAAAACTAAGATTCATACTCAAATCAGGGATCTTCACTTTTTCTCGTATATTGGTGGAGATGGATTTAAGCAAAGGCTTGTCAGACTATATTCATCTAATACACAAAGACCTTAAGTGGAAAAAAACATTAGATTTCGAAAATATTTCTTTTAGATGTAGGGTGTGCCATCAAACAGGGCACTTGTAAAACACCTACATTCAATCTAAGAAAAAAAAAACAAGAGACCACAAAAGAAAAAAGGATGGCAATTTCTGGAACCACCATCTTCAGTTGATGAGGATGAAGAAATGAAAGAACCTCAACCGTATTTAGAACCAAGAAATCAGCATGGTACATAAGAGAAGGGAGAATAAAAGGAGGAAGAATATAAAAAACATGAAGAGAAGCTGGATTCTACAATAGTTGTTGAAAATCAACAGGAGGAGAAGAACAATGTTTGAGTCCTTGGGGGAACAAAGCATGCTCACGTATCTGAGAGTTCAAACTCAGATAAAGATGCCCAAAACTCTTCCAGAAATAATGAGTTGGAAATTATTTCTACCGCTCCTTCTCCGGTGGGTTGGCAAAAATTCCAAAAGAAATAAGGAAAAAAAGACAAGCCCAGTTTATCTGGAAATGTGTAATTTCCTGGTAGCATTGCTACTTTGTGTGTGTCACGTTGTTGGGTCCCCTTCGGGGCTTTTCTGAATGCTTCAAGCATTTACGCTTGTAACTTTTCATTTTTATTAATATAAAGTTACTAATTTTTTCCTTGGAATATATATATATATATATATATATATATATATATATATATATATATATATATATATATATATATATATATATATATATTCCTTTTTTATAATATAAATCGAAATTTTCAATTCAAGCACACTGAGAGTTCTCCACTAGTCAAATCATTATCTTAAAACATGATCCGCATGTGGTTCAAACCAACATAAAAAAAATGAAGAGAAAAATTATGTAACTATATACATAAACATATGAAACTTGCACAGAGAGAAACATTCTATAACTATATCAAGGAAATAAATATCTTGGAGTTGACACATGTCCCTTCTAAAATAAAAATGAAATACTCTATACATAAAAAACAACTTTGACTCTAATGAAACATAAACACACACACACACACACATATATATGTTACTTTTAATTATAATATAATGTCAATGATACCGCTCTCATTCTTCTTAGTGGTTGATATTGCAATCTGGTATGAATAAATAATACATTTATATGTCCATGTGAAGCAACATAAATAAATAATATATTTGTATGTACATGTGAAGCAACATAATTTTATATTATATTTCTATAAAAATAAAGGAAATAAAATAAAAATAATCTTATATATGTCATTCTTTACTTTTAAAAAACATTTCAATACATAACTAAACTAAACTATTTAAATATCCATATTAATTTATTTATTTCAATATCAATTTCATATACATGTATAGAGGGAAAAATATATTCTAATGTAATATATATATATATTTCAAAATTAAAAGAATTTATACTTAGAAGGGATTTATATTTTTATGCATGTATATATTTAACGAAAATTTAAATTGGGATTTTTTTCTTTTACATGGAATACCTGAATGAAAGGGCTGCTTAATTACCAGCCAGAAAAAGAATTAATTTATTCGTATTCAACCATAAAAAATTTCATAATATATAATTAAAACTCATAGAAAAACTTACCAACAACCAGTGAAAATATGAAAAATGATAGGAAGACTCATCCATCAAAATGAGAAAGTTCTCGAAAGAGTATAGCTTTAACAACTCATCAATATTATTTCTAAAAGGTAAGATATGCTTCCACAACTGAAGGAAAAGGCTTGCCTCTGCCTCAGAGTGATTACAGGACATGCCAAGGCCAATAACGCTTGCGGGGGGAGGGCAGGTTGATAGAGAAAAAATTCTTACGAGAGAGAAATTATGCCTCTGTCCTCCCTTTCCCTTCACTTCAAAATTTGTTTTCCTTTAAATTCAGGTCGTTGCTTAAACATAATGTACATACACATGGAAATAATATGTGTAGAGAGATAAGAAGGATACATTATATTCCTTAAATGTTTAGTGACATAGAAAAGTGTTGTATGCCTCCCTTCTTCCTCTCTCACCAACATTCCCTGAGAGGGATAAAAGGAAAAAAAGAGTTAATTTTCTTGGTGCTTAGAATATCGTGGGTTAAGATGGATCTGTGTTGGTTTTTTTTTAAATATGTCTTATAATCTAGAGAAGTATTTACAAATAGAAGAACCAAAAGTGGAAGGTTATATACAATGAAGATCATATCTTCTTCCATATAGCAACTAACATAAATGAAATGAAAGTATGTTGTGGGATTAAACGCCTCAGTTTCTTTGATCAACTAAGTGCTCTTATGAAAAAGCTAATGGCATGTCTCATCGCAGCATGAGGGACGAAAATCAGATGATGAACTAACTTGATTCTCGAAAGCAGATTTACAACGAATCATCCAATGATAAAGAAGAAATCCTCAAGCAATTCTAGATCCTTGAAAAGGAAGAATGGACAAGACATCAACAGTCTTCAAATAATGTGGCCCTCCAATAAATGTGTCCCTGATGAAGCTCTCAATACAGATTCTGCCAAAATTTCCAGCAATTGGGAAAACCAAAAGTCCTACAAGATATGTTTCACAGTCTCCAACAGACCAGATACAAGGAAATGGCCATTCGAAAACACACTTTTGATCAAACGTACCTTGAATTGAATCCTTGGGTACATCACTAGCTAGGCAAAAACTTATAGCTTATAAGAAATCTGGATGGACCAAATACTGCAAAGTGTTTGTACTCGTCCATCCTCTATATAATTAAACATTCATCTCACATTCAGTACGAGTGACAACATATGATGATGGTGAAAGAGTGAGTAAAATCTATGAGAGTCATATTGCTCAAGAGGGTGCTCAAAGCTCCATCACTAGTTCTTCCATAATATACTTGGCATCCCTAGATTCATCTTGAATAACTTGGCCTTCGGGATGAGCTTTGTCAACTCCATAATTAACAGGGGATTTGAGGCCATCAAAACAAACTCCTAAGAAAGAATACACTAGTCCCTTCGAGAGTGAAAAATGAAATCCCAAATGTCCTCCCAAAAGAAAATATCATTTATACTCAATTTTCGAGCTTGAAAATGGTGTATATCCACATCACATTGACCCTGCACCCTCCAACTCAATTTACGAGCTTGAAAATGAGGTAAATCAGCATCACATTGACCTTACACCCTCCAAATCCAGATGGGGTGACAAGCTAAGTTCCATCTTGCCTTGTTGCAATACAAAGACCAATGAACCAAACCATCCATGGCTTTCCAAGTTTCCCATATACTTTGGAGGATGAATTAGCTTGAAAATTGAAATAACTGAGGCCACACGAGCCAAATGCGGTAGCAAAAGTATGTAGAAACATTAATCAAGCTAAGTCCACTGTCATCTTTAAGCTTGTTTTACACATCCCAAGGAGCCATCAAGATGATCCTCTCCCCACTATACTTATATGATAGCCATAAGTATGATTGAAGAATCTGCCCCAAGCGCTGAAATTGAATTTTTCTACGAAACCAACAAGAGACATAGTATACATGTCAAACTATTACACATAGGTTATTGCTACATGTGGTATGCATTCATATTGATTCAAGCCTACTACACATCAAATTGTATTGGATGTTAAAATATCTATTCCACAAGGCACAACCCCATAAGGAGCTACTATGGCAATCACCATTGTCACTTAAGAAACATATCTTCACTCACCAAAATCATAATTATATAAATAATATAAGTAGGTTAGAAAATTGATTCATCATTTTAGAACATCACAAGAAGAATCATTACATCATAATGGGTCATAATTGTATTGATTTTTAATGTAACTCTAAGTTGAGGAGATGAGTAGCTCATTTTTTGGGGGGTTAATTTAATGAATTTTATTATATTAAGCTTCTTGAATTTTATTATGAATCTTTTAAATGCGGGAAAGGAACTTTATTACATTTGAATGTTTCCAATTGAATATACATAACGATTTAATCATAGTGAAATTTTCTACCTCAATTGATCCATCAACATGTGAATGGAAGGAAATAATTGCATTTGTTTGGTTTAAACCAATTCCATAACAATTGCCAAATGTAGTTGACAAATTCATTGTTTTGGTTATAGAAGATTTTTGGAAGATCAAATCTTAATAATTATTTTTTGTTAATAATGATTTTTGGGTTGTTTATATCATCAATTGAAACGACTTTGGTATCCTAGGAAATACTTGTCTTTGTTTGGTTTAAACCAATTCCATAACAATTGTGAAATGTAGTTGAAAAATTCATTGTTTTGGTTATAGATCATTTTTGGAAGATCAAATACTAATAATGATTTTTGGTTAGTAATGATTTTTGGGTTATTGATATCACCATTTGAAAGGACTTTGGTATCCTACTCTACGCTCATAGCCCTCTCTACAATTTAAAGACCAAATGTGTTGATCTTCATTATTCAAATTTACCATACTTGTGGTAGAGTACGGTAATTTGAGATTTTCAACATCCTTGAGTTCAAAAGATTCATATTTTCGCTTCAACTTGATATACTTATAAACTATCTAAAGGAATTTTATGCAGGTCACTATATTATGGTCCACATACTGATAAAAAACAAAATGATGCAAATGTTTGCTAGAGTTTGAATTGGGGGGGAAATGTAAATGGATTTAAATGAAACCCAGGAGAATTATATCAATTGCAAGAAATCTTGAATCCCAAATAAAGTTGGCATATACAAATTGGGTGTGGATAAATTTCAACCATTCAAGTAGGCTAATACTTCAAACATAAGTGTTGTCAGTGCAAATACATATGTATGTATAACCAAAAGACCAAATCACCAAATCAAAATTTCCTGGTCAATAATTGCTAAGCATAGAGATATTTGTTATCTCTACAGTGCATTCTTTGGCAACTACACTAAATAACCAAAAGGAGAGAACTTGATACTAAGGATACTCCTATCATGTCAATGATGCAATTCCTGAGACTCCCCTCTTTAAGTAAGATCTAAAATTCCACTGAGACCCTTTGTCAACATTTGGTGACAATTTCATTATCATCATGGAAGAGTAACAATTTAATGGTACTCTTTCCTACACTACTGCCTTATGGCGTTTCCTTTGCAACATATTGCTAGTATAAAATAATTTAGAATGTTCTTCTAAAGTAATTAAGGAAGAAAATGGTTATAAATCAATATTACAATGCTTATTTGAATTATTCGAGTTTTTGGTAATAACATGTATGCTAGGGAAGTTTAAAATTCTAAAGACTACATTTTCTAGCACATTTTATAAATTTGTGATTGTAAGTTTTATTTATATTTTTTATTTCATTTATTTTACATTTTTATATTATGGATACACCTCCTATAAAGTGGTGCCCACCTTTTTACTACCCTTTTACCATCCTTTGTATGGTGGCTACCTTTTTATTACCCTTTTACCATCCTTTGGTGGTGCCCACCTTCCTTGACTTGACCTTTCCAGTCTCCATTTCATGGACTATCTACCTTTTGTGGTTCACACTTTTAACATAACATTTTATTTCATCATTGTCTTTTGACTTCGTCATTGATTTTTCTTCATTGTGCCAATTTTTTATTTTTTCTTCTATTCATTTTTCTTATTTTCTTAGTTTCTATTTGTTAAATGAATGCCTAGAGGCATTTTTTTTTACTCATATCTATTTCTCATTTTCTTAGTTTCTATTCGTTAAATGAATGCCCAGAGGCATTTTTTTTAACTTTTTTTTCCATTTTTTTTTTCTTTTTCTTTTGACTTCGTCATTGATCTCTCTTTTTCATCCTGTTTTTTTATTTCTTCTTTTAGTCATTTTTCTTTTTTTTCTTCGTTTCTATTCGTTAAATGAAAATCGATAAAAAATTTGCATAAAGATATTTTTAACAGTTAAAGTAAGATAAACATATTGCATAATTTGCAAAAAAATAATTCTTATTTTGTTATTTTTAAGATTTATAGTTAAATCTTGTTTTTAAATTACCAGTTTTGATTTTAGATTAAATTCATTCCATTGTCAATAGAATTGTTTTCAAAGACTTAACTACACGTGTTGATAGAATTATTTTATAAGGTCGATTAGTTGTTCCACGATAAATATTGTTGGAAAAGTTACGTTGATGTGTGCATTTTTATTTTGTTGGAGCATCACAACAAAATAAACTTTGATTTTGAAAAAAAAATTGACTTTTCTTCTCTGACAATAATGTTTGTATATATGAATAATTATTGCTTTTCTTTCTAATTTTCAAATTATAGGTTTTTTTTTTTACATTAAGACATATTTTAGTACATGTTTAATTAACAAAAAAATATGATAGATTATTTTTTAAATGGGTGATTCTTGTTACGCAGTAAGGCGTTATTATTTGAAAACAACTTCTCTAGCTGCCAATGTGTCCATGTGTGAGCGATTGGATCAAATGTTAGACTATTGAAATGTTTTAGGCCATTAGATCCACAAGTACATAGTTTTATATATATATTTATATAATGTTAGTTTTTTCTTTTTTCTTTTTAATAAGCTAGATTAGATTGACATAATGTAATGAACATTTTAACTAGGTCAAAATACAATAAAAAACAAAAATAATAATAAACTATAAAAATAGCCCATGGTATTGACCTTATTTGAAAACAACTTCCCTAGTTGTCAATGTGTCCATGTGTGAGCCATTAGATCAAATGTTAGACGATTGAAATGTTTTAGGCCATTAGATCCACAAGTAAATAGTTTTATATATTTTTTTATAATATTAGTTTTTTTTTTTAAATAAGTTAGATCGATTTTAGTTGTATAATAGAAATGTTGTAATGTTTAACATATTGACTATGTCAAATTACACAAAAATAAAAATAAAAGTAAATTAAATAAAAAGAATAACATAATGTAATGAACATTTTAACTAGGTCAAAATATAATAAGAAACAAAAATAATAAAATAAAATAATTAAAAACTATAAAAACAACCCATGGTATTCATGTGGAATATAGTTTATTAAATTATTTCACAGGACATAATTTATGAATGTTCTTAATTCTTATTTCTTAAATAACACTAAATTTACCTTTAATTACTTAATTGTAATAGTTTGTAACTACATACATACTCTATCCGATTTTTTTTGGTTAATGAATATCAAATTTCTTCTTTAAAATATATATATATATATATATATATACACACATCTTTAATTACCTAATTGTAGCTAAAAAATATTACATGTTTTTTACTTTATAATCATAAACAAATTTCATATTATATGATGTCAAACTTACTCAACTTTTTATTTTAAACAATGTTTTTCACTACATAATTTTAGCTTTTATTTTTTTTATTTTTCAATTCAAACAAAACTTACAAAAGAAAAATGGCACTATGTGATTAACAATAGAGTAAGTTGACATAACCCTAAGGGGTTATTTTACAATTTTTATCACAACTTTTCCCTTCATCCAATATATATTATAGAGTCTTCTAAAGAGAGAGTGTATTCTAGTTTATAACCTGATCCACAATCAAAAGTGTATTCTAGTTTATAACCTGATCCACAATGAAAGAAAATGGCTAGGGATTTCACAAAGTATTAGTTTGTAACATGATCCACAATCAAATAAAATAACCAGGATGCCACAAGTTATCATTCACACCGTGATCTATTGATGTTCTTAGTTGAAATAGATCCTATTAGATGCATGGTGGCCAGAGACACTAAAAATTCAAAATAAATATCTGTTATGACTTCCATATTCTCTACAAACCATCCAAATTTCCCATCTTATACAACAATTTCTAACAATAACCGCTCAATTTACTCTCCAATTTTTTAAACCCCCGCCCATGCTGGGGAGATCAGAGTGTAAAATTAAATGTTCCTGTGATTTTTTAAAAGGGTTTATAAACAAAACAGAGTCAATAGTGTGGTATAATAACTGATTTTTGAATCATTGTGACAAAAAAAACATCACATTAACTCACAAAATATATCTAATGCTATAAGGATCTGAGGTGATAACAATGTTTTGAATCATGATAACTAGGTGACCACCGAAAATAAGTTTTAGATGCAAGAAAAAAAATCACAAAAAATCACATAATATATCCAAGGTTGCAATGAACCCCATACATAGTGATGGACATCATGGGAATTTTAGTGAACATGGAACACCACCCTAAAAATTCTATACTCTTGATAAATTTAGAATAACCTAAGATGTTTAGATTGGAGCTTGGAGTATAGATGTGCAGAGAATGAATCTATCTCAAGTCCCAAACAATATTCTTCTTTCTCTTCTTATTCTAGCTTGCACCTTGACACTCCTCTCCTCCTCCCTGCACAAATTTAAACTATGAGGCACAAGGTAGTTTTTGCATATAGGAAAATTTAGATATGATAAGAAAAATGTGATACTCTATTGTAATTTTCTCTACAAATGTGATGGAAAGTGTGCTTTAAATGTTGACAATTTCATGGATAATGTAGTATAAGCTACATGCAAATTTACAGTCTTGTATACAAGATCAAGAAAGCTATGCCCAATATCCAACACCATAGAGCAAGACATGTTCACCAATTCAACAGTTTCCTATGCCCAATATCAATACCATAGAGCAGTTGTTTTCTCAGTAAATGTGTTTTTACTATTCTTGAATTGATGAAAACCATCATTATTTCATATAGGAGCATTTAGTTCTGATAAGAAAATTGTGATACTCTCTATTATCCCTTTTTAGTTTTTTTATGATTCAATTAAGATTAACATTATGTTGTCATGAGGAGATTTTTTATTTTGCATGTAAATTACCTTTTATAACTCTAGGAGGTTCTTAATATTGCCTTTGTTTTTAATAAATGGAACTCAATTATATATTTAAAAATATGATTAGGTAAGAGAATGTGAATCGTCTCTTGGAATTACAGAGGTTTGGGGAATCCGTCAAAAGCCGAAGCTGTTAAGGACCTCATGAAAAGAAACCAACAGATATCCTCTTGCTCTAAGGGACAAAAATTGAAGGGGATGCCCTTCTAGAAATCAGTAAAAAGAAATGGTAGAAGAATGTAGGGAAAGCAATAATTTCAAGGGGCTCCTTAGGAGGAATTTCCACCCTGTGGAAGGACGATCAATTCAGGCTTGTCAACTCCTTCAACACCTAGCATTGGATTTTCACTGAGCTGAAGCACATAACAAGTAAGTTAAATTTCACACTTTTCAATTTATATGTTCTGGTAATGTATGTAAAGAAGAAAGAATGTTGGAAATCCCTAAATGAATTTCTGGAACTCCACTCTCCAAACAACATCATCATCGTTGCAGATCTCAACATACAAATGAATGTAAAATAAAAAAGAGGAGGTAGCAGTAGCAGGGACCAAATGATACATGTGGTAGAAGACATAATACTCCATTGGGATCTAATGGACTTCAAGCCAAATAAATGGTTATACACCTGGACCAACAATATGATAGGGGAAGATCATATCTCAGCCAGATTGGATAGATTTCTAGTACAAAGCACCTTGCTGATGGAAAGAAGGCTCATCTCCTCAACCATCCTCCCTAAAGTCACCTCAGATCATAAACCCACCCTTCTCTCATTGGATGAGGAAGAAAATTTGGGCCCAATTCCATTTATATTTAGTCCTCTTTGGAGTGGAAAAGTGGATTCTTCAACACAGTCTTATTGGCTTGTTCCACCACTATCAGTGGCTCCCCCAGCTATGTTTGGGAACAAAGGCTAAAATTCACAAAGAAGACCCTTAAGGAATGGAGAAAATATCCCACAAACACACCCAACAGTCAAAGAAAGGAAGCAATGCAGCAGTTGGAAAATCTTCAGATGGAAATGGACACCAAAGATATCACAACAGCTGAATTGGCCAAAGAGAAAGCTGCCCAATGCAACTCCTTCCGTTCCTTTCGGAATGAATAAGACTACTAGAGACTCAAGTCTCGTAGTCTTTGGTTGGAATCTGAAGACAAGAATACCTCCTATTTTCACCGTCAATTCAGAGCCTGCCTCTCCCACAACCATATCTCGAAGATCACAACCTTTGAAGGGACGCTCTGCAAAGGCATAGAAAAAAATAAAGTTGTTGTTGTCTGCCACTTCCAAAATCTATACAGCAAAGGAATGAGGGAAGTGAAGAAGATAACAGAGAATTCCTCAACAACATTCCATCTTTGGTCATAAAGGATGACAACACAACCCTCAGCTTGAAGCAGATCATTAAGGAAGACATCAGCAAAGTCATTTGGTCCATGGAACCTGATAAAGCGCCCGGGCCAGATGGGTTTATAATCCATTTTTACAAGATATGCTGGGATATAATAAAGGTATACTTGGTTAGAATGATCCAAGGATTTCTAAAAAAATCAAATATGGGGGGCAGCACCAATTCAACCTTTTTAGCTTTAATCCCGAAATAATAAAACCCTGTCACCTTCGAAAGGTTTAACCCCATCTCTCTCTACAATGCCTCATACAAGGTTATTGCAAAAATCCTCACCAATATAATTAAGCTGCTACTTGGTAGCCTCATCTCCACCTTACAAGGAGGTTTCATCAAAGGAAGACATATAATGGACAATGTTATTCAAGTTCAAGAAACCGTGCATTCCAGCAATCTAAGAAAAGAGAAAGGCATGTTGGTCAAGCTGGATATGGTCAATGCCTTTGACAGAGTAAACTTGTATTTTCTTTATAAAGTCCTTCTTTCCTTCGTATTTTCGCAAGATTTTGTCAATTTGATCAAAGCTTTCACCAGCATGCCTTGGATAGCTCCTCTGGTAAATGGGAGGTAAACCAGCTACTTTCAAGCCTTGAGGGGACTAAGGCAAGGATGCCACCTCTCTCCCTTTCTGTACATCCTCTTGGAAGATACACTCAGTAGAAAACTAGAGCTGGACAAGGCTGTTGGGATTTCTCCTAGCCTATGAATAATGGATCTGGACCCAATTAACCATGATTTATTTGTTGATGATTCCCTCAAGTTGGGAGGTGCCTCCTGCAGAATTTCCTCAGCGTTCAAAGCCACCCTCCAAGCTTATTTCAAAGTATTAGGTGCTATGATAAATGAAAGGAAAAGTGTGGTCTACATCTGGAACGTTGAAGAGAACGACATACAGAGAGTTGCTTGCATTTTTTGGTTCAATGGATATTCCAGATGGGAAAAAATAAATTACCTTAGGCTGCCATTAACGTTGGGAATTAACAGGAGTTCTTTATGGGAAGGAGTGTTGAATAAGATCAAAACCAAAATCGAATCATGGGGAGGGCAGTGGCTTATGCATGGAGGCAAGCTCACCTTGATCAAATCAGTGCTCTCTTCCCTACCCATTTATCAATCCTCCTTTCTTTTGGCTCCAAAATCAATCTCTTGGCAGATCAATAAACTCCTGCACAATTTCCTGTGGCAAGGTGGCAAAGGGAATTATAGAAAATTGTGTCTGATAAAATTGGAAACTATTAAAAGAAACACCTCCCTAGGTTGCAAGATACTATGGAAAATGCACGTTGATCCCAATCATCCAGCAAGTCGCACGCTCAGAAATAAATATATCCAAGGGGCAGTGTTAATGCAACTATAGGACGCAATCAACAAAAGTAGCATGCAACTCTGGAGCTCACGTAAAAAAGGAATTCAGTTTTTTCTTCAGCATTTTGTATCGAATCCCAGGGAATGGGAAAAGAGTGAAACTCTGGACAAACAGAATCATGGGCCATGTGCCTCTTTCAACCAATACAACCCTTGTCGAAATTCGAGATCTGCTGAAGGAGAGAGGAATTAAAACAATATATGATATTTATGAATGGGACGAGGTTGGTAGTTGGATAGCCTGGAGATTCATTAACATTCCAGAGCACTTATTACAACAGGTGGATGTGCTCAAAACAAAGCTCAGATATGTTGTCCCGGTGCACAAGTCTACAGAAGATACTTTGGGTTGGGGACCCTTTGGCACCTACTCCACCGCCAAGGGATACGCACTTCTGCAGCCCCAATGAGAAAGGTCTCATCCTGCTAGGTTCTGGGCATAGGTATGGGATCCAATGGCCCTGCCCAAAATAAAATTCTTCTTTTGGACATTAATGCATAAAAAAAGTTTGACAGGTGAGAATCTTTTGAAAATAAGCATTGTTGGTCCGCACAGATGTGATCTCTGTAAACAAGCCCTTGAATCCATTGACCACCTCTTCGTTGATTTCCCTTTCGCCAACAAAGTTTGGACTCTCACTCTTCATGGATTCAACATTGTTGCCCCCTCCCAAATCTTAGTAGTGGACCTCTTCTCTTCATGGAAGGATCAATACCCTTTGACCTTCACCAACAAGTCCTTTTGGGCTCGATTCTGGATCACCATCCCCAAGTTTTTTTGTTGGAAATTATGGCTAGTCAGGGATGAACATATCTTCAATAATATAGCATGGACCCCCTCCATTGTAGTTTCTAAAGCAAAAGGCCTCCTTTTTGAATCTCTAAGTAACCAAACCCTAAAACCTGAAACTACGTTACTCCCTAAGGAAAAGAGATGGTTCGGGACCTTTGTCTTCCAACATAGAAATCAAAGTGTTGTTAAACCCCCTCTCAATCCAGAGTGGAGGTTAAGAGATAAGGATGAAATCTTTCAGAGCTGGTGGAGGAAGAAAGGAACAACAACGGTCTTCTTGGATGGTGCCTCCAAAGGAAACACTAGGACCGCGGGTGCTGGAGGCCCCATTTATTCTTCGGATGGCTTCTCAAGAGAAACCTTTAGCTGGGGATTAGGACAATGAACAAACAATCAAGAAGAAATCCCGAGATTGTTAAAAGCCTTCCAAATCGCTAAAGAAAGAGGATTTAGAGAGCTGCAAGTATTCAGAGATTCCAAAATTTTGATAAAAAAGATACATTTGAAAGATCAGTTTAATGATGTTGTCCTAAATAGGAGCATACAAAGGCTGAGATACATACTTCACAAATTACTTCATTTAAATTCTTTCGCATCCTCATAGATTCAAACAAAGAAGCCGACAATTACGCCAACAAAGGCTGTCTCCTTGTACAAGGAGATCTCAATATAAACGACGGAACTCCTGCACAATTCTATATCCAGTGAAAATCAATCCAACATGTAATAGGGACAAAGTTAGTAGTCTTGTACTGCAGGTTGTTCTGGCCCCGACCCAACCTAATTTCTCCAATAAATAAAAATCCATAACCGTTTTAGTTAAAAAAATAAAAAATAGTTTAATAAGAAACTAGATTTGTAATTATAAATTATAAAACTATAACTTAAAATTGTGAAATTACTTTGTATTTTTTATTTCTTAAGTATATAGAGAAAGAATAAACCAAGTTTGGAGTTAAGAAAATAAACCATAACATAAAGAACAATATCTCATTCCAAAAATGTCTCCATATTAAAATGACATTCACTTTCTTGTATACCAAGACTATTGTTACTCAAATACAATATAAAATTTCTGACAAGCATGAAATTAGTGCTCGAATATGTAGATGAACTTGGAGTAAACTTTATTTCTGTTAATAAAAGTTCTCTTTATTTACATAGATGCTAGATAGATTTTACTTGAATGTATTTAAAATATCATATTTGAGTTACATGCTCATTTCATGCTTGTTTCAGAGGATTATTAATCAACAAAGGATTTTCACCCCCAATTTCCTATTTCAATATCTATAATTTTTTTATTATATATGTGAACGTATTATGTTGGTTTATATATATGTTTTCATCCACAATTGCCTATTTCAATATCTATAACAAAAAATTTTGGTTGATAACTCTTATCATCAATATCTTTGAAACCTCCACGACCTGCTTCCATGGAAGCAAAAATTGCCTTTCATTCCTTCACAATGGCTCCTTCTTTGCAACAACTTATTTCTTCTAGGCTACTCTTTCTTATACTATTGCCTTACGACGTTTCTTTTGCAACATGTGGTGCAATTGCCAGTAATATATTTTTTCTTTACAATATTATTATAAGTTAATCACAATATTTTATTTAAACACTCATAATTATTTTTTATTTATATGTTTTTACGTATATCAACCACATTTAGTAATGTGGTTGTCCTAGTATTTAAAATAGTTTCTCTCATAACATTATTTTAACAATATTTTAAAAATTGTCTTTAACATCTTTCAATGTGTTTGCTAAGGGTTTTTTTTAAACTATACACAAAAAATGATTTATCATCACAATGTGTTTAGTCAAATAAGATGATAGTGTCTTTTATTGAGATGGTAGTATGAATAAATAATAATAAAATCACTAAAAACAAAAGTGGTAGAATAAACAAATAATAATAAAATCATGAATAAGTTGTTAGTGATTAAAATTCATATTGTTTAGTTTATTATTTATGAGCCTAAATCCATTTTAACTATATTTTGTTGGAGTTAATGCTTACATTCTATATTTGAGAAGTTGGTTTGTGATGGTTGAGAAATTCTCTCAACCTCTCTCTCTAAATTAGGAATAAGTTGGCTCTCAGAAACTCTATTTAATAGAGTAATCTAAATGTAATCAATGTGTGTGAGTGTATTTACACATACACCATTTGTGTATAATATATGAGTGTGTTTAGTAATTGAGTGATTTTAGTTGTTTCTATCATGGTATCAGAGCACATGATCAGAGGCCTATGTGTTGTGTTGCGTTTATCCAGTAAAAGATCTTGTTTGCCAGAAGAAGTTCCATTCATGCTGTGAGGGTGAAGCGGGGAATGAGTTCGCGTTTTTTTTCCAGAACATCACTGTGAAGGGTGTTGCTACGTAGAGAAGAGAGCAGCTTGGTGATACACTACAGATCTCTATGTGTGTGCGTGGTAATGTTAGCCATGGTTGGCGGTTGGGCCTCTAATGTCTATGTGCGACTTCATGTACCTCATGGCGTATATATACCGAATCTGGACCAATGGATCAGACCTACAAGTTCTCGTCGTTGGATGTGACAACTCTGGGATGGAATAGCACTGGATCTTGCAAATTACACGTAGTTTGTAGTCCGTGGCATGTCCTGCCGCTAACAGTTTTGCCACAGTTTTGGGAAGATCCACATCCATAGTTGAGACGCTGCTGGGGAAAGTGCTGCCATGTGCAGATCCCACGGAGCTTTTTTACACCGATCACCATGGCTCTCATGATGAATGTGGCACGCTTCGTTGCAAGATGCAAAAAACGAGGTTAATAATTTCGGCAGAAATGACAAATTCGATATCGGTTTAGAGTTTGCGTCAGAATCACCATTTGAATGTTGGAGTCTTGTAGAAATTGGATTGTTAAGGGTTTTTTCATTTTTTATCGCTCTGGATATGTGTCTCTTTGGGAACCGGATATGTGTCTTTTTGGGAATAGCCTATGTGTTTTATTCCACTCACTTAAGTGAGGATGAATTTTTTAAAATCAGGTAAAATTTTTATGATGCAATTACTGATTTTAGATACATTCTGTATTTAGACGACTTCCCTAGATAACTGGCGAGTACAGCGGTTAGCACTCATGTATTTCGGTGGATGGGATCTCGTCCATAGAATGACTAGGAGTTCAGTGATTGCAAACATGTAATCAATTTTTTTTGAAGAGATCAAGTGGCAGTAAGGCTCAACATGGATGGTTGTCGAGATAGTATGGCAGTTGCAGGATCTAGGGAAGCATCCCTCATTCGTTGAAGAGGTAGAGTGGTCTTCTAATGAGGTTATGCGACGGTTTGTGATGTTGTCCAGTAATTGACTTCGGGAGGTCCTTGATTCGGGAGTTCAGGAGCCGAACTCGGGAATCCAACTTGTTGACTACACCTTTACGAGGGTTATGAGGCAACTTGATGGAGCCTATACTGATAAGTTAAAGAATGGTTATGTTTTCAATAAATTTATGTAATGTAATCATTAAGGGGGGATGTTGGAGTTAATGCTTACATTCCATATTTGAGAAGTTGGTTTGTGATGGTTGAGAAATTCTCTCAACCTCTCTCTCTAAATTAGGAATAAGTTGGATCTCAGAAACTCTATTTAATAGAGTAATCTAAATGTAATCAGTGTGTGTGAGTGTGTTTACACATACACCATTTGTGTATAATATATGAGTGTGTTTAGTAATTGAATGATTTTAGTTGTTTCTATCATATTTTAGAGAGATCAAATCTCCTTTCACTCTATAAGATGTTTGCATTTCAAGAGATTTGATCCTTCTTGGAGATTGATAGATCCGAAATTAAAATATATCTAGACAGGTTTTATTATTAATTTTATATTATATTTTATCTACAAGTTAACAATATTTATAGTAAAATGGGGTGGATATCCATGATTAAGAAATCTAGTTATATTGTATGCTTATTGTGAATATTAAGTTTTGGTTTTAAAATGTTATAAAATCAAATTAAATTAAAAAAACAAATTTTAAATAAATTATTCATAAATTATGATATTGACTCATAATATTGTAAAAAAACCTATTTAAAAAATAATAATATCTATAAAATATTTTAATTTATTATAAATAAATAAAATTATCTTAACATTTTAACTTAATAATGATGATACATCTAAGAGTCCCTCTTGACATGAGAGCAATCACCATCTATTCAAAGTTAATAGACTAACCCATTTGAAAATATTACAAGTTAATAGACTAACACATTTCAAAATATTATAAATTGATAGCGAAAGATTTATTTGGACATTAAACATTCACATTTTATTTGGAATCTCCGAATGACGTGTCAACAAGACATTGAATCATTAACCATCTGACACGTGACCCCAATGGAAGGGAGGTGTATTCTCTTTTGGCGTGCAACGGACCTCCACGCAAAACAAAGGAAACGGAGATTTTTTAATACTTTTATATTCATTAACCACGTGACCCCAATGGAAGGGAGGTGTATTCTGTTTTGGCGTGGAAGGGACCTCCACGCAATCAAAATTAGATTCTTTCTTTGTTTTTCTGGGCGAAATCAAAATTAGATTCAGAGGACAGCCACGGACTTCTTTTGCGTGGTTGAAATTGGAATTCATTTTTTGGGTGAGAGGATGGGACAACTGCAGCTGTCAGGATGCGCTGCCAACTCCCTTTATAATAATAACTCTGTGAAAATAATATTATTGTATGGTACAGATTCCTTTAATAGGAAAGACTTGTGGTTGTAATGATACTAAAAGTTCAGATGGATTTCAGCCATTACTTCTTTTTTTTTAAAATAATTTTATATTTATATTCATTAAAGTCAAATTTCATTATAAATTGCTCGCAGTGGTATGGTTTAGTGGCTACAGTACGCACTGTTAAGGTGTTCGTGCTATTAAACATGTCAGAGTTGAAGTCTCGTTTTATCCAGGTACTGCGCGTATGAAAGCTGCCCCGCTGCCCATGTGAACGCTGTCTGATGTTACTAATTCCTCTGACTTAAAAAAAAAAAAAAAAAAAATCATTATAAATTTATTTACAATATAATGATATGTAAGTGGTTAAATAATAATTGGAGTACAATACAATGATAATGAAATGTAAGTGTTTAAATAATAATTGGAGTGTGTTGTGTTAAATTATAGTTAGTATTAATCTAGTTATACAAATCAAATAAATGGAAAAATGTCTATTGACATCCATCAATAATTAATATTAAAATATTTAATTTATTATTTATTTTAATATTAAAATTTAAAAAAAAAAATCATAAAATTAATTAAATTATAATTTTATCTAAAATAATTATTATTATTAAGGAATAGGGTATAACTTAATTAACAATTGTCATTTTCTGAAGTATTATGTAAATTGTGAGATTTAAAGTTCAAATTCATTGTGCAAAAAAGACATAACTATTTGAGAAATATATCTCAATCTTTAATTTGCTTATACTATCAAAAATATTTTAAACTGTTTTATAAAAAATAAATCCCTATTATCCACTAAAATTATTAATAATTATATAAAAATTATATAACCTATTCCAAAATAAACTTACCTATAAAAATCATATTTTTATTAATATTATTAATAATATAATTAATAACCATAATAATATTACATTAATATAATAAAAATAAAAATAATAACATTAACAATATTACATTAATAATAATAATATTATCTTATATAATAATTCATTATAATATTATTCTTATTAATAAGATTAAAAATTACCATATAAATGTTCCTGGAATCCTTTGCCTCAATGGATCTATAGTTTTCCCAACTCTTGCAAATTGTGCGATAATAAATATACAAATCGTTTGACTCGTTTTCCTCCCCTCGATATCTCTAAGTTTAACCAAATAAAAAGATGACAGGATCCCAACTTTGTTTAAAAACTCCACACAGTGTAATGTTTTTATCTCTATGAATGCATCAAGAATAGTATAATGTTTTTTATCTCTATTGTATAGAGTAGATTGAAATTTATCGTAGAAAGTTGGATAAAAGCAATTTTAATCAATATGATAATGTTTAATGGTTAAAAGTTTTTTATTTCAATTTAAGGTAGATGAAAACTTTTTATTTTTATTTTTTAATTGATGGTTTAGATTAATTCTCAAGGAAATATGCTCAGTATATGCTTATCAATAGTTATAGTATGTTACAGAGTTTGTTAGGTGGTATTGATTTTTAATAAATTTAAAAAATTATATTAGTGTGAGGTGGCTCTCCACCCACCAATTTTCTAGAGATTTAAGACTATTCTAATTCTAATAAATTCATCCATGATAAGTTCCTTATTATTATTTATAATATTCAATTATATAAACAAATTTTATTTAGCAAAATAGTCCATTACTTTTAATAAATTTAAAAATTAGCAAAATAGTTCATTACTTTTAATAAATTTAACAAATTATATTCATACCATGTGACTCCTCACCCACCAATTTCTTAGAGATTTGAGACTATTCTAATTCTAATAAGTTCCTCATTGTTATTTATAATATTCATTTGTATAAACATATTTTATTTAGCAAAATGGTCCATTTTACAATAAGTTGTATAATTCTTTTTTTTCTAATTTAAAGTTGATCCATAACTTATTTATATACAGTTAATCAAATAAATATGTACATTAGGAAAGCATTTTTTATATTGCAATAGTTTTTTATTATATTTATAAATTCTTAACTAGCCTAACCACATTAATATTTTTAATATGATTGTAATAATACTTTTATGATATGACTTATCCTTATTACTAGTAAACTAATTTCAACCTACTTCAATAAATTATCTTATGTTTAATGTGATATTAATCATATTTATTATAAAATTTCACACTTTAAATATATTAAAATAATATTTTTATAAAAAAAAAAGAAAAAGTAAAGAATTATTTTACATTTTTTAAAAATTATTATTTTCATTTATTTCATAGTATATCGTTATAATGCAATCTGCAAAAATATATACTCTTGGGAGATTTTATGTACAAGAATTAAGATCTAACTCTGATGAAAAGGTGTGTGGTTATTTACTTATAGATACAATTGTTTTTTTATTTTTATTTTTAAAATATAATTTTGATGTCTTAAATTTTTTTAGAAAACTTACTTATATAAAGATGTTATAAATTTAATGTTATAAATTTAATTTATGATTTTAGTGTTCTTTTTATTAATTTATAGGAATTATTAAATTTCATTAATTATAATTAATTTTTAAAGCGTAGTTTAATTAATAGATGAAATGCTTTTAGTTAATTTTAAATAAAATTTGGGAGAGATTTTTAAAACTTGAGTTTAAGTTGTTTAATATATAGAATTTGAGTGTCTAGGGAGATTTGCAAAGTGTTGAACCCATTTATGCATTCAAAATTGTATTTTAAACAAAAAAAAAAATCACATTCTTTCTTGAAATTGTTTTACCCTATACCATTTTTAAATGAAACATTTAATATTATTAAAATTTTAATGAAGGTGTGTTTTTTTTTGTTTTTAAATGAAAAATGTTTAGGATTTTTCCAATATGTGATTTATAAAGGATTATAGTTAAATATTATGGATTACTTTTTCTATTGACTTTTATTGATTTTCTCTAAGTTTTTTAATATTTATATTTTAGTATATTAAAATGAATTTAAGTATAAATTAAGATGGATCTTAATTATATATATATATATATATATATATATATATATATATTATTAAGCAAAGATTTGTATTACTTTATTTTTAATATATAGATAAAACATAAATATATTATTATTTTTATTCAAACAAAAGTAATACTTTATTTTAATGTGCCAAAATTAAGAACTTCTATGGAGTTGGATCGGAAAACACTATTCACCCCAGTCAATCCATTCGCTCAAATTTTCTCCTCCTCCCCGCAACTATAATTTGACATGTGGCTATAGCTCTGGCATACTTGCTCATTGAACAAAAACATGTGCATGGGATCAAACCTGTAACCTGTTTCTAATTGTGTATCTTCGAGCTTCACAACCTTGGAGTTATCAATGCTCTTTTTGGATTCCTTGGTTCTGTCTGAATCATTTGATCGACATGATACTTCGGTCACAACCTATAATATTTCCTTCTTAGTATGGCCATATTTTGATTCTTCTAATTCTGATTCCTATGATTTCTTTGTTCCTTCATCCAAGTAGGATTGCTTGGTTTTCTCTCAACTTGATATATTATTGGATGGTGCAACACAGGATTGATTCTCATGTGCTTCAGCTTCTTCGTGATACGAGTGTTCGAGTGATTCTTGGTTTCATTATCTGCCCGACCAAGCAAGTGCACAACAATCTTAGACCGCTCGCAAACACACCCATGAAATACTCCTCAACTGCCTAACATTTTCATTTTCAATTAGAAAGAAATAAGAACAACTCAGCAATCAAAATCCCCTATTACCGAGCTGGGAAAGGAAATCGATAATGAGTTTCTCTTCAGATTCTGATAAAATACCTCATTATAGGTCTTAGCGTAGATAATTCCTCCACCTCAATCTATAGCTGTTACTACATTTGAGCAGGCCTACAAGAAAAAAAACTCGACATAAAGACTCAACATTTCTCATTAGTAGGCAGACTCAATAAAGAAGCCATATAACTAACTAATTATTTATGTGTCTATATGCCCGAGTTGAACAATTATTTATATTAGGGCCAATTCCATAAAATCATTGCTCATATTACTCATACTTTGATAGGGTATCTATTGTATGTTTCAATTTTTTCATTGTTTCACTAAACTAAATTGAACTGGTCGTTTCCATTTTTTCACAGCTTCACTAACTACATTATTGAACTGAATCAAAATAAATATTTACTGTTCCTTGTAATCAACCTGGTGCAAAGATGAACATAGGCAACCATCTATCCTTCTTGCTCTCTCGCCCCACTACTCTATTTCAATCTACAACAACTCTGTAGTAGAATGATTCGTCAAATAATGACCATGTTCTATAGCTCCACTTTCCATCCTCTAGTAAAATACCAATTCAATGGTATTATAGCCCAGTTTCCAGTCCTTAGGGAAAACACCAACAACAAACCTAACGTATTACGTCTTTACTAGGGCATAGATCCCATCTCATTGGAATTATATTTAGTGGGAGTAAAAAACCAACACCAAACCTAATGAATTATGCCTTTACTAGGGAATAGAGCCCATCTCACTAGAATTATGTTTAGCAGGTTTGTTGAGAGCCCCTACCTTAAGTAAACACAATTTCAAGGAAGCCTCCTTATCCTGTCACTGAACAAAAAATTACCAAACTATAGAGCACTTAAATGGAGGCCAATTCACGTCACTAAATAATTAGTGAAGCTAACCAAATAAATTAGAGTAGATACAGTTTCGTGGCACTCAGAGATCTGCATCATGCATGGTTTATCTACTATGTATGTTTCCCTTTCGCATTTGGAAGCACTTCTTCCTCTCAATGACTGGTTGTGAATGAAGTAGGGGTTGGAGCACTGCTTGGATGTAATTTTTTGATTCAGTGGTGGTTTTATTCCTTCTTAAACTTGAGATTTCTATGGTGGATCTACAACATCAAATCTTCACACCTGTGTTTTGAGGAAACCACTGGACACTCAAGATCTCAGACAGTGATACAACAACACCATAGAGACCAAAGGAAACACTACAGTTGAATTTTTTGCCCTTCTGTCGATGGATGAAATCAATGGTTCTGCAACATCACATGTTCACACCCATGCTTTGAGGAAACCACCAAACACTCAGGATCTCAAACAATGATACAACAACACCATGGAGACCTATGGAAACACTACAACTAAATCATTCACCCTTCTGTCGATGGATGGAATCAAGGCCGAAATAGGGGTGTTGGGTGCCATTCCCGCTCTAGTCGATGTCCTTAATGGCAATAATATGAAGGCCCTATTTTCAAATTCTTGCATGTGAAACAATATACAAATGTTGATTATGGGACATGTGCAAAGTGCCTTCGGACATGTAGAATATTTGCATGGAACACCTGGAAAATATTTAGTCCTTGTGCTTTATGTAGGATGATGATATGTGTGTCATAGATGAATTGATTGGTGTGTGATATCTTTGAATGTCGTTTGAGGGTAGATTATTTGAGTTTTAATGGTTGGACCATGTAGGTTTTAACCCTGAACAGAAATTATCTACTCATGAATCTTATAACAGAAGATAAACAATAGCGAGAGCATAAAACATAAAACAGATAAACACAAAGATTTTCCCCTGGATCCAAAATCAAGATGACCAGCTTGATTTTTCATTATATTCCTTTTAGTGTTACAACACATATATATACATGCCGAAGCATACATAAACCCCAATCCATAAACCATGGATTATAACATAACCGTAGTTCCCTTGATCGGATCTACAAAAATACCAGGGGTCGAAAACCATCGTGCCCCAATACCATGTGCAAAACCATGCACAAAACCATGGATGCAGACTACCCACTGGAAATTAAGGACCAAAAATTTTCACCGCCGAGTGTTGCCCGGACCCTAGATAGAGAGGGGCTACCGCCTATGACCCGTTGCACCCATCCCCCCGCGCATGCTTAGTCATGGAAAGAATATAACACATACCCAACATTCTCCCACTTGTTGTTTTCTTTCCACGGGGGGCCACAGGAGGGCTTAATCATTGGCCCAATTCTTCAACACCCATTGTTTCTCTACACCAAGAGAACTTCTGAGTGCTCACAGACTTTGTCAATGCATCTGCAACATTCTTCAAAGTGTCCACCTTTATCGGCAACACCCTTTTAGCCTCAACCATATCTCTAACAAAGTGATATTGAACATCAATGTGCTTTGTCTTTGAATGATAAGCAGGGTTCTTAGCCAAGAAAATTGCACTTTTGCTATCACAGTCTATCCTTATAGCTTGTTGTACCAACCCCATACTTGAACACAATCTCTGCAACCAAACTGCTTCCTTGCTTGCATGAGTGGCTGCTATGTATTCTGCCTCTGTAGTTGAAAGCGCCACTACGGACTGTCTTTTACTCATCCAACTGACTGCACCTCCAAATAGGCTAAACACATACCCACTTGTAGATCTTCTTTGGTCCAAATCTCCAGCCCAGTCTGCATCAACAAAACCACGAATGTCCAACATTCTTTCCAATCCTGGTCTTCCCTGGTAGCACAAGCCATAATCACTAGTGCCACGTAAATATCTGAAAACCCGCTTCACTGCTGTCCAATGCTCCTTCCTTGGGTTTGACATAAACCTTCTCAATACTCCCACTGCATGTGCAATGTCTGGTCTAGTACAGACCATTGCATACATCAGGCTACCCACTGCACTTGCATATGGAACACAAGACATATACTCCTCTTCTTCTTGTGTCTTGGGACACTGTTCAGCAGACAGCTTTACACCTACAGGAATAGGAACATTCACCGGTTTACTATCCTGCATATTGAACCTCTGCAATATAGTCTCAACATACTTCCTTTGGTTTAACCAGAGCTTCCTCTTTGCCCGATCTCTCTTAATTTCCATGCCCAAAATATAATTTGCAGCACCAAGATCCTTCATGTCGAATTTGGAGAATAGTTGGGTCTTCAAATCTTGGATAATTTCTTTGTCATTTCCAATCAACAACATATCATCCACATACAAGACCAAATAAATAACACGGTCACCAATTAATTTAAAATAAACACAGTGATCCTCCTTGCTTCTGGTGAAGCCAAGTCCCCATATATAGGTATCAAATTTCTGATACCACATCCTTGGTGACTGTTTTAACCCATACAAAGACTTCTTCAACTTGCATACTAGTTATTTCTTACCCTTCACCATAAAGCCTTCAGGTTGCTTCATGTAGATCTCCTCTTCTAGATCCCCATGAAGAAATTTTGTCTTCACATCCATCTGTTCTATCTCAAAATCAAATGCAGCAATAACAGATAAAAGTAATCTAATAGAAGTAACTTTGGCAACAGGAGAAAAAATATCACCAAAATCAATTCCCGGCACCTGGGAATAACCTTTCGCTACCAATTGAGCTTTGTATTTCTCCACCTTTCCTTCTACATTCATCTTCTTCTTAAACACCCATTTGCTCCCAATGGGCTTCCTTCCAGCCGGCAACTCCACTAGATCCCATGCATCGTTTTTGTGCAAGGATGCCATTTCATCAACCATGGCCTCCTTCTAGAGTTTTCCATCCTCTGAATCTATTGCCTCCCTGACAGTTCTTGGTTCATCATCAGTTATAGTTAAGGAAAAACCTGAACAGAAAGCAGATGGACTATACCTTTCTGGTTGCCTTCTTTCCCGAACTGATCTTCTCAAAGCTGGAGTTTGTGGCTCTTCATCTTTTGAGTCTTCTTCTGTTGTAGAGTCTGATTCATCCTCCTTTAGCTCAAACTCTATCTTCTAAGGTTCCTTTGGTAAAAATTCATGTTTAAAAACATCTTTCACTTCTCTAAACACCACATCTCGGCTGTACACAACCTTCCTTGTTTCTGGGTTCCAAAGCTTGTAACCCTTTAAACCATCCTTATACCCAATAAAGATGCACCTTTCAAATTTATTATCCAACTTGGTCCTTTTATCCTTTGGAACATGTACATATGCATCACATCCAAATACCCTTAGATGTGAAAGAGAGGGTTTCTTACCAGTCCATACCTCATGTGGGGTCTTATCCTCCAACGTTGATGAAGGTGATCTGTTAACTAAGTAACATGCAGTCTCCACTGCCTCTGCCCAGAATTCTTGTCCTAACCCGGTACCACTGAGCATGCTTCTTGCCTTTTCCATCAGCGTTCTATTCATTCTTTCTGCAACTCCATTTTTCCGAGGTGTGTATGGAGTAGTCTTCTGCCGTGCTATACCACACTTCTTACATAACTCTTCAAATTCCTTCTTGTAGAAGTCCCCACCATTATCTGTCCTCGGCGCCTTTATCTTCTTCTCTGTCTGGTTTTCCACCAGAGCCTTAAATTCTTTAAATTTGTCAAAAACTTCAGATTTCTTCCTCAAGAAATATATCCATGTATTCCTTGAGAAGTCATCTATGAATGAAACATAGTACACAGACTTTCCCAGTGATGGAACTGACACAGGTCCAAACACATCACTGTGCACAAGTTCTAATATCTTTTTTTCCCTCTTAGCACCAGAAGGAAAACTCACCCGATTCTGCTTCCCATATACACAATGTTCACAAAAATCGAAATCCAGAGAGCAATTAGACATACCTTCTACCATACCATTTCTGTGCAGTATCTGAAGGCCCTTCTCTCCAATATGTCCAAGCCTTTGATGCCATAGCATGGTCTTTTCTCCAGAGATAGCTAGGCTTTCCGCCCCACTTTCAGGAACCACAGAGCTGTTACACCCATCAATAACAGTGCTACCTTGTAGCTTGTATAGAGTTCCAGTCCGAACTCCTCGCATTAATACCAGTGCTCCCCGAACCATCTTGCAGGCATCTTTCTCGAACACTGTTTTTACACCTGCATCATCCATCTTGCTTACAGAAATCAGATTTCTGGCCAATGCAGGAATATGCAGAACACCAGGAAGTGTTCTAATCCTTTCACCTTGCAGCTTCAGCTTGACCTTTCCACGTCCGATGATTCTGGCCCTCCTATCATCCCCTAGGAAGACATCACCACCATCATATTTCTCATACTCGCAGAACCACTCCCTATGGGGAGTGAAGTGAAAGGATGCACCTGGGTCAATCAACCATGACTCATGATCTACATGTGTATTTGAAGAAGAAGCCAAATACACATCCCCACCTTCATCCGAGGTGGTTTTTGCCTCTGCAGAAGGAGCATCATCACATCCCTTTCCTTTCTCAAGAGCTTTAGATCTGCAGTCCTTTTTGTAGTGCCCTTCCTTTCCGCATTTCCAGCACACCTTTACAAACTTTCCAGGAGATTTAGATCTCCCACTCGAAACCTTATTCTTGTTTCTGTTCTGGGACCTTCCTCGTAAAGATAAGGCATCTCCATTCTGACCCTCCATATTTCTCCGTCTCATTTCCTCCGATAGCAAGGCTGAGACAATATCATCAAAATTCAAGGTAGTTGTATTGCTACCTATTGCAATAACCAGACTGTCCCATGAATCTGGTAGAGAACACAACAAACTGATGCACTTATCTTCATCTGAGATTTTAATATCAACAGATGACAGCTGACTTACCACAGTATTGAAGGCGTTCAGATGCTCTGTCATTGAGTCTCCATCCTTCATCCTCAGGTTATACAGCTTTTTCCGCAGGAACAACTTATTCACCAGAGACTTAGATTGGTACAAAGTCCCTAGCTTGTCCCACAAGGTCTTTGCTGTAGCTTCCCAAGATACATTCAACAATAATGAATCTGAGACACACAACCGTATTGTGCTCTTAGCCTTCCGATCCAGTTTCTTTCAGTCTTCATCTGACATTGCCGTTGGTTCAGTACCTGGATCTACCGCAATCCACTGATCTTTATCCACCAGCAGATCCTCCATCTTGAGCTTCCATAACTCAAAACTCCGACCATTAAATTTCTCGATCTCTATCTTCCCGTTGCTTGCCATCTTCTTTCACCGCAAGAATCGATCCCGCAGATCTCCCACTAAACAAGGTCTACCACAGGCTCGAGCAAAAAACCCTCAGTAGAAAAGGCGTCCCCTTGAAAACGAAAATGCTCTGATACCAAGTGTAGGTTTTAACCCTGAACATAAATTATCTACTCACGAATCTTATAACAGAAGATAAACAATAGCGAGAACATAAAACATAAAACAGATAAACACAGAGATTTTCCCCTGGATCCTAAATCGGGATGACCAGCTTGATTTTTCATTATATTCCTTTTAGTGTTACAACACATATATATACATGCCGAAGCATATACAAACCCCAATCCATAAACCCTGGATTAGAACATAACCTTAGTTCCCTTGACCGGATCTACAAAAATACCAGGGGCCGAAAACCATCGTGCCCCAATACCATGTGCAAAACCATGGACGCGGACTACCCACCGGAAATTAAGGACCAAAAATTTTCGCCAGGGCAATGCCCCGGACCTCGACAGGGGGGGCTATCGCCCCCCCTCTTACCCCCCTGCGCGTGCTTAGTTGTGGAAAGAATATAACACATACCCAACAGACCACGTAAATTACACGGTCACGAAACCTCCTTGTTCACGGTTATTGTCACGGCTCAGAAGGTGATATCATCGATGAGTGAACTAGGCTAAAATTAGGTTATATCCATTCATTCAATCATCGATATTACGCATGAAAATTACATTTTTGGAGGGCATTTTGATTGTTTCTTCAATTTCAAATGTAAACATGATTCCTTTTTCTGAAATGGAACTAGTTGGAAATAATCAACACAATGCGCCATACTATGTTGATTGTGAGTGTGCATAGCTCTCTGCGCGTTGCTATCCAACTGAGTATCATTTTGGGACTACAGTTAATTAACAACAGCCTCAAGAAGAGATTCTATATTTCCACCAGCTTCGTTTATCAATTCACAAGCTTGTCCTTCAGAGCTACTGAAAGTAGACACTAGGAATTCTTCCTCCTCTATCTCCAGTTTTTCTTCATCTAATCCCATAAATTTTCCAGTGTTCCCAAGTAGCTTCACATCATATTTCCTAAGACTTATTTTACTGCTTGTCCCTTGACACCTTACCTGTGTCTTAAGAGATTGGCTACAAACGGGTGATTTTTCTCCCCTCCATTTTCTCATTATACTTTCTGCAGTCTTCTAACATTCAAAAGCTGCAAAAAAATCTTCCACATTTCCCATGTAACTGGGACCCCTCTGTGAATTAAAATTTGATCCACATGAAGTTGGGATAATGATGAAAGGTTGTCAAGTAGTTATAAGCCCACTGCCTTCTCTTCTTTTTTTTCGATTTGGACAATTTTCTTTGCGTCACAGATTCTTTCAATAATGCAGGTGGTTGTGCAATTTCTTCCATGTTTTTAGAATTCTTAATTTATATTACCAAAATTTCCTTATCCATTTTAACACATGCACCATCAAAATCATTAGAAACCACCTTTGTAAATTATGCTTTTTGACCATGTTCTGTCCCTACTCCATACTCAGTGTTTGAAGCAAATATTCGCAAATCACCTTCATGCTTCCTTTCTTCTCTTGCTAGATCCTCGCAAGCACTTGTCTGCTTCTTGTATAGCCACAACCAAAGATTGGAACGTATCTTTGTTGTTGAGTCGTGTTCAAGGGGAAACCCTCTGGATGGAGGATTTTTCATCATGCTATCGAAGGGGGTACTATTGTCTTTACCTTCTCCTATATCAAGAATACTTTCATCCTCTGCATCTGTATTTAACATATATGAAATTTGAATGATGTTGCTATCAGAACAGTTGTCCCTTTACTTGAGAAGTCCATCTTGTTCCTTGAGATTTAGTCGATTTATTTTATCTTAGTACTGTTACCACTGGCCATGGATTTATTTTAGAGGCTTGGGCTAATCATTAATATCATTTGATCCGACTTTCATACAACTAGCCAGAAAATCGTTCCATATACCTCCTTTTTGTTGTGTTCTCTTATCATCGACTTCTAGGGATTGATCTTTTTCATTTTCCTTAGATAATACAACCTTTTTGTTAAATATTTCTAATCTTGCAAGGGCCATTTTGTTCCCTTCTTGCAGTCTTTTAATAGTTTCCGCTTGCTGCTCTTCTAAATTCTGCCATGACTTTACATATTCCTTGCCAAAAAAAAATTCTAGCTACTCCATCTTCAACCACCCTCCAGACTGGAAGGAGAGTCAGCTCTAATACCACTGGAATGACCTAGAGAAATTTTGTACTTAGGGTTTCTTGAAGAACTGTGGTCTCCATCAGAATTATTTCCCTTATTCGACCATGAAATAGGTAGTAATTGTGCAATTGAGCAATATTCTAGTTCTAATAATATTGACTGATAATTCATCAATAAGAAATATAGTATAATATTTCATACCATATCCAGAGATTCAACAATCCAACACAAATTGAACTAAATAGTATTGTTTTCCACTTAATTCTAAATCTATGATTTCAGGCATCTAGGGTTTCCACTAACATTTCTTCGTTCAATCAATCACAAAACCAACAATTCTTTTAATAACACAATATTAGATGGATTCTCATCAATTATCAATGCTTAGTCATCATCCCCTGTAACATTGTTCATTCATCCACACTGTCACTTGTTTGAGTAGAGACAATGAATCCACAGAAAGGTAATCCAATAATTAGTTATACATCTATCTAGTCAGTGATTTGATCCTATTTATTGACAACTAATAGACTGAATGAAATACCCTCAAATCTCAGTCTATCGTAGGAAGGCTAATGCCGAGTTTAAGGACTTGTGAACTCCCTCTATAAACACTTATGCATCTACCTCAGGACCTTGAATGAACAATTTCAAGACAAATAGTATATATTAGAAGGATTTGGTTATGTTTTCAAAGGATTCTGACTATTCCAAGTTTAGAAGTATCTTCGCATTCCATAAATCTCAGGCCACAGAGAGATTCAGTGGTATTCCGTAGACCTCATTTTGTTTCCACTGAATGTTTCGGCCTTGTCACTCTATTACAGGAGAAACTCCGAGTCTGTCTACCTCAGATGACTTCAGAGTTCCTCAAGCTTTTGTGCAATATAGGAAGCTTTAGTTTCCTCAGGATGGACTGCAAATATGCCCTAGGAAAATTTCGTCTAGCTGTGGGTCGGTTTTCTTCACTTCAAATCCTTCCACCAATCTATCTTTTTTTCCCTATGTAAAGAAATTCCTGTGCTAGATCAAGATAATAAAGATAAAAGATAGAAAGAAGTTTATCACCTAGGGTGCAATATTTCACCACTGAAATCACTAGGAGAAAGGGGTCTTAAAGCCCTCAGAGCCTCTAGCTCAAAGAAAACATAGATAATTGTTCCAATCCAATCATGATCCAAATGAATTCAACCCTTTTGTATTTATAGATTTCCTTGAGGGGATTCTCTCCTTAATTGAGTAAAATTCACACCAAACCCCAAAAATGGGTTTCTTTTCCCAACTTCCCCAAAAAATTCCCAAACATTGGTATCTTGGGGTTTTTCCCCTTTATCAAGGAATATATCCTATGGGGATCGATAGGCTACTTCATATTTTTGGCAATTATTTTCACAAGAACATTACATTTTATAGCTTTACCACATAAAGTGAACGTTTGGGAGGCCATGAAGCCAACGCTCAACCAACTGATTTCCTCCATATTTCTTCTTTTCTTGGCCAAACTGGTGATCTAAGTCTTCGTCCTCGACAATAATAACACCCTTTGGGACATTATCATCAAATTCATCATTACAACAACTGTATAATACCACTGTAGACTTCTCCAAATCACACATGTTGACTTTATCAACTTGGGTTTTATATGTAATTCCTTCACCTTACTTTATTTAGCATACCTTTATAGCCTCATTAATCTATAAATTCTTTTTATCTCCATTGACGAGGATAGATATTATATTTCACTAACAACAATGTAAAAATAACCACTTCAAAGGACATACATAATTTCCACTGTAAATAATAACTATGAATACCTAAATAAGACAATATCATCCATGAACCATGTTAGATTTCCTTAAACCCATCAACTGATTCACAATTTTCTCAATGTAAAATCTAGAAATACAAATAATAGTTGTTCCAGAAACTTAAATTGCAAATACATTGATTTTTCTAACCAGTGTAGCACGACTCTTATAAGACCCGCGAGTACTTGTGGGTCTTGACGGGTTCTATAGCAAGACAAGTCACTCGCATAAGACCCGCAGTCTCTACCCATACTCCTCCAAACCCGCATAAAACCCGTCTACTCGTATTGAACCTGTGAAGACCCGCATGTAACCCGCATAGGACCCACATAAGACCTATGGACCCACTCAAAATTCATATTTTTTTAATACTGTTTTTTTTGGAGATCATATTTTTTTAATTTTTTTATGTATTTTTCCAAGTCTTATACGATTCTTATACGGGTCGTTCCCGAGTCTTATACGGGTTGCCGATCCAATAGCCATATGAGTCTTATACGAGTATGAGTCATAATAAATCAGAAGACAAACACATTTAATGCTTAGACACAAGATATACCCAAGAAACCCCAACTCTAGGGAAAACCTGCAAACTTTGTGTGCATTTCATTATCTTCAGCAAAAGGGCAGGAAAACCTGCAAAATTTGTGTGCATTATATTATCTTCAGCAAAAGGGAAGTATTTAGAAAATTTACAGCAAGGGAAAACTTCCCTTTCTCCACAAAGAAACACTAATCAACTCCCAAGATAAATTGATTTCCCTACTATGCACTCGAACTAGCTATCCAAGAACCCCTGCGTAGGCCTCTGTGCACTGCTCTACTGCAACTACTCAGAACTGCCTCGAATCTTCCTCTGTATGACTGTTGCTACTCTAGAAGTGATCCTCCGACCCTTTGGAAAACTATCCTGGCCACCTGCAACTGAATCGACCTCCTCTTGAGTTGAATCAAACTACCTCTAGTGGTACTTTGCGTAGGCCCCTGTGCAACCCATTTTGTCAACTGAAAAATTCCTTTGGCACTCCGAAAAACTACCACTGGAAATTTTGGAGTCTCCTACTCCAAAATTATGTTGCCCTTCTGCTACAGAACTCCCTCTTAGTGCTCAACAATGTCCTTTCTCTAAATCACTGCAATTAGATGTTGAACACTCTCTGAGCTGTCTTCTCCTCTACCCATCGAGTTTCTCTTACAATCTCTCGTTGGTGAACCAACGAACATGATTAGATCTCCATCAATGGCTAACATCATCTCAAACTAAATCTGCTTGAGTTTCTATACCATTCTCACTTTTCCTTAATTAATTCCTATTAATTAACTAGTTTTCCCAAGATAAATCGATTTCCCTACTATGCACTTGATTTGTCGAAGGGTCGCGCAAATCTGCCTATTTTTGCACACATGCGAGTTGTAGATCTCTCCTCCTGTGCACATGTGTGAGTGGAATAACTATGCTGAGGCTGGGAGAACAACACGACCCTCACTCAATCTGTTTCTTATTCACTAGCTCTGCGATCTGTTGAAAGCCTAGTCTCTCTCTTCACTGATCTAACACATTGCTTGTGCTCCATGAACTGTCCACTTACTCACTCTATATCCTCTTATAATTTCGACCAAAGCCCCCACTTCACACTCAATGGTTGAGATTAGATCTTGATGAAGGGATGAGATTGAATCGTAATTTAACTTAGGATTTTTAAGTTTTTTATAAGTCCAACTTTAGGAAATAGTTAAATAAATTAATACACTACTCAATGGCTATCTTGTGGGTCCCTCTGCTAGCCTTCGCACTTAGGTAAGCAGAACCCTTATTGCTCTAATCCAATCAACACATCATATATGAATTGGAAAAATTGCATATCTACAAATAATAAACTCCTTGTTCAATGGCCTTACTCCAAGTCTCCAACTAGAACCCTTAATTCCTATGAGGTGGCACTTTATATCAATTTTTCATTCACCTCTTTTGCCTCCAACATTAGCATAAAATTCAGGCTTCAGCAAATATGTTAAGCCTTCTTATTTAAGAGAATTATTAGACATATTCATCTATTTGAACTAGGTCTCTACAATCATTAATAAGATCAATATCTGTCAACATTTTGTCCTTCAGCATGATCACTAATTTTGAATCCCCTAAAATTAACAGCTTCTCACCAACAAGAGGAAAACTTGATAGATAGTAAAATTATTTGTCTTTTTCAGTTTAGAATCTAGATTCTTGTAATTATTTGTCTTAACTCTTTATTGTGGACTATTTTTTTAAACATCATATCACAATATAACTTTAAGGTTCAAGTTTGAACATTCACTGTATATTACAACTCTTCGGTCATGATGCCATGTCTCATTTCATGGTTGATGACAAATGTTATCTGTTGAAATTTGAAACTTGAAGGTTGATGTTATGATTGATCATTTAATAACAATCATATAAGTTATAACTTTTAGACGGTTTTCCAAGAGATGTGTGCGAAGATGGAAGGAGGATGAGGGCGTGTTTGAAATTTGTGATGTGGGTGGCTCGAACCTGTGACCTGCGAGTTTGCAGACTAGCGTTTTGAGGGGCACCCTTGGTTCTCCACGTCCCCAATGGTTTACCCCCTCCTACCCACGCAACAGTGTTCTGACCCTTGTGCTATTGTTGGACTGTCGTGACTGCCTCGCCACCCCCTATCGGTGGTCTCCCGGTCGTGGTTGTCAGTTGCGCTTTGACCATGGCCTCTTAAATGGACAAAGAGATTTTCGACTACTCCGAGGATCATTTCATGTTCACTGGCATCTAGTCTCACCCTTTGTATTTCACTATAGGTATGATATGCATTTTACTGATTGTTTCCTCCCATTTACAAGACGTTTTTTCTAGGGTTTCACTCCCTCACCCAACCTCCTCATACCCTATCCCAGATTTTGACTCATTTTTGGTTCCCGACCTCAATGTTGTTACTTCCCCAGTCATACTCACTGTGGTTGAATTCAATCACGTCCACTCACCTGACCTTCATCCCCCATCTCTGTCCTCACTTGCTTTCCTGGCACAAACTTTCCCCTTGCCGCTCCCGGAACCCTCAGGTCGAAACCCTTCTCTTATCGACTATCTGGGGTTACCCCCACCCTCTACTTCTGGCCCTGGCTCCACAATTACGCTACAAACAGCCTTTCTTCTTGCGGTTTCCACATCCCCTATCCCATCTCGTATTTCTCCTGCTTCATCTCGCCCACCATCTGGCTGCTTCAACGTCACCCTCCCTGAACTGAACGTCCCCCCGCCCACTAACGTAGCCACCACTCCACCATCCTCGGTTGCCTCAGAGCCACACTCCACCTATTCACACCCTCATGTAGGCCAGAAAAATAAGTGCGTCAAGGTCTGCAACAAAGGAAGTCAACTCACCCTTAGTGAGGGCATCCAAATGGCGAATGTTATGGGGATTATGGACCAGGTTCTGGTGGGTCGGGTTCGAGGCCGAAATTACAGTGCAAAGAGGCTCCGAAAATGGGTAATTGAAATTTGGAGTAACACCCTATAGGAGATCCCCACTGTATTCACATTGACGAAGAGATGGTTTGCCATCCAATTCACTTCCAAGGATCTTACAGACTGGGTTCTCTCACAGTTCTAGCACATCGAACTTGCACCTGTCCACCTCAAGAGATGGATCCCTTTATTCAATCTAGAGAGGTAACATTTAGGGGCTGGCCCCATATGGGTTCGTCTCCCTGGTCTACCTCTACATTTATGGGAGGATATTTTTGTTAGCATTGGGAACATACACAGACTTATTTAGATCACGATCGGACCTACATTGAGTCGGGCAAGATGGCCTTTGCTGACATTCTGGTTCACCTGGATACAAGGGAGGGATTGGAGGAGTCCCTCAAGATTCATTAGAGGAATACGACTCGCATCCAAATCTTGGACTATGAAGATTTACCCTTCAGATTCAGGCGTTGTCACAAGGTCGGGCATCTTGTTACTCATTGTTGCTCCTATTGCACCTACTTCAGCTGCTCCTCGGGCACCACAAGATTCGATCACCATCTCACTAAACAGGTAGACTCTATTGTTGGGTAATCTTACATCGTCACAAGACCTGCCACCCTTAGGGACTATTAATTTTTCCGCTACCCGCACTTTGACTCGGATCACCAGATCCACGATAGCAGCTGCAGCATCGGGACACCCTTCGGGTATCGATACCTCTCCTCTCTCCCCTTTTAATTTTTCATCTATCTTGTCTTCTCCTACATTGCATTTTTGTACTGAATCTATTCCACCTGGTATTCAAGTATCTTCCATAGTCTACTCCACTATATCCACCCCTGAGGTTTACTCTTCTACCCCCCCATCAATCCCCCCACCCCCATCCTCCTCATTACCCTTGATGGAGAATACAATTGTTTCTACATCCTCTCACTCATATAATCTCCGACCTCATCCCTCAACTTCCCTTGCTAGCTTGGGTCCTGTACCCACTCCTCCCCACATCCCTATTAAACCCTCTGGGGGTCGACACTCTAATATATCCAAGGCCATATTACAAGTTGTCCTGGACATTGTGGTTGGTAAGAAATTATCCATTGAAGGTGTAATATTCCTACTTAGCCTGAGCTAAGAGGAATATTCATTTTTGTTTTACTTTCTGTTGCATGAATAAAGGAATAAAGGAGGACATGTAAAACTCCTAAAAATACTGAATAAATCAATGCCCATGTGAACACAGATAAATCAGGGCCATGTAAATAATCACTTGCAGGTGTGAAAGGGATTTTAGCTGTGAGACTGGGTCAACCTTGACCAAATATACAGCGCTATCTAGGTTCAATGCATCTCAAAAAGGGACAGCGCAGTTCTAGAAGGAGGCCCCTCATGTGAAAGAAGCTAACTCATCAAGGTGGTTTAGGGTTTGCAAAGGCTCTCATCTTATAAAAGGAAGGGAAGGGCAGCAAGAGAAGGTTGTTGATTGATCATATTTCTGAGTATCTTGTCTGCTTAGACAAATACTATTCTCTGTTGTTTAGTAGATAATTGTGTTGCTTAGCACTTGGAGTTCCTATGCAGGGATTTCACTTCTTCCTTTGAGGATCCTTGGAGAAGTATTTGTTGATTTGATCCACTATCAAGCTTAAGGCCAAGCTCTACTTCCAATTGCAGTGCAGATCCATTGAGGGTTTTGCTACTTTTGCAAGCCGCAGCAAGTGGGATTCTAGATCTGTAGAGATCTAGCTTGTTTTGGGAGCCTCTTCTCATGGAGTGTATATTTTAACCTCCTGGAAGAGTGCCTCTCCTGTTTATACTTTAGATCTATAACTTGGCAGTGGCCATCCATGTAATTTTGAGCTATAGCATTGTTTCCATTGATGGACTATGTTATTTTGAAATGAGGTTCTTTATGGTGTTTTGATTCCAGTTTTGATCAGAGATCTCTGGTGCTGGGCTTTTCCTTTCGCTTTGGTGATCCATGGATTAGCTTTTTGATCCATGTTCTATTTAGATCTGACATATTGTAATGTAATGTTATATTCAGAAATTACTGCAGCATTTTACATATCTGCAACTTGTAACTCGGATCTACTTTTATTTATGCATGATTTGGTCAAAACCCCAAGGGGATCTTGTAAATAGAACTATCTAGTTTCCAGATCTGATATAGATCTGATGTTTTGTCCACAAATCTATCCTAGATTTGAGTTGTAATATGCAGCTACTATAGCTCCTGAAAACAACGTCGTTGAGCCATTTCTGCTGATATATATGTGTTGTAGCTCTCTTTTCTAAAGATATCTTGCTCTATTCTCTCATGTATTCTACTTTATATTGAAAGAGCTTCACTTTAATTCTTATTTGCTGTTGTACATTCATTTTTTAATCATATTTTATGGCCTCCTTCTCATATTGTCCAAGACTGTGTTATTCTTGAAGCAGTTTGTTGTGCATAGTTGCAACCCCTCTTGTAGGGTGTTTTCCAGCTAGACTAGGTTGTCGGAGATCTGTTTACCACCCCTAGTTTGATTTGTTTTTGCTCCCCTTTTGGATTTAGTCTCAAGATCTGCTGATCTAAGGGATCCAAGGGCTGCAAACTCATTTCTGTACATCAATCTCCCAAGAGTGCATTATTTTTCCAAGCCTGCTGTGCAATCCCAATTTTGGAACATTACAGTGGTATCAGAGCTCCTTTCTTGGCACAGCCTGTGATTTCCTTAGAGCACCAGCCATGTTGCAGTCAAAAGAATAAGATCCTCTTACTAAGAGGGAGAAGAGATATCAAAACATAATTCATAAGAAGTATGACTATACTACTGAAGATCAAGACAAGGGTAAAGCCCCTGAGACTACAAGTGACAAAGAAGGGGAAGAGTTTGCAAGAACTCTATTGGTGGCCATGCAAGATCTTGCTAGAGAGATCAAGGATATGAGGATGGATAGAATGAGGGAATCTCTTGGGAGATTTCAGCTTGGAGAAAGTTCTGATATGTCTCATCATGGGACTGGTCAACCAATGAATCTGCCACAAGCCCCACAAGCCTCACAACACTCCACTATGCCTACCTTCTTGGTTGTGGAGAATTAAGGACCACAAGAGAAAGCATCCCTTGAAGGTTACTTTGTGGAGTATGACTCTTAGATTCAGATATTCAAGGATAACTTGAGTTTCCAAGATTTTTGTCACCTCAAGGATAGAAGAAGACCAGGGAAATTGTATAGAGATGGTGGATTCTTTCATGGTAGACACCACTCTATGGGTAGATTATTTTTGCCCAAGTTTTATGGATCATCCTCTAACTCTGCCAAGGCATGGGTAGAAAAGTTGGATATCTATTTCCAGTTGAACAAAGTCCCTGAGACTGAAGCCATCAAGATTGCAGCACTGCACTTTGAAGGTGAAGCACACAATTGGTGGTTCCATGGGTTGTCTACATTGGGACACATCAATGTGACCACCTATTCTGAGTTTACTAGAAGACTAGTGGAGGGGTTTGACAGGAAGGATCCTGAAGCACCCTTCATAAGCCTTGCAAAGCTGAAGCAATCAGGAGATGCAAAAACTTACATCTCTGAGTTTCTGAGATTATCAGTCATGGTCCCTGATCTATCTGTAGCAAGGAGAGTCTACATGTTCATCGATGGCTTGGAGGAACCTTTGCATGGGTTGGTTAAATCTACCAAGCCCATCACTTTGCATGATGCCATTGAGAGGGCTAGAGACCTCCAAGATGCCTTGCCAAAAGCAAAGGAAACTTTCCAAAGCAAGGCCCCTCACTTTTCTAAGGGGAAGGAAGGAAAAGCTGCTCCTCCCAAGAAGAACTCTTTGAAGAAGCCTCTTTATATTGATCTCAAGAGGGAATTGAGGGAAAAGAGATTGTGATTCACTTGCTAAGAGTCATGGGCACTAGGACATAGATGTGTTGTAGGGAAAGCACACTACATAGAAGTCTTCTCAGATCTTGAGGATGAAGATGAAGGTGATGAACCTAGGAGGGGTCATAGCGCTGATGACGAGGAGGAGGAAGATCAAACACCATCCAGAGATGGGAAGGGAGCCTTTTCTCCAACAAGTGGGACTCTTGCCTCTTTGAGAGGAGTGCTTAGTACTTGACCCTAAGAGTACAAGGTTCAGTCATGAATCGAAGATTATCTATCCTGATTGACAGTGGGGCAACCCACAACTTTATTGATGTTCATCTTGTGCAAAGGAGAGGAATCCCCACTGATACCTTTGAGGGGTTCTCTATTTTGGTCCCAGGAGATAGGACCATGCAATGCATGCAATATATTCCATCACTCTCTGTCACTATGGGATCCTACACCCTGGTGGATCACTTCTTTGTAGTTGACATACCAGACACCAACATCATTTTTGGTGTCTAATGGTTGATTACCTTGGGGAAGGTTACCACTAATTGGAAATATTTTCAAATGGAGTGGGTGGACTTGAAGAGTGGGAGACCACAAATTATTCAAGGCATGAACACTTATCCTTCACCTAATGTTTCCACACAACAACAGATATGGATTTGCACAGTGGAAGCAGGGATCTCACAGTTCCTTCTCTCATGTTCATGAGGATGTTGCAAGGGACATTCTTATCTCATGGCAAGCCACCTAGAATGCCATCATATTCAGATCTTGTGGGGAAAGCCTCACAAAGTGCTACTCCAAATCTAGATCCACGAAGGATTGGAGCAATGGAAGACCAAGCTACAGCGCTGTGGGAGGAGAAGAATGGGAGGATCAACCTTCCAACAAACCATTTTGGCATGTGTAATGTCAAAAAGGAAATCAGAAACATGACAAGCACTCCCATGGATGTGTCAGCAGTGCTGTCATTGTTGAGCAGTGTGGATCTCTATTGGAAATCTCAACTGCTTGTAGAGTATTCCAAAGATCTCCACACAGGTATGGTACTAGATGGCATGCATCAAGAAGAGGGCTATTTAGTCCAAGGAGGAGTCATCTATTATCATGGTAAGGTCTTCTTGGCTAGAGCTTCCAAGCTCAAGCAGAAGATCCTATAAGGAGCATATGAAGAATTCTTCCTCAGCCATATGTATTCAATGAAGATCTATACTTTGATCATGAAGATTTTTTATTGGGAAGGCATGAGAGAGGACTTACATCAGCACTTTCAAGAGTGCAATAGTTATGGAGGATTGGGGCAGCCAATGGACTCTTTGCAAGAGTCATCTCAGCCAGCTCTTCCTTTGCTTGAGAGGAAGGGAATGCTCATGCACAACTCCATGTGTGTGGAGGACTATGATGGTAAAGGATTTGATCATGACAAGAAAGTTGTATTTTCTGATCTATTACATTCCTTTGCCATGTTTTTGCAGGATACGACTCCTAAAGGGAGTGAGAGATCATGTGGATCTCATAGTTTGTTGAGGGCCAATAGAAATTCTGAACTTGGCCACTCCCTTGATGTGCCAAGGGAGATTCCTTTTCATGATGGGTGCTTCCCAAAGGCACCAAACTTATGTAACACCTTTAGCCATGTTAAGGTGACTCATGTAGCAAAAGTGTGGTGGGAATGCCACTTGCCACACCTAGATCTAATGAAGACAAGAGGTGCACTGCACTGGCATCACATGTGGTATTTTGACCCCCCTCCTCAAGTGCAAATTTCAGTTTGCATATATGTAGTCTTGCTTCCATACTTGGATGATATAGTTGCATTGTTTATAGGGTTGTATGGACAGTGCATGGGCAGTGTATATGTACCACATGGGTTGGAAATTCTACTTGTACTTCATGATACATGTTTTAGATGTAGCACTGCTTCAACCATGTTTATTTTTGTTGAGTTTTTTACTCCTGAAGGGATGGACTATGCACATATTATGTTGGCCTTGGAGGAACAATACATGATGTATTGGCTTGTTGAGCACTTGGCTTATGATGAGGACTTGATCCTTGATGATGCCATCAATGGAGGAGGACAAGGACTACAGCTCTTACCCTATCAGTTGCTTGAGGACAAGCAACATTTTGGAGGGGAGGACTGTAATATTCCTACTTAGCCTGAGCTAAGAGGAATATTCATTTTTGTTTTACTTTCTGCTGCATGAATAAAGGAATAAAGGAGGACATGTAAAACTCCTAAAAAGACTGAATAAATCAATGCCCATGTGAACACAGATAAATCAGGGCCATGTAAATAATTACTTGCAGGTGTGAAAGGGGTTTGAGCAGTGAGACTGGGTCAACCTTGACCAAATCTACAGCACTGTCTAGTTTCAATGCATCTCCAAAAGGGCCAACACAGTTCTAGAAGGAGGCCCCTCATGTGAAAGAATATAACTCATCAAGGTGGTTTAGGGTTTGCAAAGGCTCTCATCTTATAAAAGGAAGGGAAGGGAAGCAAGAGAAGGTTGTTGATTGATCATATTTCTGAGTATCTTGTCTTCTTAGACAAATACTATTCTCTAATGTTTAGTAGATAATTGTGCTGCTTAGCACTTGGGGTTCCTATGTAGGGATTTCACTTCTTCCTTTGAGGATCCTTGGAGGAGTATTTGCTTATTTGATCCACTATCAGGCTTGAGGCCAAGCTTTACTTTCAATTGCAGCGTAGATCCATTGAGGGTTCTGCTACTTTTGCAAGCTGCAGCAAGTGGGATTCTAGATCTGCAGAGATTTAGCTTGTTTTGAGAGCCTCTTCTCATGGAGTGTGTCTTTTAACCTCCTGGAAGAGTGCCTCTCCTGTTTATACTTCAGATCTGTAACTTGGTAGTGGCCATCCATGTCATTTTGAGCTACATCATTGTTTCAATTGATGGACTGCGTTATTTTGATATGAGGTTATTTATGGTGTTTTGATTCCAATTTTGATCAGAGATATCTGGTGCTGGGCTTTGCCTTTCACTTTTGTGATCCATGGATTAGCTTGCTGATCCATGTTCTGTTTAGATCTGACATATTGTAATATAATGTTATATTCAGAAATTACTGCATCATTTTACAGATCTGCAGCTTGTAACTCAGATCTACTCTTATTTATGCATGGTTTGGTCAAAACCCCAAGGGGATCTTGTAAAGAAAACTATCTAGTTTCCAGATCTGATATAGATCTGATGTTTTATCCACAGATCTGTCCTAGATCTGAGTTTTAATATGCAGCTGCTACAGCTCCTGAAAATAATGCTGTTAAGCCATTTCTGTTGATATATATGTGTTGTAGCTCTCTTTTCTGAAGATGTCTTGCTCTATTCTCTCATGTATTCTACTGTATATTAAAAGAGCTTCACTTTACTTCTGATTTGTTGTTGTACATTCATTTGTTAATCATATTTTATGGCCTCCTACTCATATTGTCCAAGACTTCGTTATTCTTGAAGCAGTTTGTTGTGCATAGCTGCAGCCCCTCTTGTAGGGTGTTTTCCAACTAGACTAGGTTGTGGGAGATCTATTTACCACCCCTATTTTGATTTGTTTTTGCTCCCCTTTTGGATTTAGACTCCAGATCTGCTAATCTAAGGGATCTAAGGGCTGAAAACTCATTTCTGTACATCAATCTCCCAGGAGTGCGTTATTTTTCCAAGCCTGTTGTGCAATCCCAATTTTGGAACATTACAGAAGGGGTCCTTAGAGCAAGAAATGCCTCCCCATGGTTATCCAATGAAATTCCTCTCTTTCAACTGTCGAGGGCTTCCTAGCCTTGCTAAGCGCCTTGACCTTAGGCGACTCTATGACTTAGTTAATGTGGATATTATGCTCCTACAAAAAACCCTGGGGCCATCTGAGGCTACTACTGTTGTCCTCTCTTCCCTCTTTCCCTCCTAGATCTTTCATGCACTAGATTCCCGAGGGCGATCGGGCAGTCTGGCTCTGGGATATAACCCACGGGTTATCAGAGTCATCAATTGCTGGGGTAGGGAGGGAGTAATTGTAGCTGACATCTTCTCTGAGCTGCTTGGGGAAGTATTAAGGATTGTCAATGTATATGGACCCTGTCATCATCGACAAGATTTTTGGCTCTCACCCTACTTCAAGCAAAATTCATGCAAGAAAATAACATCATCTTGGCAGGGGACCTCAATTTCTCTATGGGCCCTGCTGAATCTTAGGGATCCAATGCTCACATGGACCCACTCACAGACTTCTTTAGACATATATCTTCTCTCCATCACCTGGTTGATCCCACCATGGCATCACCCTGCCCAACTTGGAGCAACCGGTGTACAGGTGATGCTATGATTACCCAAGGACTTAATAGATTCCTTATCAAGGAGGAATTGCTACAACACTTGGTATCTTACAGACAATGGGTTGGATCAGGGGGGATTTTTGATCATTCACCCATTTACCTTGAGATCTCTGGAGAATCCCACAAGCATGCCCCCCGCTTCAAGTTCTGCTCAGTTTGGCTTCAGGATGAAGATTATATTAGGATGATCAATCAGGCTTGGAGGAGTGCCTCGAATCATCCCGACAACACTAGCTCTGCCTCCTTTGCCATAAATTACACCTTATTAAGAGAATTTCTATCGAATGGGAAAAAGACAAGAGATGACAGATAGACGAGGACCTTGCCAAGATTGAGAGGGAGATTGCTCAACTTGAGGATCCCAATTATGGCAGGTAATACTGCCAAATATTACCTCATCAAATTGGAATTTGACCGCCTTAAAATCCTCAAAGACAGGGAAGAATATTGGAGACTTAAAAGTCGGTCCATATGGTTAAAATCAGGGGATGAAAATACTAAATTCTTTCAACAATTTTCCATATGTAAACAGGCCATAAATACCATTTGGGAACTCGAAAATGTGGATGGCACTCCTGCTGCATCCTTTGAACAACTGGCCAACCTAGGCGCTTCACACTTCAGGAACCTCTACAAAGCCCTCGCGATGTCACACTAGCAGAAACAATCAAGGTAGTTGGATTATACCCAAGGTATGTGGACCGGAACTCTGCAGAGGAACTTTTCAACCCAGTCACTATGGGAGAGTTGGAGGCTGTTCTCAAATGGTTCAAGAAGGAAAAGAGTCTTGTCCCTGATGGATGGTCAGTTGAGTTCTACCCTGCTTTCTATGATCTTATGGGGCAAGAGCTACTGGAGGTGGTGGAAGAAACCAGGAGCACAGGTAAACTAAACGATGCTTTTAACTCTACCTTCATTGCCCTCATCCCCAAGTCTGACCACCCCTCCTCATTTAAGGACTTTCGCCCTATCTCCATGTGTAACTGCATTTACAAAATTATTGCCAACAGACTCAAGCCCATCCTATCTAAACATATCTCCCCCGAACAATTTGCTTTCCTGGAAAACAGGCAGATTCATGAAGTTATTGGGGTTGAACAGGAGGGACTTCACTCTATGCACACTAAGAAGATTAAAGGCATGATCCTTAAGATTGAACTTGCAAAAGCTTTCGATCACACCAGTTCACTCTATATCAGAATGCTCCTCAGACATCTTGGCTTCCCAGTAGCAGTTATCAACTGGATCATGTCCTGCATCACCTTTGTCTCCTATAACGTACTCATCAATGGTGCAACAACAAAATTCTTCCACCTAGAGAGGGGTCTTAGACAGGGATCCCCACTCTCCCCTCTACTTTTCCTACTTGTCATGGAAGGTCTGAGCAGGTGCCTAATTGATGAAAAGGAAAGGGGCAGGTTGAAATATATCAAAATCTCAGAAAATTGCATATTGACACATCTAGGAAAACAATTGGGCACTCTACTTATCTGCTCTCTCTGAATCACATGTTTGCATCACAGATAGAGAGGACGAGATCATCTCGGCTATCTCCAAACATGGCAAATACACTCCCAAGGAGGGCTCTCTGCATATATATGAACCTCATCAACGATTGGAATTGTGCTAGTGGTGGAGTCCACTATGGAAACTGAAATGTCTAGCTTAAGGTAAAGTTTCTTATGTGGCGTATCCTCCCCAATAAGATCTCCACCGGGGTATACCTACAAAAGCGTTTTTTCTTCGGCCCATCATGGTGTACACTCTGTAAAATGGCGGTGGAGGACTCTAAACACCTCTTTCTCCTTTCCCCTATTACTCAATCACTTTGGACCCATATCTTGATAGCCCACAATCTCAACAAGACCTAGTCAGGCCCCACAGTCAATCAAGCATGGGAATCATGGTGGCAATCCTCCTAACCACATAAGCTCCGTAACCTTCCCATTTTAATCTGCTGGGGTATTTGGATTGCTCGCAATCGATCTATCTCCCATGACCTCCTCCCATCTTGGCTTACCATATCTGCCCATATATCCACAATTTACCATTTGATTCTGGATGACCCTCCTCTCCCTCCTCCTCGGTCCATCATCCCTGAAACTATTGATAAATCCTTTCTGTGGGCCTATTTTGATGGCTCTTCTCAACATCTTGGTTGTGGGGGGGAGAGTGCACCTTTTCCTTACAGAGCTTCATTTCTACAAAACAAATATTGAATTTGGCAGGGGTACAAACAATTATGTTGAACTATCATGTCTTAGAGCTCTCCTATAGTTTTCCCTCTCAAAACATTGCAATAGATTGCAGATCTTCGGAGACTCAAAGATCATCATTGACTGGTTCAATGAGATTACTGCTTGTCACACACACACACACTTCAAAATATATTGGAAGAGGTATATCAACTCAAAGCATAATTTGACCATATCTCTTGGCATCATATATACAGGGAGAGGAATCAAATCTCTGATTCATTATCCAAGGAGGCAGCACACCTATTAAGGGACCAATGGGAGATAATGGAACATAATGATCATCAGTTTTATCACTTCTTCCACAGACCATATAAAGATATACCAGAACAGAGAGCGGGCACACTCTAACTTAGCTGATGATACTCAACTCTTTTTGGATGGCATATGTGACAGTTTTTATTTATATATTTTCTTGTAGATGCACAACACTTATATATGCATACATACACATCTGTATTATATTTTTGGAACTTATCTTATAACTATTTATTTTTATGAATGCGGCTACAAGCTAACATATCAGAATATGCACAATAACATATACAGCATGTAATTTTCATATCAATCATGATTTTTCCTCTGGAAAAAAAACTTCTAGATGGTTGATGTCATTTGTGTAACAAATGGTTGATGCTTTCATGATGATCACTAACCTACTACAAAAACTCTATGTTTTCAAATTTTCTACAACTAGTTTGCCATTCTGTATGCTTTTGGCACTTTGGTGCTTCTTCTCCATGGAAAATCTATTAACAAAAAAACAAAAACAAAAACCCAAAAGCTTTTCCTATAAGCAAAGAGTAGAATCTAGCTGCTTAAGAAATGGAAGCAACGCAAGATCTATACTACCCCATCTATAATAACATGTGTTGCGAATAACATCTCTCTTTTGCAACTTTTGACAACAGAAGAACTCCATGAACAGGGAAAATAGATGACAAAATCCTATGTACAGGACTTCAATTGAAAGCTGGACTAGAATATTCCTACATTCTGATAGAAAATTTTGTTCTGCAAGGACACCCTGCTACTAGAAGTGAGAAACCGGAAATGAAACAAGAAATAACAACAAAGAGAAACAAGGGCTACAAAGATTCCAGGTAAGAAACGGTTTCCCTTGCACTATGCATATTATGGATATAAGGGATAATTTAGTAAATTCAAATCCATTTGAAATTCGAGATTAATGTATCGATGTTAAATTCAATTCAATTCACAACATAATGTTCAGGTGTAATTTTTTTGTTTTCTTTTAAATTTTTATTTATTTTTTAATTATGTTTATGTTCTTCAACCGCTGCAATTGGCAAGGAAACATCCATGACACAGAGCTTCTGTACTATTTATATTTATTGACAACTTCTTGACTCAAAGGATTCATTGTTCTACCATATCTAGTAACTCATAGGAAATTTCTATAAAATTCAAATATGTTGAACTTCCTAACAGTAAAACTTCCTAACACTAATGCCATACTATGCAAACTCAAGCCAGATGAAAATACAATAAGCATTTTATCTACAATAATCCAGAATGACAGAAGAAATTCGAATCAGCAATACAAGCCAGAGCATCTCACCCACGTTGTCTGGTCATCTTGAAATGCTGATCGGTGAAGCCAATAGAAACGTTGCCTTTCTGTCCCTTGTCCTTGACATAAATCTCAAAATAATAAAGAAGCTTCCGGACCGGAGCAGGGAAATTTCCCTGTATTTCTCCGACATCATAGCCATGTCGTGCATCACCGTTATACTGTGCAGAGAGCTTATCAGCTGATATGACCAAGAAAGGGCAATTGGTGGTGATATTCAGGATGTGGGAGCTTGTTCCTCCTCCACTGGATCCTCGGCGCCCCTCATCCAACCCAGTCGGTGCAGGCTTATCCTGTTTAAGCTTCCACTCACTCCTCCTTCATTGTTCAACATCCTCGTAAACTTCTTCCAACAAAAAACTCATAAAAACATGAAAATTATAGTCCCTACTATTGCACTGCAACTTTAAATTCTGCAAAGTTTCTCCAATTTTGTGGAACCCTAATAGCAAATTTTCTTTTACAAAACTTGACAGCTGAAATTCTTTATCAAACCCTGAGTGCCAAAATTCTTCTCAAACCCTGAAAACTATAATTCGGTCCCCGTGTTATATCCCTTGCCCCAGATTATGACAACAGCATAACGGAGATCGAAGTAGGGAAGGCGATGCATGTCAAACAGAGACTTCGAATCCGTTAATGTATTTTGTTTGCAAATATTATAAATAGATCAGCCCTTCTATCTGCCGTGATACCCTGCTAACATGCAAGAGTAAACCTGAATTTCAGGTTTGCTTTTTATGCCAAGCGAAAATAGACTGCATTTTAGACACTGCAGTGTGTTTATTGAAGGTTTCTATTTTCTCACTATTTCTCCAACTTATGGAATTTAGCTTCATAGCTGGATTGACCATGTAATCATAATTATCCAAATGTCTTACCTGTTAAATTTCCACTATACTGCAACCCATTAACCAAAGTGTGTTGTCTTTCATTTCGAAGTTTATCTGTTTCAGCAAGACACTATGAGTTTTTCAGATACAGTTTCAACTTTTTCCGTCTCTGCAGCATCTAGATTTAACCATCTATCGCTGCTATCTGACTGCTCCACCCATTGGGTAATTTTGTTCAGTAGTACACGTCTCCTAAAAAGCCATTTATGAACCCTATGGGAATCTCCTTCACTTTTCCGAACCTGACAATTCTCGAACCTTTGTCAAAGGCCTTCTCCAAGAACCCTGTAAACCAGTTTTCATCTTCGATTTTAATCTGTTTTGCAAGTGCTATTATGTGGAACAAGTTGTTCTTTCTCCTGTATAACGTGTGGAAGAATAAGGGTTCTTCCAATTTCCATGTATAACGTGTGAGAGAATGAGGAAAAAATTTGATACTTTCTTTGGCAGCCCGTTAAGGAAAATATATACCATCATATCATATTATTAAATATCATATTTTCAATATTATGCTTTCAAAAAAACAAATTAATGATGTCATAAATTTATTAATCGTGGCACGTATAGAAACATAATTTTTTAAAGCTTTTTTCAAAATCTTTTGTGATATTTTTAGTTAAATTTGATATTTGGAAAATAAAAAATATTTATGTAGTAATCTTCATAAATTTTGAGTTATAATAAGTTTTTTCAATTTTAAAAAAATTATTTATAAATTTTAATTTTGATTGGTTGAAAAGTATGAAAAAATGAATTATTTTTATTTATATATAAATTATTAAAATAATATTATTATTATTATTAAATATAAATATATATACTAAATTTATTTTTATTTTAAAAAGGTTTATATTTCAAGAGATTTTATCTCTTTAAATTTGGTTAGATTTAAAAAGGTTCACATTTGAAAATATTTTATCTCTTTAAATCCGGGTAGATCTAAAATTAATATGAATCTAAATTGATTTAATTATTAATTATAATTATTTATTAATTTTATGTATTTTATTGTATTTTATTTTAGTTTTATGTAATTTAACTGAGTCAAAATGTTTTATTGATAAGTATAATTATTCATTTAATTATTTTATTTTAGTTTTTTTATTTTTATTTTTATATAATTTGACTGACTCAAAATATTAAATAGGACATTACATTACAACAAATTTACCGCTAATTGTTGAACAATGGGTGTCTTCTCTACCACTCTTCCTATGGAAAATTTCGATGGAGGGAGCGGATCTTCTTCCTATAGCAAGGTTGTTGCAAGTTATGACAACAATGGACAACCTTCTACCACAAGCCCTACTAGCTTGAGTAAAAACCCTAATGGAGATCGGCCAAAAACCCAACACTCATCCCTGCTTTTAGGAAAATGTTGCATGGAAGTTGTCTACCAAAGGCAATTGTAGCTGTGAAATTTGAAGTCCATTCCACTCGCATCGAGGACTATATACAATAAAAGTAGGATCATGCCTTAATCGAGAAGTTCCTCGGTATTTGGCCTTCAAAAAAATCCCTCAGTCATTGGATCCAACTCAAATGGAAACCTAAGGGGCAAATAAAATTGGAGTTGGGCGCAAAGGATTGTCTCTCTATTGTCTTTGCCAGTCTTGAATCGAACAAGAGTATTCGAGAACAACCCATATTTTTTCAATTCAACAATGTTATATCTTTGTTTCTAGACAAAATGTTTTTTGTTAGCTAAGGAGGACTTCATCGTCACCCCTGTATGGATTAGAATTTACCATTATCATGGGATGTTTGGGATGAGGAAACCTTAGCAGCCATCAAAAACGTGCTTTTTCACTATGCCAAATCCTCGAAGGCTACTAAGTATGCTAGGTATATCTCATACCCTCCCATTTTTGTTTATATGGACATCTACAAGCCACTTCTACAATCTATTGATATTTATTATCAAGGCGAGATCTAGAAGAAAACTCTTGATTATGAGGATATCCCATTCAGGTGTCTAAGATGCCACAAATATGGTCTTCTTTATCGACATTGTCCTTTACTTGTTTATAATTCTAACCCTGAAGCTCCCTATATTCTTGATGAGGATGGCTTCACTGAAGTGAGTGGTAAACACTATAACCTACATCCCCTAGACCTCAGCCCTCATTCTCTAATCCCCTCTCTTCCCTGGATGTCACTAATTCTCCTCCAGCCTTGTATCCCATGGAAATTGAGATGCACGATCTAGTCCAATCCCTACCCTCCTCTCTTTTGCAGCCCACTTCCTTCGTTGAACCCCAACTCCCCTCATTGGTCCAATCCATGCCTCAAGAACCCTAGCTCCCCTCATTATTACAATCCATGCCCCAAGACCCCTCACTCGTAAACCATGATTTTACCCTCAACCCAATTGACGAGATGAAGCTCAACTCCCTTAATCTATCAAGCTTGGAAAAAGATTTAAAAGAGAGAGACATGTTTTCCTTTCCTAAGCACCAAGTAAAATAGCTCAACTGGGAATACTTCAAAACGTGTCAAGTTGGTCTAAAAAATGACTCTTAACAATTTAATACTGGGCCACTAGGGGTATAATCCCAACCTTTGAAGGATTCATCAAAATTGCACAAAGAGGGAAAAATAAGAGGTCAGAAAGCAAACCTTCAACTCCTGGATGAATTAAGGGATATGTTGGTAAATTCAAGATGCATAAGGATGATAACGAATTGTTTCCTTACTTCCAGCATCACCCCAAAATCAAAATCCTCTCATGGAATATCACATTCCTCAACTATAGAGCCAATCAACAACTCCTAAAATAAATCTGGAAATCTAAAAAATTTATGGTCATGATGATCCAAGAGACTAAATCCTCTAGTGAGGTCATTTCAAATATAATAAGCATTCTCAACTCTTTTCAAATACATAGTGACATAATTTCACCTAATAAATCTTGCCACTACCAATCGTACCTTTACCCGCAACAACAGAAGAGGAGGGGCTTAGCAATTGGCATACAAATTGGATCGCTTCCTAGTCTTTGAATCTATCATTGTGTTGAGAGACACTCTCTAGCCTAGTACGGAAGAGAGTTGTAATGGCATGTCCTATTGTAACATACCCCCTTATCTTGCCAAAGGTGGTTACTATGTTACCCTAACAGTGTACAATCCAAACATGAGGCATACCTCAAAACTCTATTGTTTAAAGGATATTGAAAATCAATATGAGGTTGAGTTAATTTTACTTTTATGTGGATTATACTCAAATTAACTCTACGTCCAGTCACAACATGTTACTCGAGAAATTACATAGTTATTTTCCCTTGGATAGTGGGTGGATAGTCGGTTCTTTAAATAAGAACTAAAATTCCATACCTAGATTATATAAAAATCTAGAACAACTAAATTTAAAGGCTTACTCACATATGCTCGTCCAAATTGATACAATAGCAAAATACACTTAAAAAAACACCCATCAAATTTGAGATTATGTTTCCTTCTCTGTAGGTTTGTTCAAATCTATGCTCAGATTACCTATAAGGAGGTTACCCGCATCACTTTGAACTTTTGTAGATCAAACCTTGAGAAGGAGATATTGAATATATCCCTCCAAAGCATCCACCTCAACTGATAGGCGAGAGAAATTAAATTGAAGGGCCTAGAGCTCGTTGTAAACCAGGGCCAAGAAAGTTCCTTATTGGCACAAACCCATACAAAGTGTAGAGTACACTGTTTCCATTTATTTCATCAACTATTTTAGATGTAATGCCTCAGATTACTAATGATATTGAACAATTGTACCTCTATGTTGATGATGACACTGAAAATTTCCTTGACTTTGTGCAAATTCCAAAAATGCAGGTGGGTTCATGTATTTCCCCACATTAGCTTTTGCAGGATTCCTTAAAAGATTATAGCCATCTATATTAAAGGTATGTTAATTTTAGTTAATCATGGTATGTTCTATTCTTAGAGCAATTTACTTCAATATTTCTTCTTATTAGCCCGATTCAATTTCAGATTAGAAATCACATAATCATTGAAAGTAAATGCTGATAGAACATAAAATAAATTGACAGAAGACAAGCCAATACAAGAGACAAGAATTTGTAATTCTTCTTATTCAAGAGAAAGAGAGAAAATTGTATTTTACAGCAGTCAACAGGATGCCCTAGCCAACAAAGACTTTGTTGCTCAAACCAGCCCCTCAACCTCCAATCAGGTTCAGTCAAACACTTACAAATTCAGCCTTCCTTCAGACACACACCCCAAAATCAGCTAACAAAATAGTCAACGTGCAAGTCAAAATTATGTGGTAAAACTATTCAACACTGCAATTAATGTCGCAGTCAAAGGTCAACGTTTGACCTTGATTTCTGTGCCTTCAAATGCGCCCTTCCAAGATCAGATTTTCTGAGCTAAAAACACAGTCACAAGATGTGGGTTGACCCAAAGTCAACGCCGGTAAACTCTATCCAGATTTTCCCTAAACCAGTCCAAAATCTTCAACTTCCTGTTTTCACACGAGTGGAGGAGAGAGAAGCCTCTAAAGTTGTACGAACCAATCAGATGAGAGAGAGATGTATGATATGAGTGAATGATGAAATAAGCATCATGTCTCTCCTTTTTATATCCATGACTGTGGGTGTGTGACACATATTTTGGGGCTTGTGAGCCTGCATTACAATTCTGACCGACCTTGACAATTTTCACGTGTGGAAAATAAATTCAAAATACAAGTTCTGCTCATCCAAACTAGATGATGTTTAGATCAATCTTGCACCTCTCTAAAAGAGGAATCCAACAAAAATATCATCTCCCTCATTTGATTAGTGCAACATGGATTTTGGCCCTAGTTTCCAAATTTAACATTCCCTCTCAACTAGGGAGAAACCTGTGCAAACCTGTCATCCCATACCAACATGTACTATCATCATCATCATGTAATATTGTGCCATCCTGATGTCTCTGCTTTGCTGGCTCTGCTCTGCTATAGAATAATCATAAGAAAATATCATCGAGAGTGAGTCACAAAGACTTTTCCACTCTCCACTGACCCAAAGTCAGTTTAGAGGTAAAAACCTCATCCAAACAAACTAACCTGAAGCCAGTTTAGAGGTAAGAACCTCGTCAGACTTGATCCCAGATCAAGTTTTTGGACACATCCCATCCTAGACATAGAGAGTACAGCAATACCTGATGCATCCATCGGTAATGCTATTGGTCTCTATCCTTATTTCCCAACTCATTGGCCAAATGAGAGGTACTTCCCATGAGTCTAGGACTACATGGGCAGGATGCATGCGGAGCATAGATTAAAGAGAGGGTGAACCTGAGGGTAGCATCTTCATTGAAGGTGACATCATGGGATATCTCCACCTCTCTTTGACTAGGTACATAGATTCTATATGCCTTCGAGGTTTCACTATAGCCCACAAACATTCCCTTCTTCCCATAATCATCCAACTTGCTTCTATTTTATTTCGACACATGAAAATAAACAGGACTTCCAAAAACTCTAAAATGAGAGACATTGGGCTTCTTACCAGAGAAGACTTCTTCAGGAGTTTTGGAGTCCAATTCAAAATGTGGGAATCTATTTTGAACATACACAGCGGTGTTGGTAGCTTCTCCCCATAGGAACTTTGAAAGACCTTGGATATAAAGCATGGCATGGGAAAATTCCAAAATGGTTCTATTCTTCCTTTCAGCAACACCATTTTGTTCAGAAGTATACACAGTAGTGGTCTCCCTCTTAATTCCAGCTTCCCTGCAATAGTCATTAAATTCATTCGATTCATACTCAGTTCCATTATCGGTCCTCAAAATTTTGATCTTCTTCCTTGTTGGATTTTCAACCAAGGCCTTGAAGGTACGAAACCACTTGAATGCTTCGTCCTTCTTTTTCAAAAAATATATCCAAGTCTTGTGGGAGAATTCATCTATAAAAGTGATATAATATAAGCATCCTCTTAAGGATGTTATGGGTAGCATACCAGATATATCAGAATGTATCGATTGCAAAATATCATATTTCTTTGAGACACTTGAGGGGAATGGTCCCCTTGTATGATTTCCTTTGACACAACCCTAACATACACCTTCATGATCATCTTTGAAATCGGGCAGTCCTGTCACCACCTTCCTTACTTCGGGGAGGGCATTGTAATGAAAGTGTGAAAACCTCCGGTGCCATAGCTAGGATTGAAGAGTTTTGTCAGATGTCATAGCCCCCAGTAGAATTCCTCCAACCTGGTCAACCCTGAAACCAAGAGTGAACGCTTCTTTGAAGTTCCTCTTCCAAATGTGTACCTTTCCATCAATGACTGCCACCTTTAATCCTTTGTCTTCCATTGCCAAGATGGACACTAGATTCTTCTTCAAGTTAGGTACGTACAACACAACTTGCAAATGGAGGACTTGACCTTGATTTAGATGAAGAGTCATAGTCCCTGTCCCTTTCATGGGATAGGTGGCATTTTCTCCAAGGATAATTTCCAAATTGATGGTATAGAGTACCTGTAATTGAAAACCTTTCACGACAAGATGACATCAGTCTGAAAAAACCCCTAATATAACATGTTTTATGAAATCACTTGTTAGGGCTGGAACTGGTGACTAAATTAGGGATTTCACAGTTCCAGAGGTCAAGGTCTAGGATTGAGGCTTGAGACTATGCAATGTGCAGTTCAAGATGGCCAATTTCAAAGGATTGTGCAATTAAGGGGCTTAAGAGCTCAAGGTCGGGGCTTGAGGCTTGAGGTTTCTCAATGCGAAGTTCTCGAAGGACATACTCAAGGAACTCCGTAGTTGAGGGATTCAGGAGGTAAAGCTTGAGGCTTGAGGCTTGAGGTTGCCCAATGCATAGTTTTGAGAGGCCTACCTAAGTGATTGTGCAGTTGAGGAGCTCAAGAGCTCAAGGTTGAGGCTTGAGGCCTGAAGTTGCCCAATGTGCAATTTTGGAAGGAGAACAAGATGGGAGATTTCATAGTTGAGGGGTTCAAGGGCTTAGGATTGAGGCTTGAAGTTTCCCAACGTGCAATTCTGGAGGGAGAAAAATCTAATGGATTACACAATTTCACAGCTCAAGGTGTCAGGCTGGAAGCTTGAGGCTTGGCACTGCGCAATGTGCATTTAAGGCTGACTGGGAGGCAGAAATTACATAGTTCTAGAGCTCAAGGGTCAAATTTGGGCACTATGACTACGCAGTGCACAATTTCAAGAGGTAAGGTCAGGGCTTGAGGGCTGAGACTGCGCAGTGCGTAGTTTAGGAAGGTTGGGTGAGGTCAAGTTGATCAGGAGTGAAATTTTTTGGATGAGACTAAGTGTGGAATCAGTGAGACCAAAGTGAACAAGGAAAAAACTTGGGCATGATCACACACTTAGAAAAATTGAAGACACAACATTAATCACTTAGAATACATGAACAAAATTCTTCCCCCAATGTAACGACATTGCAGTGAATTTCCCCCAGTGCGACACTAAAGATACACTTTGCGACGACAGTGATGACACTTTTGCGATAGTGCATAAAAATTTGGGAATGAGTGTAAACCATGTCTACATGATTAGGGGAATTCATCAACACCAAAGTTACCCTTTGAAACAAGCCAAAACTCCACTTTACACGATAAGGGACACTTCCCATTCCAAAAGATGACATTTTCTATATAAAGAGAAAAGTGCGAACGACACTTGCGATATGCGAACGATGATGAAAGAAACACATGCCAGAGCGAATATAACATGAAAATGAAACCAATTAAAGTGAAAGAAAGAAAAATTGACTGTTAAAAACATGAAAGTGACACATGTGAAACCGAAAGTGTGCAAAAGCAACAGTTTGAAAAACTCACCGACATAGAAGTACAAACGCAACCTAACGCGATAAATTTTCAATGACGATGCGCACTGACTGCGGATATGAATTGAAACTTACACATGCACTGCTGAATAGAAATGACCGAGAGGGTAGCAGACGCTGAAATATTTTAACCCACATTAATATGCTTATCATTGTAAGATGCTTGATCTCAAATCTCGAAGCATCCTTTAATTCTACATGCTTGTCTTGTAAGTTGCATATTTTTCTATTTTATCGTGTAGTGTGAACTTAAACATAAGAAAAATTTCATCACATAACTCATACATGCATTCATGAAGAGCAACAACAAAGGATTTGGTGACAAAGTTCACCTCTCCTCGGCTACATCTCTAGGTCTGCGAACATCGCTAGATTGCTCCATATATTCAGTGAAAAGGAGTACATAAAAGTTTGCTGATAAAATAAGTGGTTATGGACTTGGATTTTCGACCTGTTACTCGCTCCACCAGGAATTTTTGGGAGATTTACTTAGCATTCTAAATGGTCATGTTGACTCCTAACACCAAATAGGAATATGTTCTTCTTCTTAACGTATGATTTCTTTTCCTCTTCCTTGCTTTCTCGGGCTCTTTTCTAAATCATAGCTCCTTGTTCACAAGAGTGTTTCTCCCTAAAAACCCCAACAACGTTCTCAACATCAATTCAACCTTCTCATATCATCAGAGCAAGGGTCTCCTTCACTTGAAGCAAACGAGGTCCTCAAACCTTTAAACCACAAAGAATAGTGGCTTTGATGATCTTTTCCAAGAGGTGCATCTTGGGCATGATATCGTGGAAGTGACTTTGAAAGAATAAGTTCTTGATTTATCGTTAGTGCCTAAGATAAGTGGAGTTTGATGTGTTGCAAATCTTACCTATGGGTAGGGATTCTACATATTTTCAGACATTATTATCTATTTAATAATACTTGTCACATTCCTTAAGGAAAGTTTGCACATTTGGAGGCATGACTCATCATCTCGTGTGCTTTGGCATGATTTATGAACAAATGAGGAGGTTTATAGGAGGATGCCCTTCATGAAATGATGGCACATGACGTATACCAAGATGTTGCAAAGGAAACATCGTAAGTTATAGCATATGGAGATCTAAACATAGCTCAAATTGAGTGTAATAAAAAATATTGTTTTATTTTTTCTTTGTTGTGTGTATTCCTCTAATTGTTGGAAATCACGAATACACAGGAGATGGGGACTTTAAAGAGTTGTTTTAGTATATATATGACAAAATTAATGTCAAAGAAGGTGACAATGACATTAATTATATTCTCCATAGTGGTTTGTTCTACAAGCTAGATAATCTTTGTGTTCCTAAAGGTGAAATGTTGCAACTTATCATATCTAGTCATTTGATAAGAGTGAATATTTGGTAAACCATTCAATTTGAAGAAGATGATAAGGAAGGAAGATCAAGAGGGAAAATTTATGCGTCCATCAATGAAAGGAATTGAGCTTGAGCAATGGTTGGCTAAACCTACTAGCAATATCTTCTAATAATGTTAGTGCTTAAGCTTGAGTCATAAGAGATGTAGCCTATGGTTGTAGAAGTTTGAGGATGTTGAACCACCAAGGAACTCCAGGGGAAACCACTTTTTTGACACATAAGCTAGTGTCATAAATAGCTACACTGTTGGATGATCGAACATGTAACGAATCAGACTATGTGATAGGTGGTTAAGCTAGCGGCTAATAGGGTCGATCACATAATAAACAAGTGACTACACTAATAAACCTAGCACTTGACAGGGAAAATGATAGGACTGGTGACATGACATATGATGTTAGTGTGATGTATCTTGACACGAGACTAAAAAATGCTTGAGAAATAGTCTCAAACTACTTTTTCATGCAATAATAGCCTACTGCATATCCAAAAGTTGCAAATTAAAGGATAAGAGGTCCAAGAGACGAGTAAGCTGTAACATTTATAGTTAAAAATACATAAAATTGTTTGAGTGGAAGTTAAAATTATTGTGCAAAAAGGTTCTCGGCATATAAAATTAAATTGAAAAGTCCAATCATTAATAGCCATCTTTTGGGTGTTTATCCTGTTGTTTTCCCTTTTTTTCAAAAGGGTAATGGAAAAATTAAACTTTGATGTTGTCAAAACTTTCCATCAAAACTATGACAATGAAATTTTAAGGAGTGTCATTTCTTAATACAAATATAATTTTTATAAAGAAATATTACTACTTTTTATTTTATCTTAAACATAAATATATTTTAAATGATTGAAAAATTATTTCAAAGCATTCAGACATAATTAGTTTTTTTAATATAGAGTATTAAGAAAATAATTAATGAATTTTAAAAACCAGGTATTGAAATATATAAATAATGCATTTTTTTTAGATAGAGAATAAAAAATAAAGGTAAATAATGAAAATATAGTTTTTTTAATACGGAGTATTATGAAAATAATTAATAAATTTTGAAAACTACCTATTTAAAATGGAGTATTAAAAAAATAATTAATAAATTTTAAAAACCAGTTATTAAAATATATAAATAATGAAATAATATATATTTTTTAAATAAAAAATAAAAAAAGTGGTAAATCATGAAAAAACAAGTGAACGAATAAAAAAGAGCGGTAAATCATGAAAAAACAAGTGAACGATGATTAAAGAGAATGACGGAGGCAAAGAGACTGTGATGATTAAAGAGAGTGACGGGGCAGAGAGATGATATTTCCTCCAACACCTCATTTTAAACTTAAATTCATCAATCACTTGGCACTTTATCTATATGCAAATTTTCCTTGCCTTACAAGCTCGTCAGACAAAGATTTGCCTTACAACATCATTTTAAGGGGTAAATTCATCAAGTACCTGGTATGGTATTTGTATTTTGTATGCAAATTTTTCTTTCCAGCATTCTTGTTTTACAAGCTACTCATCCCATCCCATCAAAGCTAGAGCCCTAATTTTATTAGTCTGAATTATAATCAGAGGCACTCGAATACAATGCATTGTAAACCAACAAGGTCTCCTAGGGTTCAAAATTGTAATTTGAAAAGTTTCAGAATAAATCATTTGCGTCCAGTGCTTTTGATCATTCTCTCCCTTCTACCAATCTACTATGATACAAAATATGCTTTGAAAATTTTCAGAATAAATAATTTGCATCCAGTGCTTTTGATCATTCTCTCCCATCTTCCAATCTACTATGATACAAAATATGCTTTCCAAGGACTTTAATACATCCATCCAATTCCAAGCAACAACAAAATGTATCCTAAGAAAATAAAGATGATGGAAAGTGCACTTTTGAGCATGTATTTTCAATCACACACATCAATATTTTCGACTGCCAGTGAATACAGCTTCAAAGTTTTCGTTGTCCTCCAACTGCTTAAAACATGCCCACTTGCCTTGCAACCACCATCCTGATTTTGTCTTTCATGAATTTCATGAATTACAAGCTAATCACTTGCAGTAAGTGCTAATTTCATGAATAATATTATCAGTAAATGCAATATTTTCTACAGTAGTACATATGGCATTGTTACTTTAGAAGCTTAGATCTTTGCAACAATAGGTTCGTTAAAAAACTTCAATCCAATATGTCTTCAATAATTTATATCCTTGGCCTGTTATAATAGTGATAGGACAGTACTAGATCTGAAAATGATTTGAACTTTTCAAGGGAAATTTACTCTCTAAACGTAATGAGGAACTCGTCCTCTTTAGACAGTGATAAAAACTTTTTTCTTCAATTCCTTAACATGTTGATTCAATGTTCATTTTTCTCAACAAGAGACCTCACGGATCTACTTCAAGGTCAAACTTCTACAATACTGATGTACCTTCAAAATTCCTATAAAGACGAAAAACTCCATTGAGATATCCTTTGGAATTTTTCCTTAGGCTTGTAAGCTCAAGAGGATCTTTGAAAATGGCTTGGCTTTAAGTCAGCCTAACCATAATCGAATTTATGTTCAGATTTCCTTAGACATTGGGTCCTTGGGATGAGTCTCCTTACAGGTTAGCCTCAACCAATCTAAAATGGGCCTTAGGAATGCACTAGGTCTGAGCCTTAGGAGGCTTCTACAGAAGGACTAAAGACAATGACCTCAGAAAGAACTTGACATAATTCAGACTTCCTCCATCAGCAGGCCCTTCAAGTTCTTATTATAGATCTCAACTTTGTTGTGAAGTTTCCTTTAGTCCAGTGAATAATGAAGATCAAACTTAAACTTTGATGCTCTGAAGAATCCAAGACTTGCCCTGAATTACTCATCAATGGGCTTTCAATTAGTGCAAAATTGTCTGAAATTTGTGCTTGTGGAGAAATCCAAAATAATTCCATAGAAGTATGCCAAGAATGAGGGGTTGAATAATCTTAAGAAAAAAGTTTATACATCTACATAATCATCCTAAAGCCTTAGGAATAGACTCAAATTTGTCTTAGAATGAGGCCTTGGATTGGCCTCATAAGCCCAACAAATAACCTCATGATCACAACGAGTGGATGCCACAATTAGCTACAATGATTTGTGTTAAGAGGGTCGAATTCGGGCCTCAGGATGTCTGCATTAGAGGGTGGAAAAACTCTACAAGGAATAGGATGAAATAGTGCACATAAATGATGGTCAAATCACTCCTCAAACCCTAGAAGAAGGAGAAAATAAAGTGAAGGTCTCAAGAAGTCTTGGAAGCCCAATATAAGGTCACGCATGTGAAATCATCCTTACTGCAGCCCTATATATTTCTCAACATAATTCATTTCTTGTGTACTATGTAAATTACAAGAACCAATCCAGAATTACATTGTTTTCCTGTCTATGTTTGTAGGAATTACATACCTATTACACAACATTTTTTCACCGTCCCTGTGAGCAGTGTCAAACTCTGCAAATACCTTCTTTGCATCCTTTTGCATAAGGACATGATTCTTCCTGTTGAACATTTCCTCAGAAAGCACTCAAAAACCTATGTTTTGGCATTGGCGCGAGTACCCAGTTCACCCCTCACGCCAATGGGGAATATTTGCACTAGAGGCCACGCCAGCTGGCGCTCTGTCCCTGTGTTGAGCCCGCACCAGCATTTTTGGGAATGTTCTTTAACAAATTGGAGGCGGAAGTTTCCTTTAACCACCTCAGGAATGACTCATTGCGAGTGGTTAAAATCGATAAGCCACAAATATCTTCCTTTAGGAAATGGTTGATGGAACATTCTTAGAGGATAGGACTCCCCCCACGATTATAGGGATCCTAACCTCTCCTTCTCCCTCTATATAAAACTGCCATCTCCCTTTACAAAATCTAGAGCTGAACATATAGCCAAGAAGCTGAACTTGGAGAAGAGACATTATAGCTGAGTAATCGTTATAGAGAAGTTCGAACCAAGGAGGATCCCGTAAAGAGAGCCCCATCTGAATTCCCGATGAGATTTGTGAGAAGTGCTCCGCTAGAACCCTGCTGGAGGAGATCGCAATGTCGAAGCCTGGTTCTACTCTTCCTTCTTTAAATTAATATACTTGACTATGATATTGATTCCATCTATGTGTTATGTTTATTTAATGCATTTTATTTAGTCTTCTTTGACTGGTTGATAGTTAGGAATGCGAAATAGTATGTTGTGTATCATCTTTGTGTGTAGGTATCCGGGCATGAGAACGAGCGGATCGTGATCTGTCGAATCAGGAGCGGGAGGCAGCCATTCTTCCGGATGACACAATAGCGCAGGACCTACGGTAAGTGATCTACCAAGTCTTTTTCCATTCTTAACTAGGATTTGATGTCATAGCGTGTCTTGTTTGTGGCTAGACCCACTCTAGGGCTAGTGGGATCGCCTCTGTCCGCAGAGAAGATTACCTCACCAACAAATTGGTGACTCCACTAGGGATCAGTGCGAGTTTGTCTTTCGTCTATTGGATCTTCTTCTTGGTCTTTGCTTGCTTAGCTTGCCTTTCTAGATTGTTTTGCTGAGTCTTAGGCCCCTGTTCAGCCCCAGAGGATCAGCTTTGACCTCTGTTTTTCCAAATTTTCATCTTTACGAGGTTGGCTTTATTGGCGTGGTTTCCATCCTGATAGTCACGCCCACTGGCGTGAGTTGCCAGTTTATCACCTACACCATCCCCTATTTGGCACAGATTACAGCCAGACAATTGTGCCAATTCCTGTAGGTGCTAGGGTTTCCCTTTTTTTGGAGTTTTTGTCCATCCTAGTGTCTCTAGGTGTTTTCTTGACTTGATTTGAATACTTTGGATTTGTTTGTGACTGTGATTAGCCTTCTTCCTTCGGTTGTTTGTCCATTTCTTTCAGCATCATGGCTTTAGGGCTTTCTAGTGCTTTGTCATGCTAAGCCTTCTATTGGAGTTTGGGTCTCTTGTTTCGCGGTCACCTTCGTTATTTACTTGATTGCATTGAGCTCCCTGGATCCATTTTGAGTGGTTGTTGTTGGTGAAAGGAGTTTTGAGTGAGTCTTGTCTCTTTCATTTAGTTTTTCTTCCTATCACTCCAAGCATAGCTCACATTGCTTGTATGGGTTTGTTTTGACATCTTTCTTCGATTTGAGATATTGTGACATTGGTTTGAGTTCTTGTTTTATTTACTTTTGAGTTGCTTTGTTTCGACTCTTGCATTGGCATTCTCAAACTAGTGTGAAGATTCATTTTTCATGTTATTTAGCGCGATTTTTGCTCTATTACATTGAAAAAATCAAAAATATATTTTGTGCTCGCATTTTTTGTTTGCATCATAGGATTGGAAAATCTTTTTCATAACTAGCATTCGGCATTCTAGGAAATATTTTTCGTTCTCATTAGTTTGCATAAGGTTCTGTAGTAAATACTTATGTGTGTTCTCATTACTTTCTATCACTTGAAATTCCTAACCTTCTCATAGATAGCTCTTCACTGAACGAAATGGTATTTTATGGCATGTAGCTTGCATTCAGGAATTTGTGAGATCAACATTCGGTAGGACCTTGGAATTGAAACATAAATACAAGATCAACTTAAAATTTATTCAATTAACCTAAGGCAACATTGAAACTTAACGAAACATTTAGTGGTCTAAGTTAGAGACATGTTCCGGCGTCTTAAAACCTAGCAGCTGTCACTCTCCATCTAGCTTCAGACAGCGCTAGTACGAACTTGTGCTCCCCGTACCATCGAGTATATAAAGGGAGACCCCTATAGGTTGCAATATTTTTATCCATAGGAAGCTGAGTCTGCCGCTTTGTAACCATGATACACTAAACACAACATTTGGGGAGACTACCTGCACGTACGTCAAGTCCTTGGTTGATTTTTCTTTCATTTTATAACCAAGGTGTATATGGAAGTTCACGGGAACCTGGTACACCCTTCTACCTAGACTACATGAGCAGTCACTTTTGATCTTTACTGACTCCATAAATTTGAAAATATCATCGAGCACTTGTCCTTTCATGCTCGTTTCCAACCTGAAAGTGATAGAGTCACCTTTTTCCTGTTTCTCGACTCTTAAAATATGAAATGGTAGAATTTTGTTTCAATGTCTTAAAAATTAACTACCTACAAAATATTCCTGGTTAAAGTTATTTTCCTTAGGGTTTTGCTTTAAAAGTTGTTTCTGATGGCAACGTTTCCAGAGTTCACTAACCTAGGAATCCCTTCTGAAGGGAATCCTAGTCCTTTTCCTGCTTTTGGGAATGTTGGTGCTCCTTATATGGAAACGTTGTCCCTACCTGGTTTAACTGTTGGATTGCCTGTATGGTTATTTTCAACCTCAGTGGTCTCGAGTGTTCCGTCCACCATACAACCATCTCCTCCACCTGAACAACATCATGTTACTTCTAAGGTGGACCTCTACGCTTCTTCGCCTATTTCTTCATCCTCCTCTTCTACTTTTCCTGGTGAAATTATGGACTCTAGTAACCAAGTGGCTAAGAAGAATAAGAAGAAGACAAAGAAGAAGAAGTCAGATAAACAAGAGGCTAAAACTGAAACTACTGCACTTAAGAAACCTTCCATTGCAGAACCGTCTAAACTTCCACGGAAATTCAAATTACCTTGCATGCTCTGCAAAGGTAACCATCTTCTTCGAGACTACCTGGCATTCCCAAGGTACTTAACGCATGGTCTAACGGTCGTTCGCCGTTGCTATTGGCTTCTGGAAGTCATATTGCTAGCACATCTTTGACTAGCTCTTATAAAACTCATAAAAAACAGGGCAAGATTACCAATCCCTGTAAGTTGTGTGAAGGGCATCACCCCATTCACCTTTTTCCATACATGGATGAAGCCAAAAGAGTGTTGGACAACCCTAATATTTATGCACCTTGCCTTCCGGCTGGTTACCAGAAGCTTTCTTCGAGTCCTCTACCAATTGATTCAACGATCGGTCAAGAGTCATCCTTGCCCGATCCCGCTCCCCCAGAAATTCAAGTTCAGGAATCTGTTCTTGACCAACCATTGGCCAAGGAATCAGTCAATCTAACCCCATCTGTGGTTCGTCAAGTATTTTCCGTTTAGAGTGGATCTATTTCCCCCCATGTTCTTCTTATTTCTTCAGATTCTTCGAACTTGGAGAAAGATTCTTCCGTCCCTGTAGTTCAAGAAACTACTACTACTACTCCCATGATGGAGGTCCAGGAGAGTGCTCCTCTTACTCCAGTAACACTGGGGGACAACCATCTCAGTTCGATGGTATCCCCCCTAAGTAGTTTGGTCACTTCCTTTGATTGGAGTCGATTTTCCAGATACAGCCTTTCGTCATATGTGCCTTTTGAGATCACGGTACAAAACTTTGATGTGGTTGTACCCAGCACCATTATAGATGAAGGCACGTCTGTTAGTATTCTATCTTCAACTACTTGGCAAGCTTTTGGTTCTCCACTGCTTATGCCTGTTACCCAGAATCTGTTGGCTTTTAACGGAGGAACCAGTCAACCGTTAGGGGTCCTTCTGAAGTTGCCTGTTACTTTGGGAGGGAAAACCGTCCATATAGATGTGATGGTTGTTCCAAGCCCATTAGATTTCAATTTTCTCTTGGGGCGCGATTATACTTATGTCATGGGGGCAGTTTTCTCTTCCCTCTTTCGTGTGATCCATTTTCCACACCAAGGACAGATCGTGACCATCGATCAGCTTTCATTCTTTGGTCCTGGCGTGACATCTGGTCCACCATCGTCCCTTCCGGGTCTTTATCCACCAGTTGTATATTCCCCACCGCAAGTTAATTATGTGGCTACCTATCCCATGCCCGCAATCAGTGATAGTGCCATTGTGCATCATGTGCTGGGGGCATTGGATCCTGATTTTCAAGATATTGTTCTCCCACCAGAGGCGAACCTCTTGGAATATATGACTTCTTATTCATCATGATGAGTTGTTGTCGGATAATAGTTAGTTTTATTTTGTCAAGCTCCTTAAAAAATGAAACAAGGTGGTCGGAGCATAGTTCGTTTTCTTGTGTCAAGCTCCTTAAAAAATGAAACAAGGTGGTCTGAGCATAGTTCATTTTCTTGTGTCAAGCTCCTTAAAAATGAAACAAGGTGGTCCAAGGATAGTTCGTCTTCTATTTCAACCTCATTAAAAAATGAATTAGCTCATGAGGATAGTTATTTTAATGTGTCAACCTCTTTAAAACAATGAAGCACTTTCCTGTTCAATTCGATTCTTTGATACGATCTCGTAAAATCCCAGTCGAGTCTTTCTCTTGATCTCGTAATTGAACCTTCACTCCCTCCATCTGTTTACTCAGGTGCATGGACTAAAGCTTGGGGGGCATGTACCTCGAATTGAGTCACCATGCTGGGGGAATGCTTATTTTTTTCAAGCATAGTTTGTTTCCGTTTCAAGCTTGTGTAAAAATGAAACCAACTTCAAGCAGAGTTTCCTGATTTCAAGCTTGTGTAAAAATGAAACCATTCTTATTTTACCTCTTGTGATTGCCATTTTATCAACCCGTTTTGCCAGATGAGCCTTGGTTTTCTCATTCCATCGTCCCCATCTGCTCAGCCAATCATACGCCTTCACTTGGTTGTTTTACCCATTCCTAAGGAACCACTACAATGAGTGGTCTTGTTAGCTAGCCTCTTAAAATTTACTTGTTCTAAGCAGTTACACCATTACTGGAACCATTAGCTACCCTTTATACCACTCGTTCCTCCAGGAGGAGTCATCTTTCAGCTCTTTTTTTACTCTCGAAAATTGAAAAGATTGTTGAGACTCTTGTCATTTTGAACTCATTAAATTGGCTGCAAAACGATATCTATCTAGTATACGTTTAACCCTTTTTCGAGCTGGGACAGATTATTTATGAAAAAGGAATACCCTAGCTTATCGCGACTAGGAGGTTCTCTCAGACATAGTTTTCTACCTTTTCGGATCTGTGAGAATATTTATGAAAAGGGATTGCTGGAGTTTTCTTTTCTGCCTTCTTTTCAAACTCTCTAAATATGAAAAGATTTCGAGTTCTTCCTTTGTCAGACTCGTTAAAAACTGATGACATCAGACTCCGTCGTCATGACGTTACTCGAGTTCCTCCTTCCTAGGGCTCGTAAAATGTACTAGGTTGGATTTTTCTGAAGGAAAAAATTACATCGCAAGCACATGCTATCCCCTTCAAGCTTGTTTTCAAAAATAATTGGGGTACTTGCCAGAAATGGTGGGGGAAAATGGAAGCAATATTGTAGTCGTGTTGGCAATATGTCGCTCTTGAACATGGCACTTGTCTGCATTCGTGTCGGGTTGGGGACATCTCATCTCGTTATCTGTTTGCCTCCATGGGTTTGGGTAATCTCTTTTGACCGCTCATCTGCTCTTTTCCACATCACCATGACCTCAGATCCCTTGATGTCAAATACTGCCAAATCCAGTGTCGTGCCGCCGATATGTTCAAGAGAAGTTTGCCTCTACAGTTTTCAACCTCCCTCTGATTCTATGTTGTTATTGATTCACAAAAATCATATTCCTCTGTCTCGTGTTGATGATGTGGGAGACATTATGGCCCACCTTCAATCAAGGTCACTTCCTATCGACTCCAGCTCATTATCCAGGAAGCTGGTCTAGAGAGTCCCTTCAGGTACCTTGGAGCCTACATGCCTCAATGGTAGGTTCTTCGCACTCAACGTAAGGTCCACATCATTGGCCTTCGATCGATTGAATCTACAGGTGTTCGATGTCAGATCACTATTCACATGCTGTGGATTGTATCTTTTGTACCTTAAGAGCCATTGTCATTATTGTTGGTTTCTCTCGCGTCTGTTAACAACTTTCATCATTGGCTGGTAATCAGACGATGTTCTTGCATGTTCAACTTCAACTCACATATTCACATGCTTGAATTTGTACTATATTTGGGTCAAGATGGAGCGCAAGGCCCTAGGTTTTGTCTGATGAAATCCATGTTGCGGGTTCTTTGTGGATTATTATGACTTATTGTATGACTCCTTTGATTGGATGGCTGTGACCATACCTAAGTCTATTTATTGATCCCTACTGCTGGATGGTTGTGTCCATACCTCGGATCTCATTGTTTATATACTCTTATATGGATGGTTGTGCCCATGTAACATGTCATATATCAGTTGTATCAGTTGTATTCTTACTTGCAGGTTTTCCGACAGCAGTGTTTTGGTTGAACGTGTTCTCATAAAGCATTTCGCCCCTCCCTCTCTCTTGGACCTCATTCTTTAGGGGGCATCTTTTGCACAGCATTTTTTCACCGTCCCTACAATCCCTCACCCCGCATATTGGAGGGTCTTTCCCGTGACCTTTGAGCAGTGTCAAAATTTTCAAATACCTTCTTTTCATCCTTCTGCATAAGGAAATGATTCTTCCTGTTGAACATTTCCTCATAAAGCACTCAAAAACCTATGGTTCGGCATTGGCGCAGGTACCCAGTTCACCCCTCGCACCAATGGGGAATATTTTCACTAGAGGCCACGCCAGCTGACGCTCTGTCCCTTTGTTGATCCCACGCTAACCTTTTTGGGAATGTTTTTTAACAAATTGGAGGCATAAGTTTCCTTTAACCACCTCAGGAATGACTCATTGCGAGTGGTTAAACTCGATAAGCCACAAATCTCTTCCTTTAGGAAATGGTTGATAGAACATTCTTAGAGGATAGGACTCCCCCCATGATTATAGGGATCCTAACCTCTCCTTCTACCTCTATATAAACCAGCCTTCTCCCTTTACAAAAGCTAGAGCTAAACATATAGCCAAGAAGATGAACTTGGAGAAGAGACATTATAGCTGAGTAATCGTTATAGAGAAGGTCGAACCAAGGAGGATCCCATAGAGAGAGCCCCATCTAAATTCCCGACGAGCTTTATGAGACGTGCTCTGCTGGAACCCTGCTAGAGGAGATCGCAACGTCGAAGCCTGGTTGTACTCTTCCTTCTTTAAATTAATATACTCGACTATGATATTGATTCCATCTTTGTGTTATATTTATTTAACCCATTTGATTTAGTCTTCTTCGACTAACTGATAATTAGGAATGCGAAATAGTATGTTGTGTATTGTCTTCGTCTCTTGTTTATGTGTAGGTATCCGGGCGTGAGAACGAGCGGATCGTGATCTGTCGAATCAGGAGCGGGAGGCAACCATTCTTCCAAAAGACACAACAGCGCAGGACCTACGGTAAGTGATCTACCAAGTCTTTGTCCATTCTTAACTATGATTTGATGTCATAGTGTGTCTTGTTTGTGGCTAGAACCAATTTAGGGCTAGTAGGATCGCCTCTGTTCGTAGAGGGGATTTACCTCACCAACAATACCTGTAAAACGTTCACATATGTGTTAATTTGTTGGTGCTCTATTTAAAATGTATTAGCTCAACACTGCACACTCTCTATACAAATGGTAGTGGGTTCCTAATACCTACATCCCCTTCTATGTTATGTTTGTGATCAAACAACTCATCCATGATCATCATTTACACTGTGTTTTATCTCAGCACTCCACACTCTTTGTACATAGGGTAGTGGGCACCTACAACCCCTTATATGTTATGTTTGACTTTACTAACCGATACACTCACAAACAACTCATACATGAGCACTGAATTACACCTATAGACATCCTTTGAGTGATTCGAATCAACATATCCCAAAATGTATGCTCCAAGGTATTCTTGAGGCCTATGCATTTTTCCAATCTTGTACAACCATTCACATCTGAAAAGGCACACACACACAAATATATATATATATATATATATATATATATATATATATATATTCAATAGAAGATACATCTTAAATTTGGTAGAACCGATTGAGGGATCCTGGAATTAAATTCCAGAGATTCAGAGTATTTTTTATTGCTTGCAGTTAAAACAGAGTGCACTTGAAACTATTTTTGGGGATTTTCCTTGGCACCTGAAGCAAATAAATAATGCCTTTCAATCCAAATTTGAAAAGAGAATTCATGTTGTTTAACGAACAATATTTGAAGGAGCTTGAACTCGATGGTGATTAATTGTAGAGAGTGAAAATCCATGCTGCTGAAGCATATGGGCCATATGCCCACTATTTATGGATAACAAGTGGAGACTAATGTTAAATTTCCTTTTTTTATGTGCTAATACCCAAAAAGGAGGATGGTATGTTGGAGAACCAAACGCATGAGAAAATGATACATACTGCCAGATATCTACGCATTGACTCCATTCAGCTTCCAATTAAATATTTGGTAATCAACACATTGGTAACAAGGGCACTAAAATTAATTGAAAAGATCTTCATAGACTCAACTAACCTTATTTAATAGTTACTCCTAGCTCATTTATATCCTTGCCAATAAATGTATTAGGATCTCTCCTTGACATGGCCCAAATATAAGGGAACATTAAAGGCATTCTTCTTCTTAGTGATGGTCAGTTAATTAATCTTGATTTAATTGAGGATTCTTTTCTCACCTTGGATCTCACATGGAACTCTTTTAAAGGACACATAACGTATGGAATTCTCTGTTAAAATAGTTGGAGCTGCGGTGAGTGAGGAAAAGGTATAAGCTCTTATCTTGGTTATGAAGATATCAACTTGGCTTTTCATAAATTGAAAATCTATTAATCCTAATCATATGATAAGATACTTTGTGTCTCTTTTGCTACCAATTTATCCCTTAGGATGTAGCAATGGGTTTTGAACAAGTTTTAAAGCAAGCTTCTAAATTGTGAAGCCTACAACTTATCATTATCGGGTAGAATCACTACATGATTTCTATTCCTATTATTTGTTACTTTCTTCTAGTTGTAGGAAGATGAAAATGATTAAAGAAAATTCTTGTGTGGGAAGAATGGAGGGAAGGAGATCTTCCTCTAGTTTTATAAGCATATTTAATTTTATTGAGGGAGGGAAAATGCCCTGGTTTGATTGATGTGTGAGCTTATGGAGTAGTGTTGAAAATTCAATGGTTAGGGCAATGAGTGGTCACATATGGTGAATTCTTGTTCAACATTTCATTTAAAATGATACTCTTATAGGGGTTATTAAAGGCCCATTTGGAATCTATGATATAATTGTTGGTGGTGTTGCTCAAGGTCTCTAGATCAAATATCCTTTAAAAAATTTGGCAGGCTTGGTATTTAGTGTCCAATCACCTACATTGGGACATTCCAAGCCATAGAAATGAGTGGCATATAGTAGTGAGATCTATTTATACCCTCCCAATCGACATCGATCTATATGGTTTAATATATTTTTCTTGTAGGTAAGAAACTAATCACAAAAGATACTATATATGGGGGAATTTTTTTGACAAGGCAGTGATCATTTATGTCAAAACACAGTCCCATGATGCGACCCGACTTGACACTTTGGTCAAATCTCATTTAATTCTAAACAAACTTGGTTGGAATATTTGTAGATGAACTGGCTTGTTCAGGATCAAACTGGTTCAAAGGGCTCGATTTCTTCTTGAACATTTAGGGTTAATCCCTTTCAAATGGTGAACTTATTTTATGTTTGTTACAGGTGTGCTTGCATCTTAATATAGAATCTAGGAAACTGTTTGGGGATGTGGATATGCCAAATTGGTTGATTGCAACATGTAAGAGTATGACATGTTTCTCTCTGAGAGATTTTTGGAATATCTAGCTTCCCTGCCTCTGGTTTTACTAGTTGAATACAGTTTAGAATACCCACTGGAAACTAAGCAAGAAAAAACATGGTTGTGAACTTGGAAAGTCCTATATTTAACTTGGTAAACTGCTTTAGAATACCTACAAGATTCAACTGGCTAGTATTTTTGTATTGTCTTCATTGTTGAGGTATAACCTTTATAGGATTTTTAGTTTATATACATGTGATATTTCCTCGGGATAGTTACAACTATTACTATTTTGCATATTTTCCATTATATAGTTATGACGACTACCTCATCTGTTGATACCATTCCAAGGTAAGGAATTCCATTCCAAGATCATAATATTAAGCATCCTATATATTTTTGCTGAATCCTCCAAGTATACCAATTGACAACTTATGCCTACATATTCATATTTTATGTTTACATGATTGTCTTAGTTTCATCAATATTATTATTTAAACAGAAATCTCTTTTGGAATTCAAGATACAGAATTTTCTATTAGGGGTGAAATGCCTAGAATTACGGAGAAAGGAAAACAAGAACTCTTTACTGACTATACTACTCAATCTAAGTCAATCAAATGTAAACATAAAATAACAATGAGCTTTTTTATTGAGTGAAGTACCAGACTTTAACAGAAATTTAATAGCATCCACCCAAGTAAAAATTTTTTAGGCTAATCACTTTCTTGGTTTTGTTGATCTTGGTGATAGATGACTACAAGAAATTGTCCAAAGCCCCATCCAAAATCAAATTCCATATTTGTGAGATCCCATTCTCCTAGTTTTGTAGGCAGGATATTGGCTTCCACTATGGTCTTGAGGAAGCCCTACTCACAACATATTTCAACTACTCACCCCTCCATCCTCTCGAATGTTAAAGATTTGAAATGGATTTAAAATATTATCTGGTTCAAAATTTCTATGTTATGTACCTAATAATACATACAACATCATTATGATTTTGTTGCAGCATTGTTGGTTGTAATATTGTATCTTGACATTGTAGTTGCAGCAAGTGAAATTCCTTTATTCCTTTGGGAGTTTCACCACAGCCCCATTGCACCAACCAATTAAATGCCTCTTCATATAATTGTGAAGCTACAACACAAAAAAACCATTTGCTGACTTCCATTATTTGATTGGGTCACTGGATAGCGTCTTTGTGGAACTCTGTGCCGTTGAATAGGCTGCCTCATACCTTAAATTCAATTTATGGGAAGCATGTTAACTTGAATGCCCATGCCTTTGTGATTTGGATAATTACACACAACATTTTCTTAACTAATTGATGTATTGGAATTACCTCTGACAAACATCGATTCTTCTGGTTAATGTGATGTTGGCTTAAAGCATAATCACCTATTATTTATTGTTAGCTACTGCCAATGAAATTGCTTTGAAGGCCATCTTCAATGGGAAGACTTATAATTAATTTGAGTTTTTAATTCTGTAAATTCAAAACAAAGTTTAAATTCATGACACAATTTGCTTGGATTGCTTGGTTAATGCCATTGCTTGTGCATTTTTTATGCAATTTCTAAGCAGCAACAATACCACTTGGCAATTCAAATAGGAGTCCATTTTACTATTTGTAGGCAGTGTTGTCACCTACAACAATGTGATGAAGTAGCTACCTACAGACATGCTTCTTATTAATTTTTGGGGCTCAACTCCTAATAGATTCCTTGAGATATGTTTGTAAATTTATATATGATGAACACTTGCTTCATGTGAATTGGTAGAGTTAGAAATCCTCCAACCCATCTGCGCTACAATATAAATCACTACCATGATGGATGAGTATCTAGCTACTAGGGTGAAGGTCTCATCATAGTCAATGCTCTCCTTCTAAGAAAACCCCTTAGCCACAAATTGAGATTTGAACTTATCCACACTACATTAACAGTGTGCTTAATCTTGTAAACCTATATAGAGCAACCACATATTTTCCCTCTTGCAAAAGTACAACCTCCCAGACAATGTTATTCATGATGGAAGAGTACTCTTCCACCATAGCATCAATCCACACCAGTTGCTCGGATGCTTCCTGAAAGCTGGAAGGCTTAGCCTCAATTAGCTCACTCATCAACACCATATAGCCATATTATTTTTGTGGTTCCCTTCTCTATTTGACTGAATATCTAGGAGTACTAACATACTCCTGAGCATCTGTCAGTGTTTTCTCTATCCACTTGGCCCTCTTCCTGCCTATGCTAGGAGTCTGAGCGTAAGTGAGAGAGGCCTAGATTTAAGGGTGTGCCATAATCACCCTTGAGTCTTAGAGGGAACATTGGGACTAAATGAATATGTAACAGGATAACTAAATTTTTCAACACTAGGGTTTTCACCATCACGTGACATGTCTGCTTCCACTTCTCCATATCTCTTGTTGTATATGTTCTTATATATATATATATATATATATATATATATATATAATTTAGAAACTAGATATATTTTCAGATTCAGAATTGTCAAAAGAATTGTTACTAATATGGGAATGCACAAATCACTACAACTGTAAAGCCCTTTTCTGATGTTGGTAGTGAAGAAATATTCAATTGTATTATGAGACACACTGATATTTTTCTGTTTTCTGAGGCTGAATTTATTAGATTAACGTTGGATCTATTAAATATCTGGAAGAATTAAAAAAGGCTGTGTAAAATATTTAAGGTTAAAATTAATTTATGCAAAAAAATTTACATCTATTTTTTCTTTTCAATGTCTAGAATCCCAAAGATAGGAGAGAAGGATCCGGATCTTAATTTTCTATACTAGGAAGTAACTACTCGTGGTGGACTAGAAAGGGTAAGGTAGAATCTGCATATTTATTATAGCAATATTATACTTCTGGAAAAATGGCTTCTGAAAATTTTCCCCATCTTCTTGCTTCTTTATACAACCATGCATCTAGAACAATGGTTCCAGAAATTTTGCTTCTAAAAACTGGCCCCTTTTTCTCGCTTTTTTATGATAACTATGATCTAGCAGAATTTGTTTGTGTAGTAGAAAGGTGGGTATGTAACAGGGGCCTACATAGGAGCTATCCACATTCTTATTTTCTGTAGTCAGTGTTAACCTTGGAGCCTCACCGTTATTACTCATTGATCTTACATCATTGCCCCATAAATTATTTAACATTCAAGTAATGATTAGATCCTTAAGGATGATAATTTGAAAGCATTGTTTCAAATTGGGCAATAGTTTCAACTCCCAATTTTCATTAATTAAATAGCACTATACAACAAGATATGAACAAAATGAGGCTGATCTCAATGAGGATTGAGCAGTCAAGGAAATTGTAATTTGAATTCATTCTGAGCTATTCTTCAGTAGGGATTGCGTAGTGGAGGCAGGCTGTCAAGAGGCAAGAAATTGGTGCATAGAGATGCAAATTTCTGCATGACAGTGTGTAATGAATCTATATTGTATTGAGATCTTGATGTACTAAGCTTTGTATGAGATTGTTACATGATCTCCATGATACATAATATATGATATTTGGGGTTTTCAGCTTCAGGCTTTCCCGTTAAACAACTGTGTTATGTACGATTGTTTTTATTGCTTCATGTGTTTGCAAAAAAGATAACAGTGGAAGGATCCTGTATTTAGAAAGAAGATAAAATATTGTTAGATCAGGTGAATCTCAATATATACATGCATATTGTATATATAATTTCTACATGGTATCAAAGCAGTGTTAATTCTTGAAGATTGCAATTGTGAATAATCGTTGAGTTTGTGTTGGTGGACAATTCGAATTTGGTACAGATTATTCTTGGTGCAGAAGTTGAGTATACATTGAAATGTCTTCCAATGGGTTGTGATTGGAGTATGCCCTTGATGGGAGCTCGAATTACATAGCCTGGAAGGATAGGATGGAAGCGGTGTTGAAGGATAATGGACTAAAGGAGTTTATCAATAGCGATGTTCCTAAGTCGGGATCTAGCGATGCTGCATTACTTGACGCATGGAAAAAAAAATAGCGAAGACAAGAAGAATTTTGTTGGAAGGTATGAAGGACCATATTGTGTCCAGAATTCACAAGAAAGACACTCCATTCTTAATGTGGAAGGCTTTGACAGATTTTTTCTAAAGCAGCAGCGACCAGAGGAAGTTGGCACTGAAAGACAAGCTTAGAAAAATAAAAATGGAGAAAGGCAACAATATTCCAAAATATCTCACGAAGTTTGTCCACTGTAGGGATGAACTAGGAAGTGTGGGGATTACTATTGATGATGAATACTTGGTGAGATTTTCTCTCCTTGGGCTTTCGAAGAGTTGGCATAGCTACGAAGACTCTATCAATGGATGGGAGAAACTGTCGGGATGGGAGCGACTTTGGTCAGATCTTGTGTAGGAGGAGATAAGGCGAGGTGCCAGGGATGGCTCTTCATCGAAGAATGAATATGAAGAGAATTGTGCTTTGGCTACCAAATCAAGAAAAGGGAAGGGGAAGAAATTTCCTTCAAAATCCAATGCTAAAGGCAAGAAGCAGGATTTATCCAAGGTGAAGTGTTTTCACTATCATGAACATGGGCATTTCACCACTAACTACCCATAGAAGAAGAAGAACAAGAAGGTTGTTGGAGTTGAATCTGGAGAGGCGTTAGCCTCACAATTTGAACTTGATTTTTTTTTTTATCACATGCTTGGTTTCAAGCTATATGGGATCGATGTGGTATCTTGATAGTGGTGCGTCTTTCCATATGACGGGAGACAAGGAGTTGTTTAGTGACTTGGAGGAGAAGGACCTCTAGATTCATATAGAGATGGGAGACGATGGTCAATACAGTGTGACCGGCATTGAGACCATTACCTTTAGAGGGATTCTGGTAATCCATTCTTGTTGAAGGATGTTATGCATGTTCCAGGTCTAAAGAAGAACTTGGTCTTGGTCGCAATGTTGGAAGAAAAAGGTTATGATGTTGTTTTCAGTGAGGGAAAAGCCTTCCTTCGACATAAAACAATGGGTCAAACCAAGAATATAGGGATTCGAGTTAAGAATTTCTACAAGCTAGAGGTAGATGGTTGTGCTGCAATGGTGGGAAAAGCAGAAGAATTGGTGAGCCGGGATGAGGGCGAATTATGGCACAGGAGATTGGGCCATATTCACCATGGCACTTTGAAGATTTTGCAGCAAATTTCTACTGGACTTCCCAAGGGTACTCTTTCATAGTCAGATCAGTGCAAGGGATGTACTATGGGTAAGTTTGTGAAGACCACCTTCCATGAGAACGAGAACTGTGCTTCGATGATACTGGAGAGAATTCACACAGACGTGTGTGGAGCTTTCTCAGTTGCTTCAATAGAAAAACATAGGTATTATGTTATATTTGTTGATGACCATTCTCATACATGCTGGATCTTCTTCATGTAGAAGAAGAGCGAAACATTCTCAAAGTTCTGTGAGTTTAAAGCATTGGTGGAGAAGGAGTCGGGGAAGTAAGTGAAAGCTCTATGGAGTGATAATGGTGGTGAACACAGCTCGGGCGAGTTCAAATAATTCTGTAGCAAAGAAGGAATTCGAAGAGAACTCATAGCGCCTCATAACCCACAACAGAATGGGGTTGCGGAGAGGAAGAACAAAACAATCGTGGGTGATGCATGAGCGATGCTACATGACCAGGGCCTACCGATGCACTTGTGGGCGGAAGCATACAACACTGTGGTTTATGTGCAAAACCGTTGTCCTCATAGAGTACTTGGCATGAGTACACCTGAAGAAGCATTTACTAGTAAGAAGCCTGATATTTCTCATTTGAAGATTTTTGGCTCATTTATTTACATTCATGTGACAAAGGACGCCAGGAAGAAGCTGGAGCCAACTGCAGAAGTTGGGATATTTGTGGGGTACATATAAACACCCTATAATTATTGATTGTATTTTACAGACAGTCGGATGACTGTGGTGTGACAGGATATAAAATTCAATGAGGTGAAAGCCATGAAGTTGTCGCTTGAGAGGGAGCTACACTTACATGCAAAGGAGGAACTTCTTGTTCCCAAAGATGAGCCTCTAGATGTGGATCAACCACAGGAGGAGATTCATGGAGTGGAGTCCACTCATGCAGAACCAAACATCAAACGAGGTAGAAAACGAACCACAGAAGCTGAGAGACTAAAGCTTGATGCAGCACAAAATGTAGGAGTCCCTACATCATAGCGCAGGCAGAGACAGTCACCTAACCGATTTACTGGATACATGGCTCTGATGAGCAAGTGTATCATGACAGAGCCATCTTCTTTTGAAGAAGCAGTGAAGGAGCCCACATGGGTAGATGCCATGGTGGAGGAGTATGACTCCATTGTTAGAAACAGTGCTTGGGAGATTGTTCCAAGGTCGGTTGGTAAATCAATTATATGATCAAGATGGATCTACAAGGTAAAGCAAGCTGCTAATGGGAGTGTCGAGAAGTATAAGGAAATATTTTTTGCCAGAGGCTTCTCACAGATCAAGGGGATTGATTAGGAAGAAACCTTTGCACCTATCACACTATATTCTTCCATAAGGACCATCCTTTCTCTCTCAGTGCAGATGGGTTGGCACATTCATCAGATGGATGTGAAGACTATGTTCATCAGATGGATCATTGAGTAAGAGGTGTACATTGAGAAGCCTGAAGGATTTTAGATCTTCAGCAGCGAGTCGCATGTGTGCAGGCTCAAAAGAGTTGTTGTATGGGCTGAAGCAAGCACCTCGTGCTTGGTACACACGGACCGACAACTATTTCACTGGACTTGGCTTCACCAAGAGTGAGGAAAATGCAAACCTGTACCAAATTGTGGAGGAGGGTAAGCTTTTAATCATTGTTCTTTATGTTGATGATTTAATACTAACGAGTGATGAGCAGTTGATACACTCATGCAAGGCAGATCTTGCAAAGGAGTTTGAGATGAAGGATTTGGGACTCCTTAATTATTTCCTTGGATTAGAAATATGGCAGCGGGAAGGTGAACTGTTTGTGTCTCAAGGCAAGTATGCCCGGGAGATACTGGAGAAGTTTCACATGCAAGGTTGCAAGCCTATTGATACTCTTCTTTCAGAAAATTGGAGGAAAGAGGATGCTACATTAGCAGAGGTAGTGGATGCCATTGTTTATCGGCAGTTGGTGGTTTCACTCATGTATTTATTTAATAGAAGACCAGACATATGCTATGTGGTGAATCAGCTTTCACAAGCGATGGTTAAGACTACCAAGATCTTTTGGAAGGCAGGCAAGCATGTCCTGAGATATCTTAGGGGCACATCTGAGTATGGTTTGTGGTACATACAGACGGATGAGGTGAATTTGCATGGCTTCACTGATGCACATTGGGCAAGTAGCCCAATAGACAGAAAGAGCACATCAGGAGGGATTTTCAGTATCGGATCTATGGCAGTTTATTGGTACAGCAGGAAACAAAGATCTGTGGCACTCAGTTCAGCAAAAGCATAATACATGGTAGCAAGTCAAGCTTCATGTGAGGCTATCTTGATGAGGAAGACCCTGGTTGGTTTGTTTGGTTCACATTTAGATCCTACAGTGATACATTTTGATAATCAAAGTTCCATTAAACTCTCGATTAATCCTGTGTTTCAGATAGATCTAAACATACTGATATCCAATATCATCATATCAGAGATTGTGTGCACCAAAATATCATGTTGCTTCAGTACATTCCTACAGAGGATCAAGATGCAGATATTTTGATGAAGGCGCTCACCAGGAGCAAATTTGAATACCATAGAGGTAGGATCGGGGTGAAGGATAATCCCTATCTTGTTGAGAGGGAGTGTTGAGATTCAACAAGATGATGAGCTTAGTGAAAATAGTCGCCTTCACTAAGTGGGCCCGCAGGCTATTTTTGGTGCAAGTCTATTTTTAGACTATGTCTATTTTTAGACATGGTGATCATATTTCAGAAGTTGCAGGATGCTATTTGCGGATGGTTGGTCAAGTTGGAAAAATAGATGAAATTATATTTTTAGAATATTGGGTGAAGTCTATTTATAGATCATCGATCTAAAAATACAAGTGTCGATTATTATTAGCTCTTAATAATAATTCGACAATGAACAACAACTGATTCTCTTGGAGCACTTAATTTCAGTGTACAGATTTGTCAAATTAGTGGGCTGAAGGAATTACACAATTTTTAGGGTTTACTAGTGGTTCATGCATGGAGGACTCAGTTAGAACTGAAGTGACAAAGTTATGACAGAGTTGGAAGGGTAGTTCATGGAGTTGTTATTCAGTTTAACTTAGTTAATGGAATTAAACTCAGTTGAGCTAGTTGTATCTAGTCTAACTGAATGATACACTAGTGAGAGTGGAGTGAATTAACTAATTAATTAATTCACAAATAATAACTCCTTAATCAATTGAACAATACAACAGTTAACTACAGTGCATGGCAGTTCTAGTGGAGACCCAGTGGAGAGATAGGTGAAAGGGCAAGATGGACTATCTGTTGTGACTATAGTGATGCATTGATTGCACCACACACACATTGGAGTTTCCATGAGGATTGTGCGGTCAGGAAAGTGTAGTTAAATTCATTACGAGATATTCTTCAGCGGGGATTGTGCGGTGGAGATCGGAGCTATCGAAGTAGAGAATTGGTGCAGAGAGATGCCAAATTTTTGCATGATGTGTAATGAATCTATGTTTTCTTTTAAGAGCTTGTTGTACCAAACACATGTAAGTTATTTCATGATCTCCATGATACATAATATATTATAGTTGGGGTTTTTAGCTTCAGGCTTTCCTGTTAAACAACTGTGTTATGTGCGATTGTTTTTATTGCTTCATGTGTTTGCAATTGATTTTAATTTCCGCAAAAGATTAACAGTGGAAGGATTTTGTATTTAGCAAGAACATAAAATATTGTTAGATCGGGAGAATCTGGATATATAAATACATCTTGTATATATAATTTCTACATATATATAATAAGTACAATGATCAAGTTTCACTTTGTCAAACACTAATTTCCTCAATGGTTAATAAATTACAAAGATTACACTATCAAGGATAACGTTGCTAGCACCTAAAGACTCAGCTTATCATCTTTGACTAGACCAACAACCTTGTGCATGCAAGTCATAACATCTCCAACAAATAATTCCAAGGTAGCAACATTTTCCAAACTCCCAAGATGATAATGTGGCAATGTCCCCTTAATTGTGTACCTCGACTGCATGTGTAATACAAAAAAAACTCCACCTCAACAGTTTCATCAATCCTCACAAGAACAAAAATTCCACACAAATGTTTTATTGTCATTTCTAACACTCCCCAACTTGCAGGAGAGTGGTTGAGATCAAAAAATCAAAAGTGGGGTTTTCCATACTATATAGTAAATCCTGCATTTCTATGTAGTATGTACTAAACAAATGTCCATAATAAGATTTTTTTTTCCCAGCAAATGAAGTTATTTCAATATAAAAAATTAAAATTCACAAACTTGGTGCATTAGTCAAATCTTTGACCAAGGCAATGACTAGCCATCTAAGTATGATATTAGAGCTGGAAAGTAATACACAACATTTATGTCAAAAATTCAATGAAATATGTAGATAAGATCTTTATGTCCAAAGTCATTGAAATATGTAACCACGGCTTACTAGTTTGATAGGGATATGTAATGTACTGCTATAAATCTGCAATATAATGGTTAAAAAGGAAATATTGTTTTGGTTTAAGAGTAGAGAAAAGATTGGTAATAATAATGGTTCAATGGAATTGACATCTCAAGGACATGCCACAAAAATAATGTATGTTGCTAGCAAAGTTTTGGCTTGAAAGTGCCATATTGTGCGATTCTCTGATTAAGGCCACATAAATTTTCTATTTTCTGAGGGTTTGTATTAAGGTTTTAGACGAATACATGAAAAAATCCAAGGTTTGAAAATTCATAATACATGTAGGAATATTTTGTAACATTATGTTTTTAACAATAAGTTAGTTTTAAAAGATAAACTTAGACATACAAACTTCTTGTATATTTGTTTCCTTGAAAGCGCCTATTGTATGATTCTTTAGTTACATATGGTTTTAAATTTCCATTATCTCATGGTTTCAAGAAAATAAAATCAAAATGAGAAATTCAATATCAAATGTGCAACCAAAGAATCACATTACCAGAATGAGGAAAGCGAGAGTTTTGTAAGAGCCAATTTTTGTAGCACCCAGGATGTCTTGGCCGCAAATTGCGCAAGGCAAAGAAATCCTTTGTATGAAAATCATAAAAGTGAAGTTACTATCTCTAATACCCCTCTTCATCTTCTCTAAGAGTGAAAAATGATCGAATAGTTTCGAGATGTCATAAGGGGAAAGGTAGCTCGATAGATATCAATTGACGCTGGAAATCCACCTGCAAGGTTCATCTCCACCAAGAACCATGTTGCTTTCTTATAAAGCAACACCATACACCCTTCATATACAAAATATATTTTACCAATTTTGCTAGAAATTTCTTGAATCACTCTGTTTATCCATAGTTCTATAGGAAGGCCAAGTAGTTTGGCCCAAATTATTTTCCTCTTGGGAGCCTCCATCACTGGATCAAACCCAACCTTTTTATTCTGAAGAACCAGAAAAATATTCCTTTGACCCAGGGTAATGCAATGATCTTTGTTGCATCTTACTCTTTGAGAAAATCAAATCTGAACCACCAATTTACCATAACACTAAATTTGGGTATATATCTTAGAATGGAAGACCAACTTGTTTGAATCCACTCCTTCATCTAAAGCTCACTCATCATGATGAACTCCCATCACCCCAACAACATCCTTTTTCTTAGATGGACCACATTTTCCCAGTAGAGGTCGACTCCAAATATTACTTTTTGAACTTCCTCCATTGATTTGATAGGCTTCTTGCCCTTGTCTCTGCCTCTGGAATTCAAATAGTGGAAATTTTGTAGAGGGAGCTCTGAAGTTGTGTTCAAATTCTCAGAAGAGAGGATTCCTTTGTCCAATATGGTTTTGTGAATTGTATTTTAATTTTCCCTCCTGCTCTCTGTTAATGTCTTCACATCATTCCCCTGTTTTGACTTATTCTTATGACCACACATGGTTGAATCTTGTTTTGACGCCACCATCACTTTGATTAAGTTGTCCAAATCAAGATCCATTTCATAAAATAGTGATTGACTCTCCATTTAGTGTGAGTTTTAATAGTTAGGCTCAACATATGTGGATTTATCCAGATTTTTTTTTATGGAGCTCCCTATCAAACTGTTTGATGAAAAATCCTCTAATCTGATTCGATGCTGAAGGACTCGAAAGTATGCTCGAGCTTGGGTATGGATGTCTGTCCTTGATTTGAGGAATTAAAATATTTTTTTTAATAAAAAATCATAGGGTTATATCTTGGCTATGTTATATAAATAATTGATAGAAAAATAACCAAAAATTAGGCTCTACCCGTCATCATAATTAGATGGAAAAATCCTCCTTAAAAAAAAGGAGTTGTCTATCTAGCCAGAGGAATTTCCCGAACGGCCAAAATTGGCCAGAATATGGGTAGTTTTTTTTTAAGAAATCTTGCAATAGGAGTGGTTGAATCATGTTTTTAATGGTGGAAATGGATTCATCACCATCAAAAACCTCTAGAGAACCTAAAATATTGAAGTTTGATAGTTATAACCTGGATTTACAAAAATCCCTGCGGGATTTTCTTAAAATCTTACCTGAATTTCAATGATTTTCAGGGAAAAAAGACAGTCTAGTTAGACTACTGCTAAAAAAAATCTCATTGGGCCATTGATATGTCAACCCATATGGAGAAATTTCTTGATAAGTGATTGGAGCACCTGGAGGGCGGGGAGTAGAGAGGTATATCCCTTTTGGTTGGGCCCTTGAATTCCACACCTACACCACTCTATGTCACAATATTTGTTCTTATTTTTATTGGCCGATTAGGCGAGTGATCCCACCAAACACCTGAAATTATTGAATGCCATTTTTATAAAGATCCAAAGGGGACAAGATCCAAGGAGTCAACCTGCCAACTGTTAATATCATCCACACCTTTGATTAGGTAAATATATACTGAGGAGGAAAAAATAATATTATTTTCGATCCAACCAATATGTGCTTCAGATTTTATCAGCCCTGGGATCAGAGAGTAGGATTAATTTTATGATATATTTTAATTGCTATCATATCCATCCACTATCGACATCTATGAGCTTGTCTTTTCGGCATCAATTGGATGTATGTTGGTGACGCTCTTATCTATGTCACAATAAATGAAACTGCACTGCAAAAATTCAATTTTATCTACTCCACCAACCAATCTTTATTATGTATGGAAGCCATGGAACTTGCAATCTTCACAGATTGGGACCTAGCAATGGAAACCAACATTTCATCTGCAATCTAAAAATGAAAAATTGGTTATACAAAACTTCCATATAATTCCACTTGTGATATATTATCAGAGATCTTAAATATTTGATTTTAAGAAAATTTATCCAGAAGCCAACAACACCATATTTGACACCACCAAAAACTGCATTTGATCCACTTATCTGCAATTCTATATTTAAAATTTTCAATACTTCATTCTTCAATTTTCTCACCCTCCTGGTTTTCTTTTGAGAATTGTTTTATTGTTTTAGTTGGTTGCATTTCTAACAATTCAAATGTTCCATCAAATAATTTTTTGGAAGATTCATCTACGACTGGAGCCAACTCTGCTAATAACTTAGAAAAATATTTTGGCAAGCTACAGGAGTTTGATAGTCTCTTTAATTGTCGCTAGATTAAATATCATTGATTTCAGTGATTGTATAAATCTCTATTCGTTTTATGCAATATTATGATAGCGAAAATAACCAAAGTTACCAAAAATATACATTCGACTATTTCATTGTTTTCCATTGAAATTAGGTTGGTGACTTACCTCCTTTCTAGTAAATTTGGTTGGAAAAACCTTCAACGCTTTACTCCTGCATGATATTCATTTCACATTCTAATAGTACCCACATTCACACTTGAATTATTCTGTTTGTGTTGATATTGGTTATTCATTGGTATTCTCCGCATCTTCCCTTTCCCACCCCTATTCGAAGAAATGCACTCTTTTCCCTGAAGGGAAACTTTTCCAACAACTATGTCACTCCCTAGTTACCCCTGCCAAGCTTCAAGGGACCAACCCCTGTGGAGATAGCTTTATCAAACATGAATCTTACGACACCTATAGGGTTTAATAAGAAATAAAATGTCGGATCCCATTGGCGATTTCTTCAATTTCTAATAGAAAAATAGCCTATGCCAATTTTGATATTGAACTGTTGTAATGTTTAGCTTGAAATAAAATTTAGCTCCAAACATTCTTGGGCACTGGACCACATGGTTTAATCTATTATTTATAGCAGGAATTAGTGAATTCTGTCACCAAACCTCTCAGTCGGTTTTCTCAAGGTTTTATCAATATAACTTCTGAGTGTTATTGGTTTTCTCAATAGGATTTTTTCCCTGCCTATTTTCGGAGTGAAAATCATCACTATAAGAGTTGAACTAGTTTGTTATTTTAGTTTTTTACACTAGTTTGTTATTTTAGTTTTTATATTCTTAGCCACCTATAAATTTTTGTCAAGAAAACACGTGGCTAAATATATTTCTGAGTCTTCAAGAGATACATTTCCTTTCAAAACCTATCATTCTTGAAGCCTCCATGTGTCTTCTATCCTTTAAAATACCTTCATCACTGTTTCCATTGAAGAACCCTGTTGTTTTGTGAAAAAGAATGCTTCAAAAGGCCTCTGTAATTGCCCATTTTCACTCATTTCCCTTCATTTTCATTAAGCCTCCTTTTCCTCTTTAGAGCCTCCATATCCCTCTAAAAAGCCTTCAAAATCCTTTTAAGCCACTAAAAATCCATTTTACAGTTTTAAAACACCCTTTTTCCCTTTACTGAAAGCCAAGAAATTCCTCAAAAAACCTTCATTTTGGCTTAAAAACCCCCTTTTTTTCATTGAGGCCTTAAGCCCTTTTCGGCCTAGCCCTTAGCCCCTTTTCCGCATGTGACCCGCGCCCAGGACCAAGCACTAAGCCCATCACGCAATCGCAATCGGAGCTTTCATTATCACCTTTTCCTTTGTTATTTCAAATCTTCCGATGCGATGAACTTTTGTTCTATCGACCTCCGCTGCAATCTCCACTATCGATCTTAACAAATCTAATGGCCAGTGTTAAAATCGCACCGCGCCCATCACCTCTCTTCATTACCCCTCCAATTGTGTATCCATCGTTGATCTCTTTCATAATCCGATGGCCCTCGCATGATTTCCAATCGCAAAATTCTTAAGCACCATCCCGTTGTATCCTCTGATTTTCGATCCCCGATCTAATCCCGACCGTCCATCCATACAGATCTGACGGCTGAGACACCATCGCACTCCGCTCCTGAGCCTAACATCATTGCTCCACCGATTTAATCTGGATCATTGAATCCACAAGAACCAAAGACCCAAATTTAATCGCGCTCTGCTCATTTGCCCCCCATCTTTTCCCCTCCGATCAAATCTCGACTGTTGATCTCCACTTTGATCCAACGGTCCGCGCTAAATCGCAGATCGCAAAATCAAAAGACTTCGGAGTTTTGACCCACTGCTTATCTCCGATGCGATTAAATCCTGGCCGTCCATTCCGCCAGATCTGACGATCCAGATTTCATCGCTCTCCGCTTTCCCCTTCCTCCGTTCCACTGTTCATCCGATCCCTGATCGAATCTTGGCCATCCATTCCGTAGATCCAACGGTCGGGATTTAATCTGCCGTTGGCTTTTCCCACCTTATCTCCCATGCATATTTCCATATGGCACTCTCATTCCCACCGTCAGATCCCTCCGCCTTTCATTCAACGGCTAAAAATGCATATCGCGTAATTTTTTCGTCCGAGGCTTAATGTTTCAAAATTACACGATAAAAGCGGTTTTGGGAGGACACGTGTCAAGCAGCAAGGCATATCACGTTTTTTTGGAAAAATTTCAAAACCACTTTAAAGCTGCGCGAAACCAGCATTTTTCTGCGAAAACCACCTCTCCTCGATATAATCCTTGATTTAATCTCGACCGTTCATTTGATCTAGATCAACGGCCCACATTATATCGCGTCTTCATTCATATCCCTTTCATCTCGCCTTCCAAAGGACTTCATCGTAAGATCTCCACCGTCGATCTCTTCCATGATCTGATGGTCCACATTAAATCTTCCTCTGCCCTCCCGGTCCCACCACCAAAGGCCCCCGATCTCCTTCATTTTGGCCTTTTTCCTTTGTATTCGCCCAAACATTGAAGTTTTATGTTTTAACGCTAAAAGTTATTTCTTCCACCTAACCTTCTAAAACAACCCCACCGGTAAATCTCGACTGTTGATCACCATCTATCAGTCTAATCCAACGGCCCGGAACCGTCCTTGCACCAGACCTCCATTAGTCCATTTTTCTTCCATTCCGCCATGATTTTTACCCATTTTTCCACTGCATCCACCAGTTCCATCACTGCGCCACCATCTCCACCGAGCCTCCACAGCATCCGCCTCCACTCCCATGGATTTTTATAACATGTTTACTGTGTTTTTGCAAGGTTACAGATGGTAAAAATCATTCTCTGTCTCGCTATCACAGACAGGGTAATACAAGGCGCAGAATGCCATTTTTTAGAGCCAGAGATAGCAGGAGAGACATCCAGAAAGGCTTCAAAGCATGTTTTTATCCAAATCAGAGTTATTAACTCTATTTCAAACCCTGCAGCACCATTAAAACCTGTGTATCCATAGACAAGAGAGAATAGAAGTGGCAAAGAGTATCAATGACAGTTTAAAGGGATTAAAGCCCATTATTGAAGATTAAATGCTTTAATCCAGTGTTTAAAGGACAAAGATACAGATTGAAGACCCTATAAATTATCCAGAAGGCTAATAAGGACTAAAGCGCATGAAACAATCCATATCAGTGTTTCACATCAGCAGAATGTTATTTTCCAAGAAAGGACAAGTTCCCATAGTGTTTTCTATTCTCCATCGAGTTCATGAGAAGATCACCACCCTGACAGAAGTCCTAAGATTTCCATAGTATTAGTTACAAAGTATGGAAGGATTGAAATTCATTTATCTACCTTACTTGTCCCAGTGTACAAACAGAGTACAAACAGCCAGAAGGTACCTTAGAAACATACCTCTGGAGTTATTATCAGCCTGTCGAAGACCACTTATTCACCCAAAGAGTATTTAAATTCAATACGGGATATTAAAATAGAATGGGCCTCAAGCACTCTTCTTCCTCTGTTTTAATGATTCATTTAAAGTTCTATCTACCTATAATGTCATTCTTTCAGCTATAATAACTCTTAGGAAATACATTGTAGATGTTGGTTAACCATGGATTGTGAGCTGTTTCATTGAGATAGAGTTCTGTGTGTATTAGTTGTAAAATAGGCTGGGAGATGATTTCTAGTTGATATCAAGCTGCTGGACAATGATGTATGTGACTGGTGTTTCTCTTTAATATGAAAAGCATGTTCATTGGATCCTGATCTAAATCAGTGGTGATGTGTTCTATCTACTACTGTTTTCCCTCTGTTATGCAATCATATTTCATTTCTCTGATAAGAATCAGTAATCTAGCTTAGGATATACTGCTGTAAAGTACCCTAATTCTTTCGTGCTCTTCTTATCTTTGATTTTTTCTGCTAATTGTGTAATCTAAGAACAAATTCAAGATAATTTAACCAGTATAGTAGTTGGTTTTATCCATGCTTGCTGATGTATGAATTTAGAGTTTGTTTTTAGATGTTCTTATCTAGTTTTAACTGAAAGAATTGGGAAAATGGGAGATTTAGATTTAGTTCTATCTCACTAGGGTCCTTTTCCAACATTTTTCCTTTCTAAGATCCCTTGAGTTGAATGTCAAAAGCATAGAAGGTTAAAAGTCTTTCTCTAGTCTTAGGCTTCACTTTATGTCAAATCTTAAATGTTTTCTATTGTCTTAAGAGTTAAAATCATTAGGAGTTTGATCATAAATGGTTAAGGCATGTCATGTCCCTAGATTTGCTCCTAAGTGGTCACCTTGGAAGGTTTCCTTGTCATCCACCTTCATTTCCTTATCATTTCATCCCATTACTATCATCTTAAGAGATCCTCTGATTTAGATGACTAGCCCATTTGAAAGCCTTGGATATTGAATTGCAAGTAAACCCTTTTATGACCCCATTGCCCAATGGATTTGTGTTTTCTTTGAATTATCTCCCCATTGCTAAATTCCTTCTTTACTCACTTCTTTACCTTACATTGAACCCTTCTTTCATGTTTCCCAACCAAACAACAAACAAAACAAAACAATAACCCTTATGCCCTATAACTAGCCTAATACCTTAAATTGAACTTCAAAGATATATCATTCTTTGCCTTTATAGAGATATCCCTCTCTGGATCCAGGAGGGCTAGATCCTGAGATCCGAAAGTGGTTTGATGTTTTCTTATCATTTGGTATTTCCAAATCTGCCAAATCATAGGAACCACAACATAATGGCGACTCCACTGGGGAAACTTTGGGTAAAACATTCCTTAAAACTTTTCTAAGGACTCAAAGAAGACCAATAGCCTTGGTTTGGTAGTAAATCACTGTGGTGGATAGTAAATCTCCTTAAAACACTTTAAACCTTCCACCTGGAGACTCCACAGTTCCTAAATGACCAAAAGACTCCACTGGTGATCAGTAGGCCTGCTGATTATCTTTGTTTTCACAAGACTCCACTGGGAGACCAGTTGCATTACAACATCATCCACATTAAAAGAAACACATAGGATTAAACTTCTTTTTTTGAAGATAGTTTGCCTCTTAAAGACTGTCATACCTGGCTAACTTTCTTCGTTGAGTCTGAGGACTTAACATAATGGCTTCAAGAACAATCAATACTAGAACTTATCCTAATCCAAATCCCCCTGAAATAGTTGACAATCCAGAGAGAATTCTGAGGAAGTCTCACACCTCTAGGGATGCAACTATTGTCAGACCCATTCATAGAGCTAACTAAGCACCTGAAAACTTTGCAGCTCTATTAAACACTCAAATTGACTTAGATTTACCAAGAACTAAGTCATTCAGTGCTATAGATCAGACTGACTTAGAGCCTCCAAGTTTGCCACCACATAGTGGTCAACACATTAGGGACAGAGAAACCCCTCCATCAACACCTCCTGATATCCATTTCATTCAAAACTTGGGTCTCTCTCATCCCAAATCTGCTCAACAGTTTGTTGCTGGTCCAAGCAGTTCTACCATCCATATATCTATTGCTAAAGCTAATCCTTTACCTCCACAAAACACTTTCATGGCAGCATGGTACGCCCCCCTATTTTTTCCTCAGCCTTTGGTTCCCTTACCAAATGACTATCCGGCTAAAATTCCTCATTTCACTAGAGAAGAATCCACCATAGCTCAACAACATGTCACCAGGATAGGAGATGCATTTGATTACATGGAGATAGATGATGAGACTGTTAAAATGAGAATATTTTCTCAAAGTTTAGGAGGAGAAGTGAAGAAGTGGTTTAAGGGCTTAGCTCCTAATAGAATCCATGACCTTCCCACTTTACAACAAGCATTCATAAACAAATGGGAAGTCAAGAGAAACCCTCTCCAGATATTAGCAGAGTATCAGAGCCTCAAAAGAAACCAAGGAGAGAGTGTTCATGATTAATCCTCCAGGTTTAACAGGGTCTACAATGCTCTCCCCCCACACATGAAACCTCCCCAAGGCATGGCCTTAGTAATATATCCTAAGGGTTTCGATGCTGATATGGCCTATCAGCTAAGGGAGAGAGACTATGGGACTCTAGAAGACATGCAATAGGGAGCAGTGAGTGTAGAAGCAAACTTAATTGAGAAAAGAGCTAGGCTAAGATCAGAGAAGAAGGTAACTTATAAAGAAGATACTGCAGCCTCCACATCCAGCTCTAAAGTGGAAAGGATGTTGGAAGAAATGATGAAAAGGATGAGCTTACTTGAGAAAGCACAACCAAGAGACAATCAGAACCACTCCCAAAACAGAAATAGGAACCAAAACTATAGAAGGGAGAACAATCAAGATAGGAAAAGGAATTCTGACCAACAAATCATACCTCCATTCCAAGAGAACTTCCTTGATGAGGACAAAGGAATAATAGAAGAATCAGAGGGAGTTGCCATAAACATGGTGGAAGTGGATAACCAAGACCACACCTTTCCCACAGAAGACAACCAGACCTCATGCACACATTGGGAAGAGGAAGGGGTAGAATCTAAAGAATATAGGTTAGGATTCAACAATGCCATCATGCAGGTATGAGAACAATATGATATCAGAAGTAAAAAGAAACCAGAAGCCCCCAAAGCCAAAGCCTCTGAAATCACCATCAAGAAAAGACCTGAGAAGACTCCTAAAGTGACTGCGGAAAGTAACAAATCAGCAGCTGAGAGTTTTGGCAAGAACAAGGACAAAGACATCAAAACCACTGATAAACCAAATCAAGAAACCAGCAGCACTAGCACTGCAGCTAATGCTCCTGAAAAAACAGCTTCAACCAATGTACATAGTGAAGATCAACAAACTGATCTTGCCAATAAAACAGTGAGCAACAAAACAAAAATGATCCTTTAAAAGAGTCAATCTTCTTTCAATCTGGAAAGTGAGATTGCCAAAATCAAAATTTATGTCCCTCTCACTGAGTTGGCCAACCAGGATGTATATAAATGTCAAATTTTGAAAGCTTTAAACTCAGGAGAAAATAGTGACTCTGTCAACTTAAATGATGATCAACCAGCTCTCTTGTTTGGCCCAAAAATTGAAGGAAAATTTCAGGAAGGAGTAGTGCCACCTTTCTATGTCAGTCTTAATATCCATGAAAAAATCCTACACAATTCTATGCATGATTCTGGGGCCTCGCACAACCTTATGCCAAAAGTGATTATGGAGAAGTTAGGCCTAGAGATAACCAGACCTTATAAGGATTTATATTCATTTGACTCTAGCAGAGTGAAGTGCCTTTGCCTAATCAAAGATCTCTATGTGAATCTAACCCAAATCCCAGCCAAGTGCATGGTAATGTATGTTGTAGTGGCAAATGTACCTACTAAGTATGGCATGTTGTTTTCAAGGTCATGGGGTGCCAAGCTGCAAGGTACAATGCAGATGGACATGACATATGCCACTATCCCTGTCTTTAGCCAGCTTAGAAGACTATATAGAGAGGCACACATGAAATTCATGGTCAGTAGCCCTGAGAAACCTGAAAATTCCCCTCTCTACTCTGTCCATACAGATCTGGGCTCTTTTATCCTTTACAATGATGAATGCATAAATGAGCCAGAGCTAGAGGACAAAAATTAAAACAATGGAGTAGAGCTCACAGGTTTTAACATAATGGCAGCTCTAGATGTAGAGGAAAATGAGAGAGAAACCTTTGAACAGTGTACTGAATCAAAAAACCAGAGTGAACAAAACCAAGACTGAAAACAACAGATTACTCCTCACTCTGAACTCCATGAAAGTCCTAAGGAACTAAACATTACACAACACGGTGTAGACCTCATAATACAACATAATGATGAAACTAATAACCAATCTGCAAACAGTCCTTTATGGTGCATGAACTTTGATGGGTCTTGCACTAAAAATAATGCAGGAGCTAGGGTATGGTTGTACAATGCTGAAAACAATTATACTGAAAGCCACGCCTTCAAGCTAGACTTTAAATGCACAAACAACATTTCAAAGTATGAGGCTCTCATCCTAGGATTGCATCTGTTAAAAAACCTAGGAACCCAAAGGATAGGTGTACATGGAGACTCTGAGTTAGTCATCAAACAACTAAATGGAGAGTATACTGCAAAGCATCCTAGATTAAGGGCATACAGAAATGGTGCTATGGATTTTTTGAAAACATTTGTAGAGTACGAGCTTGTGTTTGTTCCTAGGAGTCAAAACATAATAAAAAATGGATTGGCCTGTGTTGCTAGTTCATATCAGAGACTATCTAGTGATAAACATATCATCATTCAAACAAAATACAGACCAGCAGTGCCAAATAATGAGAAATATTGGCAAGTCTTTGAGGGTGACAAACAGATAGAGGATTTCTTGCTTTGCAGGAATGAGTTTGAATTACCTGATTCATACTCTAAATCCAATGAAAACTGTTCAGATAAAGATCCCCCTGATGAAGAAAAACCATCCCCCACTGCAGAAATAAACATGTTAACCAAAGAATTCGAAAATCAATCAAAAGAATACATAAACGCAGAAAAAGAAGACATAGAGGTGATGCAGTCCAAAGACAAAAACATACCCAGAGGACTAGCACCCCTATAAGATATTTTTGATTTTAATGATGTGGAAAAGAAGCCCACTATAGAACACTTTGAATCGGATGTTGAAGAATGCAATATAGGCAGCGAAGACAAGCCTAAAATGATCAAATTATCTAAGTCTTTGCCTGCACACATCAAGAAGAAATACATTGATTTATTTAAAGAGTTTGTTGATGTGTTCGCTTGGAGCTATGAGGACTTAAAAGCCTATGACACATAGATCATCCAGCATAAGATCCCATTGAAAGAAAACCAAAAACCCTTTAGGCAAAAACTGCGCAGAATTAACCCAGTACAACTGCCTCTTGTAGAAAAGGAAATCAAGAAAATGTATGAGGCAGGATTCATTGTGCCTATGAGGTTCTCTGATTGGGTATCTAACCTTGTAGCTGTGAGGAAAAATATAGGAGAGATCAGACTGTGCATTGATTTCAGAAATTTGAACAGGGCCTCCTTAAAAGACAATTACCCCTTACCCAAAATGGAACACATCCTACAAAGGGTAGTTGGTTCAAAGAGGATTTCTCTGTTAGATGGTTTCTCAGGGTATAACCAGGTCTTAGTACTCCCAGAAGATCAACTAAAAACATATTTCACCACTCCATGGGGCACTTTTATGTATGTGAAAATTCCTTTTGGACTAATGAACGCTGGTGAAACCTTCCAAAGAGCTATGGACATAGAATTTTCAGAGGAAATAGGTCACTTCATCGTAATATACCTTGATGACATAACAGTCTATTCCAAAACCGATGAAGATCACCTTAAACATCTGAGAAAAGTATTTGAGAAATGTAGAAGGTTCGAGCTATCTTTAAATCCCAAGAAGACAGTATTCGGGCTTCAAGAAGGTAAACTTCTTGGCCATATTATATCGGAGAAGGGGATTAAAATAGACCCAAAAATGGTTGAGGGAATACTACATATTAGCCACCCAAGGAACATCAAGGAGTTGTAGTCATTTATTGGGAAAATTAACTTCTTAAGGAGGTTTATTCCCAACCTAGCAGAGCTCCTTAGAAATATGACTAATATGCTCAAGAAAGAAGTAGGAGTTAAATGGACTCTAGAGGCCAAAAATATTTTGAATTAGTTAAACATGCACTCACCCGGGCACTAGTCCTAATCAGCCCTAATTTTTCTAAAGATTTCCTAATTTTCTCCCTTGCTTCAGGGCATACTATGGTCGTTGTCCTCTTGCAGAAAAATCCAGAGGGACAAGAGAAACCAATTTCCTTTTTTAGCAAAGCGTTGAGAGATGCATCCTTGAAATATAATTAATGGAAAAACAAGCTTATTCTTTGGTAAAGGCCTTAAAATACTTTAGGGTGTATATTCTGCATTCTCACATCATTGCCTATGTGCCTAATATAGTGGTTAAAGATATTTTGTCACAAGATCCAGATGGAAAAAGAGGTAAGTGGATTGTAGTGATACTAGAGTATGATTTGGAGATCAAACCCACCAAACTCATCAAGGGTCAAGGCTTGGCACAATTAATGGCTGAATCTAACTTACAAGCCCTTAAAATAAACATGGTAGATGCCTTGGATGAACATGAAGGACTACTTGCTCCTACTGTTGAAGAACAATTCCAAAACTCACCTTGGTATGCTGACATCTTGTATGTGCTTACAAATCTTAATGCTCCTCCTAACTTATCAAAGACAAAGGCAAGGTTTTTGAAGTTAAAAGCTAGAAATTATTGCATTTTAAATGAATTTTTGTATTGGAAAAATGCCAATGGTTTACTGCTTAAATGTTTGCTTGAAGTTGATGCAGAGAGGGTCAAACATGAGTTCCATGAAGGAGAGTGTGGAGGCCACCTATACTGGAAAACCACTGCCAACAAAATACTTAGAGTTGGCTTTTACTGGCCCACCCTTTTCCAAGATGTACATAAAATGATAGTTGCCTACCATAAGTTCCAAATCTTTGAGGGCAAAAGAAAACTCCTCCCTTTACCATTACAACCAATCACTGTTGAAGCTCCTTTTCAACAGTGGGGCCTAGATTTCATAGGAGAAATCCATCCTACTTCATCTGCCCAACACAAATGGATTCTCACAGCCACTGACTATTTCACAAAATGGATAGAGGCCATCCCTTCTAGGAATTCCACATATTCTGTTATCATAAAATTCCTTGAAGACCACATCCTATCTAGATTTGGCTGCCCTAGGAAGATTGTCACTGATAATGCTGCTGCTTTTGGTTCCAAAAAGATGATTGATTTTTTTCATAGGTATCATATTGCACTTGGTCATTCTACTGCTTATTATCCTTAGGGTAATGGGCTAGTAGAATCATCAAATAAGAGTTTGGTGGCCATCATCAAGAAGCTGCTTGAAGAGAATAAAAAATCATGGCATAATAAGTTGGTGCATGCTCTGTGGGCTGACAGATTGACAACAAATAATTCCATTGGAATGTCTCCATATCAGCTTGTATATGGGGCAGATGCAGTGTTCCCTACCAGCTTAGGGGTACCAGCGATAAGATTGGTCCAAGAAATACAGTCAGAAGAATACAGCATGGTAAGAAGGAATAATAAAACTATACATCTCCAGCAAACAAGAGAAGAAGTCTACAACAGAGCTCAAAAAGTTCAAGAGAACATCAAGAAATTGTTTGATAAGAGAAAAAAAGCTTATGACTTCAAAATTGGAGACAAGGTACTCAAGTGGGACTTTAGGAGGGAAGATAAGGGTAAGCATGGAAAATTTGACAGTTTATGGCAAGGCCCTTATGTCATTCAGTCCACCATTGGTCCAAATGCATTCTTTCTACAATAATTAGATGGTACAGATCTGTTTGGGGGTCCTGTCAATGGTAGGATGATCAAACATTATTACTGTTGAAATTTAGAGTTCAGATTTTTCACCTCCATTGTAAATACCATTTCTTTGTTCAGTTTTAAAGAAAAAGGAAAAATACAAAAAAAAGGAGAAAAGGAAAGGTTCAGACAAGCTCAAAACTTGAACCTATGAAGATCCAAAGGAATGGCTCAAATAAGCCCAAAACCTGAGCCAAAGAAAGTGAAAGGCTGGTTCTAACATGCCCAAAACTTGAACTAGAAAAGAAAAAAGAAGAATCAGCTCTAACAAACTCAAAACCAGATCTGAAATGAAGAACAAAGTGACTCTAACAAGCTCAAAATCTGAGTCACAAGAGAAATAAGGATGCTCTAAAGTTTCACAATTTCAAGCCTTCAAAATTTTGGTTTCAATTTCCTGCAAAGTTCAGTTCATGTGCAGCTGTCTTTATGCCATGGACCCATAGAAAATCAGACCGTCTAATCCTAGTTTGAATGTTTTTAAATTTCTGTTTTAGAATGTAGAGAAAAAAATCTGCTAGACAGTTTAATCCTAGCAGATATTAGTATAGGTAGAGAAGCTATGAGGCCAACTATCTAATCTGTTCTCATGGAGGAATAAGGGTAGAATTAGATTAGTTTTTCTGCTTTCAATAAAAATGAATGATGAAGAAGGTCTACAAGTCTAAATGCACCTTGAAGAAAAAAATGTTAGGACTGTAGAATAGGTAGGTAGATTGTTTGGGAGAATATTTTCTGCTGACTTAATATCCATCATGTTTGTAGCAGCTGATCAAAGAAGAAAAATATGGTTAAAGATCAGGCATCTGGCCTAATTCCAAAATATTATTCTCTGAAGTTCTTGACACCTTCAAGAAGATGCCATCCCCGTGTGGAGCCACTGTTAGCCACCTATAAATTTTTGTCAAGCAAACAGGTGGCTAAATATATTTCTGAGTCTTCAAGAGATACATTTCCTTTGAAAACCTATCATTCTTGAAGCCTCCATGTGTCTTCTATCCTTTAAAAGACCTTCATTGTTGTTTCCATTGAAGAACCCTACTGTTTTGTGAAAAGAATGCTTCAAAAGGCCTCTGTAATTGCCCATTTTCACTCATTTCCCTTCATTTTCATTAAGCCTCATTTTCCCCTTTAGAGCCTCCATATCCCTCTAAAAAGCCTTCAAAATCCTTTTAAGCCACTAAAAATCCCTTTTACAACTTTAAAACACCCTTTTACCCTTTATCGAAAGCCAAGAAATTCCTCAAAAAACCTTCATTTTGGCTTAAAAACCCCCTTTTTTTCATTGAGGCCTTAAGCCCCTTTCAGCCTAGCCCTTAGACCCTTTTCCACATGTGACCCACGCCCAGGACCAGGCGCTAAGCCCGTCGCACAATCGCAATCGGAGCTTTCATTATCACCTTTTCCTTTGTTATTTCAAATCTTCCGATGCAATGAACTTTTGTTCTGTCGACCTCCGCTGCAATCTCCACCATCGATCTTAACAGATCTAATGGTCAGCGCTAAAATCACACCGCGCCCATCACCTCTCTTCATTACCCCTCCAATTGTGTATCCACCATTGATCTCTTTCATAATCCGACGGCCCTCGCATATCGCTAATCACAAAATTCTTAAGCACCACCCCGTTGTATCCTCCGATTTGTGATCCCCAATCTAATCCCAACCGTCCATCCATATAAATCTGATGGCTGAGAAACCATCGCACTCCGCTCCTAAGCCTAAAATCATCGCTCTGCCGATTTAATCTGGACCGTTGAATCCACAAGAACCAACGGCCCAGATTTAATTGCGCTCCACTCATTTGCCCCCCATATTTTCTCCTCCGATCAAATCTCGACCATTGATCTCCCCTATGATCCAACGGTCCGCGCTAAATCGCAGATCACAAAATAAAAAGACTTCGGATTTTTGACCCACTGCCTTTCTCCGATTCGATTAAATCCTGGCCATCCATTCCGCCAGATCTGACGGTCCATATTTCATCGCGCTCCGCTTTCCCCTTCCTCCGTTCCACTGTTCAGCCGATCCCCGATCGAATCTTGTCCGTCCATTCTTTAGATCCAACGCTCGGGATTTAATCTACCGTTGGCTTTTCCCACCTTATCGCACTCTCATTCCCACCATCAGATCTCTCCACCTTTCATCAAACCGCTGAAAATGCATATCGCATAATTTTTGTGTCCGAGGTTTAATGTTTCAAAATTACACGATAAAAGCGGTTTTGGGAGGACACGTGTCAGGCAACAAGGCATATCGCGTTTTTTTGGAAAAATTTCAAAACCAATTTAAAGTTGTGCGAAACTAGCAGTTTTCTGCTAAAACTACCCCTCCCCGATATAATCCTTCATTTAATCTCGACCATTCATTTGATCTAGATCAACGGCCCACATTATATCGCGTCTTCATTCATATCCCTTTCATCGGGCCTTCCAAAGGACTTCATTGTAAGATCTCCACGATCGATCTCTTCCATGATCCGATGGTCCACATTCAATCTTCCTCTGCCCTCCCGGTCCCACCACCAAAGGCCCCCGATCTCCTTCATTTTGGCCTTTTTCCTTTGTATTCGCCTAAACATTGAACTTTTATGTTTTAACGCTAAAAGTTATTTCTTCCACCTAACCTTCTAAAACAACCCCACTGGTAAATCTTGACCATTGATCACCATCTATCTGTCTAATCCAATGGTCCAGAACCGTCCTCGCACCAGACCTCCATCAAACCAGTTTTCTTCCATTCCGCCATGATTTTTACCTGTTTTTCCACTACATCCACCAGTTCCATCACTGTGCCACCATCTCCACCGGGCCTCCACAACATCCTCCTCCACTCCCATGGATTTTTATAACATGTTTATTGTGTTTTTGCAGGGTTAGAGATGGTAAAAATAATTCTCTGTCTCACTATCACATACAGGGTAATACAAGGCGCAGAATGCCATTTTTTAGAGCCAGAGATAGCAAGAGAGACATCCAAAAAGGGTTCAAAGCATGCTTTTATCCAAATCAGAGTTATTAACTCTATTTCAAACCCTCCAGCGCCATTAAAACCTGTGTATCCATAGACAAGACAGAAGAGAAGTGGAAAAGAGTATCAATGACAGTTTAAAGGGATTAAAGCCCATTATTGAAGATTAAATGCTTTAATCCAGTGTTTAAAGGAAGAAGATACAGATTGAAGACCCTATAAATGATCCAGAAGACTAATAAGGCCTAAAGCACTTGAAACAAGCCATATCAGTGTTTCACATCAGCAGAATGTTCTTTTCCAAGAAAGGACAAGTTCCCATAGTGTTTTTTATTCTCCATCGAGTTCATGAGAAGATCACCACCCTGACAGAAGTCCTAAGATTTCTAGAGCATTAGTTACAAATTATGGAAGGCCTGAAAGTCATTTATTTTCCTTACTTGTCCCAGTGTACAAACATAGTACAAACACCCAAAAGTATTGAAAGTCAATATGGGATATTAAAATAGAATGGGCCTCAAGCACTCTTCTTCCTCTGTTTTAATGATTCATTTAAAGTTCTATCTACCTATAATGTCATTCTTTCAGCTATAAGAACTCTTAAGAAATACATTGTAGATGTTGGCTAACCATGGATTGTAAGATGTTTCATTGAGATAGAGTTCTGTGTGTATTAGTTGTAAAATAGGTTGGGAGATGATTTCTAGTTGATATCAAGCTGCTGGACAATGATGTATGTGACTGGTGTTGCTCTTTAATATGACAAGCATGTTCATTGGATCCTGATCCAAATCAATGGTGATGTGTTCTATCTACTACTGTTTTCCCTCTGTTATGCAACCATATTTCATTTCTCTGATAAGAATCAATAATCTAGCTTAGGATATACTGTTGTAAAGTACCCTAATGCTTTCCTGCTCTTCTTATCTTTGATGTTTTCTGCTAATTGTGTAATCTAAGAACAAATTCATGATAATTTAACCAGTATAGTAGTTGGTTTTATCCATGCTTGCTGATGTATGAATTTAGAGTCTATTTTTAGATGTTCTTGTCTGGTTTTAACTGAAAGAATTGGGAAACTGGGAAATTTAGAGTTAGTTCTGTCTCACTAGGGTCCTTTTCCAAAAAATTTCCTTTCTAAGATCCCTTGAGTTGAATGTCAAAAGCAGAGAAGGTTAAAAGTCTTTCTCTGATCTTAGGCTTCACTTTGTGTCAAATCTTAAATGTTTTCTATTGTCTTAAGAGTTAACCTCATTAGGAGTTTGATCATAGATGGTTAAGGCATGTCCTGTCCCTAGATTTGCTCCTAAGTGGTCACCTTGGAAGGTTTCCTTGTCATCCACCTTCATTTCCTTATCATTTCATCCCATTACTATCATCTTAAGAGATCCTCTGATTTAGATGAAAAACCCATTTGAAATCATTGGATATTTAATTGCAATTAAACCCTTTTATGACCCCATTGCCCAATGGATTTGTGTTTTCTTTGAATTATCTCCCCATTTCTAATATCCTTCTTTACTCACTTCTTTACCTTACATTGAACCCTTCTTTCATGTTTCCCAACCAAACAACAAACAAAACAAAACAACAACCCTTGTGCCCTATAACTAGCCTAATACCTTAAATTGAACTTCAAAGATATATCATTCTTTGCCTTTATAGAGAGATCCCTCTCTAGATCCAGGAGGGCTAGATCCTGAGATCCGAAAGTGGTTTGATGTTGTCTTATCATTTGGTATTGTCAAATTTTCCAAATCATAAGAACTACAACATATATAATCAAAATATAAATCTATCATAAAAAAATTATTTTTATTTTTGTATTTTAAAATTTATTATAAATAATTAAGTTATTTATTTATTTATTTTGTAGTCATTGAATATTTATTTTTATTTTAGTATAATGAAAAAAAAATATTATTATATTGATTTTTATTTTTATAGGTTAGATTATATATGTGTGGGTGGGGGGTTAGAATCATTGGAGATCTTGGTTTTTTTAAATTGGTTCTAAGTAGTCAACACAACATGGAAGGAGGTGACCCCTTTGGAAGAATTCAAAATGGGAAGTCCACACGAGGCCTTTTATAAAGACATAAATCCAAGGACCTATTTCATAAAAATAGATATAATTGTATTGAAAGAATGTAGACAATAACCCATCCAATTCTTGATAAATACAATACAACATCCCTTGAGTCCCATAATAAATGGAGCATCTAGAGATGTGGTTATTCTGTAACTCTATCTTGTGTATATGACAAAGCTAGCAGATGTTATGAGAAGAGGAAAATCATGATGACTAGACGTTCCAACTCAAAACCAATGTAAACACACTTTGAACCCACCAAGGGGGGTCTAAAGTGTAGAGTCCAATGTTCTTGTGTGTGTATAGGTTAAACAATAAGGCCACCTCTCGTTTGCAAGTATTCTTCATAATCAACCAAGACTTCTCCTTGCAGGTATTCTCCGTAATGTATTTGACCTGGCTATATGCCCACTCTCATTTTGGATAATGTGTCAGCCTTTGAATTTAATTCCCTATGAATGTGCTCAAAGGATATAACCCTAAATATTCTAATAAGATCCATAGCTATATTACTTGACTAATCCATTAAATAAGTGTATAATGAAGTATAACCTATAATAGCCTTTGAATCCCTTATCACTTGTAATTTTTTATTGTCGAAGTGACACAATTAAAATGACTAGCATAAACGACTAATTTGTATTATTATAGTACTTGTTAAGTAGTCATATTTTTATTCCTAGAATAATTTATTCATTCATGTTAGTCATTTTAAGTTGCATTACTTATTATCTAGTCATATATTTTAACCCGTGACTAAATCAGTCATTTATGTTAGTCGATTTTAGTTGATCATTTCAGATTATTCATTTTTTGTAGTATTTCACTTTGAAAATCTACAGTGACTAACATTTTTAGTCACCTAGTCACTAATTTCACCATTTTATACTAGTGGAAGGATCCCCACAAGGATATGATAGTCTCATGATCTCCACCTAGAGCAGAAAGGTGCTGGAAGCAAGTCCCAGGTTAAGACAGAGCTTGGAAAAGTTCCTGAATAAGAGGGAGCTTGGGTACATTCCTTTTATGGGAAAGGATACATTCCTTTATAGGAATGGGTATATCCTCCCCAGTTGAGAGGGAGAGATAGACAAATCATTATTTTCTTCACTTTCGGAAGAAATAATGGAGGATTAGGTAAGAATTTGGAATCTGATACTCTTTGAGGACGAGGAAGGGAATCCAAGATAAGAATAGTCATAGAGGACCAATTTTCTTTGAGGATTGGGAATCCAAGATAAGAATATTCCTATAAGGACATACTCTGTGAACACTTGGGTGGGGTATGCACCTTGAGAGACAATGATGATGGTGTCTATAAGTCATTGGGCTCACCAAAAGTGTGCCTTGATCTTTTGGAAAGATAGAATTGTTATTCAAGGCCCTGCTATGTGACAATGCTATTTGATATGATGCTAAACGGATGGGTTACCAAACTTGTTCCTCTAATGAGAATTCTTCAGATTGAGAATGTATAAGTACCTTTTATGAATTATGAAACCTCCCTAGTTAAGAGGGAGTGTTGAAAAATGTAACTAGGTTTGGTATTCATAATGACATATGTGATCATGATTTTATGTATTTAATGAAAATACAAAAACACATTTATTATTTTTATTTTTGAGGCATAGGTTTCATGCTCAAGGGAAATTTATTTTTAGGTCAAGCTTCCATTGAAAGCTTCTAGGGCTTGTCATTGTGTCTACAAGTCAAAGAAATTCATTGTCATATATGAAAGGCCCATTTGGGTATGTTACATATTGTAAAAATAATTTATTTGAGTCAAAGTTGAGTCAAAATACCCTCCAAGAACTCGTCATAGTGCAAAGATCAAGTCAGATTACATGAAGGGACAAGTCAGCCTAAATATAGAAATTCGTACCTCTCAAAATCCTATAAATAAGAAGGAACTCGATATCATTTATACACACACTCAAGAAAGTTTGATATCCTCAATATAGAAGCTGAAAAAGGACAAAGAAGAAGAAGAAAATCAAGATCGAAGTTTTGGGCATCTCTCTCTCTCTCTCATGTTAGGTTTTCTACATTTGCTGGGAAAGTCAAATTTCTAAGGAGCTGTTGGGAAAGTCAAAGTGTTGGAAAAATGTTGGGTCGAACTTCCAGAAGAATTTTCTGGGTATGTCAAATTTCCATAAGAATTTATTGGGCAAGACAACGTTTCAGAAAAATTTGCTAGGCAAGTCGAAGTTGTAGAAGAATCTACTAGGCAGGTCGAAGTTTTAGAAGAATCTATTGAGGAGGTCAAAATTGTAGAAGAATCTGCTAGAAGTCAGAATTGTAGAAGAGTCTGGAAGCAAGGCTTTACTTGGTCTTGGAGGGTCTTGGTCAAGGGTCGTAGGTCTTGTAATTCATCAATTTAAGGTCTATAATAAGAGAATAATTCTTGTGGTTTTTCCTCTTAGTTGTAGAGGTTTTGGCCCTTGATGATCACCTATATCTTGTGTCCTTTATCTTATTGTTATTTATGGTTTGGAAACTATTTGATGAAGAGACTACTAGCAATAATCAAGTGAAATAAGAAAACTACCCAAGTTAAGTAAAAATACATCACATTAAGTTATCAAGTTAAGAGAAATCATCTACTCTAGATGCCCCTATATTTCTCAAAAATACCTTCCTTCATGTGGATTTCCTGTGGCTTAGAGTACAATTTCTCCATTGACGGTTTAGATGAAGCATCTGAATTCAACGATGCATATTTTTTAGGAATGTTCCATAACCCTTAACCCCAATTTTGGAAACTCATTTTGTTCATTCTCTTTGGTAAGTGTGGCCACAATGATACTCTACAAAAATTTCTTTAAGGAAATTCAACTTTACATATTAGTGGTTTCTCTTGAATGCTCTAATGGAAATTCAATTTATGAGAAAAATATTTTCGTCGATATTTTTAAGGAGAGTTATTTTCTTTCCCATCATATTTGTCTTGTGATATGAAATTGTTTTATTTTCAAATTCCTTTATTTCCTTCATTGAATCCTAACTTTTCCCTTTGTTATCACTTGCATTTTTTACCACAAATTTGTGTAGAATTCTTATACTTTCTCCCCTATTTCAACCCAAGTTTTTTTTGTTCCCCTTAAGGTCACCAACAAGTGGTAATTACCTCAGCTTACCATCTTACTCTGGTAATAATCAGAAGATTTATTTATGGAATATTTTATTAAGTAAAACCTTTCTTGGATTACGGAAAAGAAAGATGTCACCCAAATGAGGTTCTAACATTATTAGCAGCTGGAGAAACTACCAAGTAACCATTTTTCCCTTACGAGTTAATATGGAACTTTTTCTATTAGACTTTATTTATATATGGGTGGATCTAGTTGAAGGTTCTCATCCTCCTAGATGAAGGGCCAAATATTATTATTTTGTTCTCTTATTTTGTCATAAGATAATAATAATATAATTAATTCAGTTTCTATTAGAATTTATAAAGGGTTTTACCCATAGTTCTAGAATCCAAAATTTTATTTTCCCTACCAATTACAACTTTTTAGATACAAATTCACGTCATTCTTCTACTTTCTTTGAATATTTACCTTTCTCTATATTAATTTGCATCATATTATTTCCTCAAATCGTTCTGGTGACAGCTCGATTTAGTTCTTCTTAACATAGGGTTCGAAAGGAAACATACCATGCCTAAATTCCCTTGATGTATTGATACCCATTTATTAATTTTCAATTTATACTCCAAAATATTAGGTTTATTCATGGTCTTACTATGTTTTGAAGATACAGTTTGAATATAAGCATTCTCATCTCTTTTTTTCCAGAAAGAAAAAATGACTGCTTATGTTATGCAAACAGTTACATCAAACTTGTGACATATAACAGTCATATTAGAGCACACCATTTTTCATCGACACAGATATCCATCTAACCAAAAAATGGTTCCAGCTTGAACAATTAAAATGGAAACCAGTGTAGAACTCCCACCCATGTTCACAATTACCATTTCAGTATGAACCCGATATTGTTTGATAAAAAAGCAAAAACATCAGTGAGGTAGGAGACTCTACTCCAATTCCAACAATCATAACCATCATAAATAAAATAGGAAATAAAGGAGAAAAATATGATTACATGCTTGCATGTGTCCTGACTCGCTTAATGTAGGCTCCCCAGTTGCAGGCTCGCTTGTAGACGATGGGGACAATATCATACAAAAAGGTCCGGAAGAAAATGATACCAGAAAATTGTCACCATGAACCAAAATATTCAAACTGAAGTAGGGACAAATTTAAACCCCAAAAATATACCTCATGGAATAGGGATTTCCTATTGATGGATTAATTGCCTCTCCCTAAAATATGAAAAATATATGCACCCGGTGGTACCTCCAATCCTCTTTTGGAAAGTTGATCTACTCTAGTGTTGTTCTCCCAGTAAACATGCGAGAGATATGGAGCAGTTAGCTTAGAGAGCAGTCCATGAACACGGTCAATCCACCCCATTAACCCTCGTGGCTGGAATGAAACCCTCCCACAGATGCCATCAATGACTATTTTTGAATCCCCATATATATTAATGGATTACAAACCCAGATTGTGAGCCACCCACAAGCCGCTCCATAAATCCAGGAGTTCTGCCTTATTTTTTGTACCATTCCCCCCATTCTAATACATCTGGTATCATTCATATTTATCCATCTTGATCCAAGCACCATAACCATATACCCCATCCGGCTCAGCCCCATCACAAAATACAGCTGGTAGGGAGATAGAATGAGGTCGAATATGATGAGAAAGATCATTTGTGATGGGGAGTTTCAGTTCATGTTCTTGACCCTTAATCCAAACCATGATGGCCCCATGTATATAGGGCACAATGATAGTCTTATCCTAAAAAATGAGTCGATTCCGAGCAAGCCATATCTCCCATAACAAGTAGGAAGGCGGAGATTTGTACACACCATTTGTGTCACCCCTCTCTCAAAGGTATCAATAAAATCATCTGAAAGCCACCCAGGTCCCATAATGTGATTAGAAATAAGCTGCCATACCTTCCTATTTAACTCACAATACAAGAAAAAATGTGAGGACGACTCTTCATGGGAATGGAAGAGAGGGCACTGACCCAGACCAGGGAAACCATATCTATTAAGATGATCCCATGTTAAGTTCCTTCCTTTCCATGCCAGCCACGAGAAAAGAAGGATATTCAAGGGAATCTTCCAACACCAATATTTCATGAATGGAGAGACAACCCCCCCAACGTTCTAGCATGCCATAGCAACAAAATAGATATCCTTCACCACCAGATTACTTTCCTTTGTTATTCCATCCCATACCAACCTATCTCTGCCCGGATGAAGACACATGCCTCCCTCATGAAGGCCATCAGTAAATATTTTCCAAATTTGTGAATCCCTTACGGGAAGTCCCAATTGTTCCCTTCTTTTCTAGATTAGAATGCCCAGACTCCAATAAGATATAACTTGAAATAAGTGAAAAATTCCCCTGTGATCAAGTCGACGAATTATCTCGGCGTCCAGCTAAATATCCCTGTCAATCCCCAGAATACAATCCACCCCCAATAGAATATGTTTTCCATTCCCAAATCTCCATGATAAGCATAGACCAACACTCACCATTATCTTCTTAAAGTTTTTCCAAATAGTTGATTCGGCGATAGAGTGACAATAGACCCCCCTGTAGATCTGAAGTAACAGGTTCCCATCAACATATTTGAAATGTAGGATTTTTGACCATAAAATCCCAGACTGTATGGCTCTCCATAGTGATTTTTTAATAAGAGCATTAGTAAAGGACCGAACATCCAGTAAGCCCCAGCTACCAAGTACTTTTGGAGTTGATAACAAGCTTAACTTACGTAAATTAATCTTCCTTTTGCAGGAGATGCTAGAACATAAAATATTGGATATGAAAACATTAATTCGTCCAATAGTTTGGTCAAGGAAGTAGAATAAATGCCCCCAATATACCATAAACTGTATGAGAACAGCTTGAATAAGCACATACCTGCCCTCTAGAGTGAGCCATCTGTGGCTCCATCTATAAACTATGTCTTTGAACTTGTCTACCAGCCACCTCTAGTCCACTGAAGTATACCCACATGGATTCAGTTTGAAGCCCAGATATGTATACCCCTCCCTCAATGGCTTGATTTGGATTCCCATGAATTCAGAAATAAATTTAATCTCATTTTTATCCCCGCTACCATGTAGCAGCAAAGATTTGTCTCTATTACTATGTAACCTTGATGCCACATCGAATCAATTAAGAAGATAATGGATATAGGACCATTGATTCCGCAATATCCTACCAAATACAAGTAATTCATTAAAAAGAGAGAGAATGTGTTACACAGATAGTAGGGGAGAATGAAAAAGCCGAGAAAAATCCATCCCATGTAGCCCTCTGGAGGAGTTTATTGAAGACATCCATAATAATTATAAATATGAGAGGAGAAAGTGCACATCCTTGGTGAAGACCCCTATCCACCTTAAAGAATTTTGTTGGCTTTCCATTGATAATAACAACATAATTTATTGATGAGACACATGCCATAACCCATCTAATGTTTTGCATAGTGAACCCAAACCTTAATAGTAGCAATATAATGAAATACCAATCAACACAGTCATACACCTTGTAAAGATCCACCTTCATAATCAAAGCCTCCATTTTCCTAGAATGTATAGAGTGGATCACTTATTGTGTTGTAGAAAAAATGTCGTGGATTGACCTGCCCTTCAGAAAACCACGTCGTTCCACTGAGATGTATTTTGATTGAAACCCCTTCAGCTGATTAGAAATAATCTTTGACGTTATCTTTTATATGGTGTTGACAAAGTGATCAGGCTGTAGTTCGAGAAAACCTTTGCATTTGTGACTTCGGGATAAGAGCTAAAAAGGTTGAATTCATATCCCCCGGAACATGTCCATTGAGTCTAATAATTTCAATCGTAACAAGGAGGTCTTCAACTAGGAAATCAAAGAAGTGTATATAAAACTCAGCTGGCCACCCATCTGGCCTAGGACTCTTGCCCTGTGCAAAAGACTTCAGAACATCTCCAATCTCCTCTTTTGTGATCTCTTTCCCTAGGATCTCATTTTCGACTAGATCCATCATAACCAGCATGTGGTCAAGGACCCATGCTTTAATTCTATAAGAAATCTCCTCACCAACCTTATAAAAGGATGAGAAATTTCTAAAAGCCTCCGCCTATATCTCCTCAGTCGAAAAGAATGTAGACCCATCGAGCACCTCCATTTTCCATATTGAATTTTTGTTCCTCCTTCCATTCGCCACATTATGGAAGAAATTTTTATTTTCATCCCCTTCCTTCAACCATTGGATCCTTCTCTTCAGCTTCCATGTCACCTCCTGAATCTCCAAAAATTTTAATCTCTGAATTTCCAATTCATTAAGGAGATCACAAGTCTGCTGGCAATGGGGAATATTCCTAAATTCAGCATGAATCATCGCAACCTTCGCAGATATAGCATCCAACTTCGCCCTCATGCGGATTTTATTTTCCCTTTCCCATCTCTTTGTGCGATTTTTTAAAACCCAAAGCCAGGCAGAGAGACGCCGCTAACCTGCCCCCTCCCCATTGTGGCCCAGCTCCTGCCACAAATCCATCACCATTTGATTATATTGAGGATCATTTAACCAAATATGATTAAATTTAAATGGGATCCCATACACCAGATCCTCCTTACTCCATACTAAAGAAATAATCATATGATCCGATAGAGTTCCTTCAAAAACCTGTGAACGAAAATTTCCCATTATATGCATAAGGTCTTCACTCACCATGGATCTGTCCAACCTTTTACCAATAAACTCCTTCCCCTTCCATCTATTAGTCCACGTCGGTACTGGAGGTACTATACTAATATCCACCATATTACAGTCATTGAAAATGCGTCCTATATGGTCAGCTAGAGGATCCTACCTCACCTTGTGCCCCCATAATTCATCAACAAACAAAGTTGCATTATAGTCTCCAATAACAATAGGATTCGATACCCCCAAGATATATGAAGCCTCAAAACGATCCCAGAAAGCAGAGCGACCATGACATGTTGCATACAAGTTAATGACATGAATTTTCGCTTTATATCCTCGAATAAACCCAGATAATATAATGCCCCCGAAAAATCTGAAAGCACTGAAATGAGCCAACTTTGGGTCCCACATAGCCGGCATTCCCCCGCCATCACCATAGCATCAATAGCAAAAACATACCAACCAGGCCAAATCAATAACAAAAGGTCAATAGCTTTCATCCAAGGGCACAAAGTCTCTTGTAGTAAAGCCACATAAGGATTAATCGCATTAAACAGGTCCCTAATGTTGGCAATATGATGCAGGGTATTGTCCTTGATGGAAACCCACTTGATAAATATGAAGGCAACCTACTTGATGAAGTTGTTCTTGACTTGTGAGCTTGTTATTGATGTACATCTGATGTATCTACAATCAGTACAGAAGGTGCAGAAGAAAGAATTTCCAGAATGGGCCAGAAAAATGATGAAAAATGTATGTCACAAGGCATACACGAGTTTAGTAAAGGGAAGTCGCGTATGTATGCGGAAAAGTACGTGCCAAGTCGCGTATGGTCAATTGCGCTCTAAATTAATAAAACCAGGGGTTACTACCATGGTATTGACCCATTGTATTGAGCGCTGGATTGTCTATGTGATCCCGCCCAGGAAAACCATTGGAATTTGTGTGGTTTTGGCTCATGGAATTGACAAAGGCTAAATCTATATAAGGAGAAGAAAATCATTGTGCAAGGTGGTGTGCATGTGTCTGGGCTTTAAATGAATACTTCACTCTGAAGTTTATCTGTATGGTTGAACTCTGTTCTTAATCGATAGATCTGAATCTATGATGCACCCATGAATATGATAAAGGTTCAAAATCTCTAGATCTGGAAATGATGAATCTCTAGGATGATCTGAAAAGAAGTATTGAAGACCTGGCGCAAATCTATTGAAGATATTGAAGAAATCTGGGCAAGTCCATAGATCTGATCTGTTCTGCAAAGTTTATCTTTTATAGATCTATACGCTTGTTCATTTCATGAAAAGCGCGTATATATGCGGATATATTTAAACAAAGGAGCGTATGGACTGTTAGGGTTTTTTTGAAAAGTGCACAGATGTATACGCGAGTTGTCTTTATTAAAAGCGCGTATATACGCAAGTCTGTTTGAAGAAAAGCGCGTATGCTATTTGAACTGATGGTTTCTCAAAGCTGATTGAGATTCTACATATCTATTCTGAAGTCTGGGTTATCTCTGATATTCTGGTTACAGTGGTTTCACTGTTCTGTTTGATGCTCTGGGAAAAGGACGTTTGCTGATAAGTGAAGGATTGTGTTGAAGCTATTTGATCCAGTTTGAAAATTGATGAAACGTGGTCTGCAGTGGATCTGAGGGTTGAAGCCTTCAGTCTGAAAGTAGAAGCTTTCTGCCAGGGGAGGCTGGTGTTAATATCAGGGGGTAGTAGCTCCCTTCCAGGAGAGGATGGTAAACGAGAGCAGGGGGTTGTTGCTCCCTTCTAGGAAAGGCTGGTAAACGAGAGAAGGTTGTAGCCTTCTGCAGGTGGGTGCCTGCGTGCTGGTATGAGTCTGCGCTAGTACATGTTGTAAGAATTTTTCTTAATAATAAATATTGAAGACTGAGACGACGACAGCGGTGGTTTTCTCCCAAATTGGGTTTCCACCTAAAAAATCCTAGTGTTCATGTGTGATTGCTTGTGTGTGATGATTAATCTATTCTTTCTGCACCTGTTTACTGTTTTCTGAACATCTGATAAATGAGTAATGCAATGATCTAAGTCATGAATTAAATGCATAATTAATTCACTGGATATACGCGAGTTCTGTAAAGGATATCCGCGTATATACGCGAGTTGAATTCAGGAAAGTAGCGTATGGGTTTTTAAGAAGGAAATATCAAAGTTTTATTGTCTGCACTAAATACTGATTCACCCCCCCCCCCCTCTCAGTATTTTTCCCAACAATTGGTATCAGAGCAGGTCCTTCTGAAAAAGCTTAGCCGCTAGAAGGAAGATCAAGCAAGATGAGCAATCAAGATGGAATAGCATCTATCAAGCCTCCACTCTTTAATGGAAGCAATTTAATCTTCTGGAAAATAAGGATGAGATCCTATCTTCAGTCTATGGGAGCAGATGTATGGGCCATTTTTGAACAAGGATATCAATATCCAGCCGCAGTACCAACGGATCCGACGGAAAAGAAGAATTATGAAACAAATGCAAAGGCGGTCAATGCACTATTGGGAAGTCTAACTGAATCAGAATTTGTCAAGGTTATGCAGCTGAATACAACAAAGGAAATATGGGACAAAATCATCCTAAGTTATGAAGGAGATGCAAAGGTAAAAAGTGAAAAACTCCAAACTCTCAGAATTGAATATGAAAATTTGAAGATGCATAATGATGAGAGTGTTGCTAGTTTCTTTTTACGTCTTGATGATATTGTAAATCGTATGAGAAACATGGGAGAAACAATAGCAGAATCTACTTTGGTTGAGAAAATCTTAAGATCACTAACGGAAAAATTTGAGTCAAAAGTTTCTGCTCTTGAAGAAAAACAGGATCTTCAAAGTCTTACTGTCGTACAACTCCATGGCATACTAACTGCTTATGAAATGAGAAGAGGAGGACCATCTGAAGTCAAAGAAGCCATCTTTAGAGCTTCTACAAAAGGGAAGGAAGTACAAGAAGCAGAAGGATCAGGATATATCTCAGAAGAAGATGAGGTAAATTTTGTAAAGAAACTTCAACTTGGCACAGGACGGTTCAGAGGTAAGCTTCCTTTAAAATGTTTTGATTGTGGAAGAGTTGGTCATTATGCTGCTAAGTGTCCTTATAAAGAAACATCTGCAAAAGGGAAGGAAGTAGCAAGAAGGAATAAGCATCGGTCTAGCACTAGGAAAAGTTACTACACTCATGAAGACAGTGATGGGTTCTCTGATAGTGAGGAAGAGTGTGAACAAGATCTTAGACTTCTCATGGCATTTGAATCTAAAGATGAAAATGATACTTTTGTGGATGCTCTAGAGGACAATGATTTTCTTGAAGAAAACAATCAACTCAAAATTTGCTTAGAAGAATGTAAAATTCTCTTAGAAGAAAGGAAAATTACCATAGAGACTCTGGAAAAGCAGGTTGAAGAAGCGAATAAACACATTGAGAAATTAGAATATGAAGTGGTAAGTCAAAGAAAAGAATTTGAGAAAGTAAAGACTTTGAATCTTAGATTTACTAAAGGATCTGAAACCTTAGATGAGATTATCAAGGTACAACGTTCTCCTCTCATAAATATGGGTCTTGGATATACCGGAGAATCTTCTCAGACTTCAGCTCCAAATTATCTAAAAGCAGCTACAACTCGTCTACTACATTATGCCACTCAGCAAGATTCATTATAGGTAAAGAATGATCATCTCAATTCAAATAACACTAACAGGAATATTTCTCAAAGACACACCAATCAACAGGTAAATTCAAGTAGAATATTTCATGATCACAGAAATCTCTTCTTTAATGGACAATGTTTCTCATGTCACAATTTTGGTCATAAAGTTGTTCAATGTGTTGCATATAAAACCATCATGACTAGAGAAGCAAGAAAGAAAAGGATTGACGTTGAAACAAAGAAGAATACCTATAACAACTTTTCTCCTCTTCTAAAGGAAGTTGAATGTGCATATTGCAATAACTTTGGGCATGAAGAATCTGAATGCAGGAGCAAAGTTCAGCCAAAAGAGAATTTTCCTTCAAGTTCCAAAGTATGGAAAAAGAAGGAACTACAGGTTGAAAATTGTGGCATAGCGTTATTTGCAGAAGGTGAAGAAAATCAATGGTAGATTGATAGTGGATGCTCAAGACACATGACAGTTGACAAACACAAACTTCTTGCATATAGTGCTCTAGAAAAAGAAAAGAAAGTTAATTTTGGAAATGATACTCCTGCTGTAATTAAAGGAAAAGGGTCTGTGTTTCTAAAAGAAAAGGTGAAGGCTAATGATGTCATGTATGTGGATGGATTAAGGCATAACCTGTTGAGTGTAAGTCAAATGTGTGATCAAGGAATTGAAGTTGTCTTTAGTTCAAAATAATGTGTGGTTCGTGATCTTGATACAGGTAAAACAATCATAAAAGGAAAAAGAACTCCAAGCAACCTATATGTATTGAAGAACTGCAAAGAACAATGCTACTTGAGTAAATCTTCAGAAAACTGGCTATGGCATAGAAGGTTGGGGCATCTGAGCTTCTCTCAAATCAACAAAACAAGAAGACTTAAAGCTGTTCGTGGTCTTCCCAATATTACTCGACCAGAGAGTATCATATGCAAATCTTGCCAATTCGGTAAACAGACCAGAGTACATTTTAATGCCAAGGAAGGTTCATCAAGTAGGCCTCTTGAAATCGTTCATACTGACATATGTGGACCTATGAGGAAAACGTCACCACGTGGTGAAGAATACTATATCTTATTTATTGATGATTTCTCTAGAATGTGTTGATCAACATTAAACAAAGCAAAGGACATGTATTTGATGCTCAGATTCTGCAAGCACTGTGACAACGAAATGGGATTCAAAAATCAAGTGTCTTAGATATAATCGAGGAGGAGAATATACATCCAATGAATCCCTTGAATTTTGTGAACAACATGGCATAAAAAGACAGCTTTCTGTAGCTGGCACTCCACAACAGAATGGCGTAGCAGAAAGAATGAACAGAACAGTTCAACAAATGGCTAGAGCTATGCTTGATGATTCCGGAACACCTAACACATTTTGGGGACACATACACAGAAGAACATGTACAGCCACATATGTTCTGCAAATAGTGACAAAACTCCATATGAACTATGGTATGGTAATTCTCCCTCTGTGAAGCATTTTAGAGTTTTTGGAAGTAAATGCTTTATCAAAAATAATGATGAAAAACTTGGCAATTTTGAACCTAGATCAGATGAAGGAATACTTCTTGGTTACTCATCTACGAGCAGAGAATAAAAATGTTACAATAAAAGGCTTCGAAAGATTGTTGAATGTATTGATGTTGTTATTGATGAGTCTCCTGCAGCCCCTAAAGAAGAAAGACAAACAACAGAAGAAGATGATGGTGACTTTTATCCTTCTACATCAAACAGAAATGATATAGACAGTGGATCCAATGAAGAACCTGAAGATTATTTATCTGGAAAGGCTCCATCCATATATGTTCAAAAGAATCATCTTGAATCTCAAATTTTGGGAGACAAGGAATCAGGTGTACAAACAAGGAGGACTCTTGTGGGATCTTCTAGTTATCTGGCCTTTCTATCCATGATTGAACCACACAATGTCAATCAAGCTAGCAAAGATGAATGTTGGATTCAAGCAATGAATGAAGAGCTTGATCAAATTGAAAAGAATCACACTTGGGAATTGGTACCAAGACCACGTGACAAAAATGTCATTGGAACCAAATGGATATTCAAGAACAAGTTAAATGAGAATGGGGACGTTATAAGAAACAAAGCTAGACTAGTTTGCAAAGGGTATACTCAACAAGAAGGTATAGACTTTGAAGAAACTTTTGCTCCTGTAGCTAGACTTGAAGCCATAAGAATGTTTCTTGCTTTTTTCAAGTTTTCAACAAATCAAAGTTTATCAAATGGATGTCAAATCTGCTTTCCTCAATGGTGATCTAGAAGAAGAAGTTTATATAGAACAACCAGAAGGATTCATTTTGGGAAATGATGAAAATCTTGTTTGCAGACTTAAAAAGGCTCTATATGGTCTCAAACAAGCTCCAAGGGCATGGTATTATCGTCTTGACAAATATCTTCATCAACAAGGATTTTCAAAGGGGTCTGCTGATAGCAACTTATACACAAAAATTGAAAATAATAAACTATTGATTGTGGTTGTATATGTTGATGATATCATTTTTGGGAGTAACGAAGAATCTATGAGTCACAAATTTGCTTCTGTCATGCAGCAAGAATTTGAAATGTCCTTACTTGGGGAACTAACATTCTTTCTTGGCTTACAAGTGCATCAAACTGCAGATGGTATATTCTTATCACAAGCAAAATATCTTAAGCAAATTCTGAAGAAGTATGGCATGGAAGAATGCAAACCTGTAAGCACACCAATGATAACCGGATGCAATCTCAGTTCTCATGATGATTCTCCCACGGTGAATCAACCAGAATACAGATCAATGATAGGAAGTCTACTTTATCTCACTGGGACTAGACCGGACATTATGCATGCAGTTGGGATTGTCGGACGATTCCAAGCTAATCCAAAAGAGTCTCACCTTCAGGCTGTCAAAAGAATATTCAAATATCTACAAGGAACTCAAGATTTTGGACTATGGTATCCAAAGAATGCCGATCTTACTCTTCATGCTTACACTGATGCAGATTGGGCTGGAAATGTTGATGATCGAAAAAGCACTAGTGGTAGTGCATTCTATATGGGGCCCCAATTAGTATCTTGGTTCAGCAAGAAGCAAAATTCTATTGCTTTATCTACAGCAGAAGCAGAATATGTGGCTGCCGCATCTTGTTGCACTCAACTCCTTTGGATGATGCAAACCTTGCAAGATTTTCAAATCAAATGTTCACCCCCTATCTCCATTATGTGTGATAATACAAGTGCCATCAGTATCTCAAAGAATCCTGTTATGCATTCGAAGACCAAGCACATTCCCATCAAGTATCACTTCCTACGTGAACAAGTGCTTGAACAAAATGTGAATTTGGAGTATGTTCCCTCCAAGGAACAAATTGCTGATATATTTACCAAACCTCTGCCCAGGGAAGCATTTGAATATCTCAGACAGAAGTTGGGTGTTTTCTCTGCCTCTCAGAAGATCAGATCTGATTAAATTCAAAAGATTAAATTGGATACGCGGTTTTCCTAAAAGACAGTCGCGTATATACGCGAGTTTAAACACAGAAAGCCGCGTATGGTTGGTTGCTGGAAAATTTTATTTGGGGTCAGCATTTTTCGGCATAGCTGCAGTGCTGTTTGGTATCTCTGATGCTGTTTGGTGTCACTGGTGGTATTTCAGCTCTTATATTTCTGTTTCATTCTTTGTTTTTGGGTGAAGATGCCTTGATGATTTGCTGTTGAAAGTGTTCAGGATGCACAAGCAAAAGGGGAGCTTTGGTCATATAGAAAAGATGCTTGGATGCACATTTTCAGGGGGAGCATTAGCCTTGCTGAGTATAATGCATTATTGGCATTATGATGGTTCTGAAATGTGATCTCTCTTGAGGTCCTACTGGTATTGGTCATGAAAATTCATATTTGTAATTTGACGAAAAGGTCATGTTGAGCCCTATGATGTAAAATTTGTAATATTCAGTCATGTAAGGACTTGTTCAAATTGTAAACCCACTTGGTTGGGTAGTTGAGTCAAAATGTGTAAACCCACTTGGTTGGGTACTTAATTCACTGATGTAAATCCACTTGGTTGGATCAATTGATGTAAGTATGACTCCTTGGTGAGAGTAAGGTCATAGAGTCATGTACTTCATTGAAAAATATGTTTGAACATTCAGCATGAACTCAGGGGGAGCATGGTAACTTCAATGTACATCAGATCTACAGCCCTCTTCTTTCTACATAAGGAGAAAAACCTTGTGTTGGTTTTTATCCGCTCTTTGCCCTTGATGTCAAAGGGGGAGAGTGACATGGTGTTTGAATAAGGGGAGAGTAACATGGTTATAATTAATGTATCTATCTATTGTGATCAAACACCATCGTGGTTGCCATCAAGTCCAAAGGGGGAGATTGTTGGAAATATGATGCAGGGTATTGTCCTTGATGGCAACCCACTTGATAAAGATGAAGGCAACCTACTTGATGAAGTTGTTCTTGACTTGATGAGCTTGTTATTGATGTACATCTGATGTATCTACAATCAGTACAGAAAGTGCAGAAGAAATAATTTCCAGAATGGGCCAGAACAATGATGAAAAATGTATGTCACAAGGCATACGCGAGTTTAGTAAAGGGAAGTCGCGTATGTACGCGGAAAAGTACGTGCCAAGTCGCGTATGGTCAATTGCGCTCTAACTTAATAAAACCAGGGGTTACTACCATGGTATTGACCCATTGTATTGAGCGCTGGATTGTCTATGTGATCCCGCCCAGGAAAACCATTGGAAGTTGTGTGGTTTTGGCTCATGGTATTGACAAAGGCTAAATCTATATAAGGAGAAGAAAATCATTGTGCAAGATGGTGTGCATGTGTCTGGGCTTTAAATGAATAATTCACTCTGAATTTTATCTGTATGATTGAACTCTGTTCTTAATCGATAAATCTGAATCTATGATGCACCCATGAATATGATAAAGGTTCAAAATCTCTAGATCTGGAAATGATGAATCTCTAGGATGATCTGAAAAGAAGTATTGAAGACCTGGCGCAAATCTATTGAAGATATTGAAGAAATCTGGGTAAGTCCATAGATCTTATCTGTTCTACAAAGTTTATCTTTTATAGATCTATACGCATGTTCGTTTCATGAAAAGCACGTATATACGTGGATCTATTTAAACAAAGGAGCGTATGGATTGTTAGGGTTTTTTTGAAAAGTGCACAGATGTATACGCGGGTTGTCTTTATTAAAAGCGCGTATATACGTGAGTCTGTTTGAAGAAAAGCGCGTATGCTATTTGAACTGATGGTTGCTCAAAGCTGATTGAGATTCTACATATCTATTCTGAAGTATGGGTTATCTCTGATATTCTAGTTACAGTGATTTCACTGTTCTGTTTGATGCTCTGGGAAAAGGACGTTTGCTGATAAGTGAAGGATTGTGTTGAAGCTGTTTGATCCAATTTTAAAATTGATGAAACGTGGTCTGCAGTGGATCTGAGGGTTGAAGCCTTCAGTCTGAAAGTAGAATCTTTCTACCAGGAGAGGCTGGTGTTAATATCAGGGGATAGTAGCTCCCTTCCAGGAGAGGCTGGTAAATGAGAGCAGGGGGTTGTTGCTCCCTTCCAGGAAAGGCTGGTAAACGAGAGAAGGTTGTAGCCTTCTGCAGGTGGGTGCCTGCGTGCTGGTATGAGTCTGCGCCAGTACATGTTGTAAGAAGTTTTCTTAATAATAAATATTGAAAGCTGAGACGACGGCAGCGGTGGTTTTCTCCCAAATTGGGTTTCCACCTAAAAAATCTTGGTGTTCATGTGTGATTGCTTGTGTGTGATGATTACTCTGTTCTTTCTGCACCTTTTTACTATTTTCTGAACATCTGATAAATGAGTAATGCAATTATCTAAGTCATGAATTAAATGCATAATTAATTCACTAGATAGACGCGAGTTCTGTAAAGGATATCCGCGTATATACGCGAGTTAAATTCAGGAAAGTAGTGTATGGGTTTTTAAGAAGGAAATATCAAAGTTTTATTGTCTGCACTAAATACTGATTCACCCCCCCCTCTCAATATTTTTCCCAACAATTGGTATCGGAGCAGGTCCTTCTGAAAAAGCTTAGCCGCTAGAAGGAAGATCAAGCAAGATGAGCAATCAAGATGGAACAGCATCTATCAAGCCTCCACTCTTTAATGGAAGCAATTTAATCTTCTGGAAAATAAGGATGAGATCCTATCTTCAGTCTATGGGATCAGATGTATGGGCCATTCTTGAACAAGGATATCAATATCCAGCCGTAGTACCAACGGATCCGACGGAAAAGAAGAATTATGAAACAAATGCAAAGGCGGTCAATGCATTATTGGGAAGTCTAACTGAATCAGAATTTTTCAAGGTTATGCATCTGAATACAACAAAGGAAATATGGGACAAAATCATCCTAAGTTATGAAGGAGATGCAAAGGTAAAAAGTGCAAAATCAGAATTGAATATGAAAATTTGAAGATGCATAATGATGAGAGTGTTGCTAGTTTCTTTTTACGTCTTGATGATATTGTAAATCGTATGAGAAACCTGGGAGAAACAATAGCAGAATCTACTTTGGTTGAGAAAATATTAAGATCACTAACGGCAAAATTTGAGTCAAAAGTTTCTGCTCTTGAAGAAAAACAGGATCTTCAAAATCTTACTGTCGTACAACTCCATGGCATACTAACTGCTTATGAAATGAGAAGAGGAGGACCATCTGAAGTCAAAGAAGCCATCTTTAGAGCTTCTACAAAAGGGAAAGAAGTACAAGAAGCAGAAGGATCAGGATATATCTTAGAAGAAGATGAGGTAAATTTTGTAAAGAAACTTCAACTTGGCACAGGACGGTTCAGAGGTAAGCTTCCTTTCAAATGTTTTAATTGTCGAAGAGTTGGTCATTATGCTGCTAAGTGTCCTTATAAAGAAACATCTGCAAAATGGAAGGAAGTAGCAAGAAGGAATAAGCACCGGTCTAGCACTAGGAAAAGTTACTACACTCATGAAGACAGTGATGGGTTCTCTGATAGTGAGGAAGAATGTGAACAAGATCTTAGACTTCTCATGGCATTTGAATCTAAAGATGAAAAGGATACTTTTGTGGATGCTCTAGAGGAAAATTATTTTCTTGAAGAAAACAATCAACTCAAAATTCGCTTAGAAGAATGTAAAATTCTCTTAGAAGAAAGGAAAATTACCATAGAGACTCTGGAAAAGCAGGTTGAAGAAGCGAAGAAACACATTGAGAAATTAGAATGTGAAGTGGTAAGTCAAAGAAAAGAATTTGAGAAAGTAAAGACTCTGAATATTGGATTTACTAAAGGATCTGAAACCTTAGATGAGATTATCAAGGTACAACGTTCTCCTCTCATAAAGATGGGTCTTGGATATACCAGATAATCTTCTCAGACTTCAGCTCCAAATTATCTAAAAGCAGCTACAACTGGTCTACTACATTCTACCACTCAGCAAGATTCATTACACGTAAAGCATGATCATCTCAATTCAAAGAACACTAACAGGAATATTTCTCAAAGACACACCAATCAACAGGTAAATTCAAGTAGAATATTTCATGATCACAGAAATCTCTTCTTCAATGGACAATGTTTCTCATGTCACAATTTTGGTCATAAATTTTTTTAATGTGTTGCATATAAAACCATCATGACTAGAGAAGCAAGAAAGAAAAGGATTGACATTGAAACAAAGAAGAATACCTATAACAACTTTTCTCCTCTTCTAAAGGAAGTTGAATGTGCATATTGCAATAACTTTGGGCATGAAGAATCTGAATGTAGGAGCAAAGTTCAGCCAAAAGAGAATTTTCCTTCAAGTTCCAAAGTATGGAAAAAGAAGGAACTACCGGTTGAAAATTGTGGCATAGCGTTATTTGCAGAAGGTGAAGAAAATCAATGGTACATTGATAGTGGATTCTCAAGACACATGACAGGTGACAAACACAAACTTCTTGCATATAGTGCTCTAGAAAAAGAAAAGAAAGTTACTTTTGGAAATGATACTCCTACTGTAATTAAAGGAAAAGGGTCTATATTTCTAAAATAAAAGGTGAAGGCTAATGATGTCATGTATGTGGATGGATTAAGGCATAACCTGTTGAGTGTAAGTCAAATGTGTGATCAAGGAACTGAAGTTGTCTTTAGTTAAAAAGAATGTGTGGTTCGTGATCTTGATACAGGTAAAACAATCATAAAAGGAAAAAGAACTCCAAGCAACCTATATGTATTGAAGAACTGCAAAGAACAATGCTACTTGAGTATATCTTAAGAAAACTGGCTATGGCATAGAAGGTTGGGGCATCTGAGCTTCTCTCAAATCAAGAAAACAAGCAGACTTAAAGCTGTTCGTGGTCTTCCCAATATTACTCTACCAGAGAGTATCATATGCAAATCTTGCCAATTCGGTAAACAGAACAGAGTACATTTTAATGCCAAGGAAGGTTCATCAAGTAGGCCTCTTGAACTCGTTCATACTGACATATGTGGACCTATGAGGAAAAAGTCACCACGTGGTGAAGAATACTATATCTTATTTATTGATGATTTCTCTAGAATGTGTTGGATTGGGTTGATTAAACACAAAGATGAAGCATTTGAGAAATTTTAGATCTTCAAAGCACTGGTTGAAAATGAATTAGATCTAAAAATAAAGTGTCTTAGATCTGATCGAGGAGGAGAATATACATCAAATGAATTCCTTGAATTTTGTGAACAACATGGCATAAAAAGACAGTTATCTGTAGCTTGCACCCCACAACAAAATGGCGTAGCAGAAAGAATGAATAGAACAATTCAAGAAATGGCTAGAGCTATGCTAGATGATTCTGGAACACCTGACATTTTCTAGGGAGAAGCAGCACATACAGCAGCAAACATTCTCAACAAGGCACATGTTCGGGTAAATAGTGACAAAACTCCATATGAACTCTGGTATGGTAATTCTCCCTTTGTGAAGCATTTTAGAGTTTTTGGAAGTAAATGCTTTATCAAAAATAATGATGAAAAGCTTGGCAAGTTTGAACCTAGATCAGATGAAGGAATAATTCTTGGTTACTCATCTACAAGCAGGGCATACAAATGTTACAATAAAAGGCTTCGAAAGATTGTTGAATGTATTGATGTTGTTATTGATGAGTCTCATGCAGTCCCTAAAGAAGAAAGACAAACAACAGAAGAAGATGATGGTGACTTTTATCCTTCTACATCAAATATAAATGATATAGACAGTGGATCCAATGAAGAACCTGAAGATGATTTATCTGGAAAGGCTCCATCCAGATATGTTCAAAAGAATCATCCTGAATCTCAAATTTTGGGAGACAAGGAATCAGGTGTACAAACAAGAAGGACTCTTGTGGGATCTTCTGGCTATCTGGCCTTTCTATCCACGATTGAACCACACAATGTCAATCAAGCTAGCAAAGATGAATGTTGGATTCAAGAAATGAATGAAGAGCTTGATCAAATTGAAAAGAATCACACTTGGGAATTGGTACCAAGACCACATGACAAAAATGTCATTGGAACCAAATGGATATTCAAGAACAAGTTAAATGAGAATGGGGACGTTATAAGAAACAAAGCTAGACTGGTTTGCAAAGGGTATACTCAACAAGAAGGTATAGACTTTGAAGAAAATTTTGCTCCTGTAGCTAGACTTGAAGGCATAAGAATGTTTCTTGCTTTTTCAAGTTTTCAACAAATCAAATTTTATCAAATGGATGTCAAATCTGCATTCCTCAATGGTGATCTAGAAGAAGAAGTTTATATAGAACAACCAGAAGGATTCATTTTGGGAAATGATGAAAATCTTGTTTGTAGACATAAAAAGGCTCTATATGGTCTCAAACAAGCTCCAAGGGCATGGTATTATCATCTTGACAAATATCTTCATCAACAAGGATTTTCAAAGGGGTCTGCTGATAGCAACTTATACACAAAAATTGAAAATAATAAACTATTGATTGCGGTGGTTTATGTTGATGATATCATTTTTGGGAGTAATGAAGAATCTATGAGTCAAAAATTTGATTCTGTCATGCAGCAGGAATTTGAAATGTCTTTACTTGGGGAACTAACATTCTTTCTTGGCTTGCAAGTGCATCAAACTACAGATGGTATATTCCTATCACAAGCAAAATATCTTAAGCAAATTCTGAAGAAGTATGGCATGGAAGAACACAAACCTGTAAGTACACTAATGATAATCGGATGAAATCTCAGTTCTCATGATGATTCTCCCACGGTGAATGAACCATAATACAGATCAATGATAGGAAGTCTAATTTATCTCACTGGGACTAGACCAGACATTATGCATGCAGTTGGGATTGTCGGATGATTCCAAGCTAATCCAAAAGAGTCTCACCTTCAGGCTGTCAAAAGAATATTCAAATATCTACAAGGAACTCAAGATTTTGGACTATGGTATCCAAAGAATGCCGATCTTACTCTTCATGCTTACAACGATGCGATTGGGCAAAATGTTGATGATGAAAAGCACTAGTGGTAGTGCATTACATGAATTTGATTAGTATCTTGGTTGAGCAAAAGCAGTTATTGCTATCTCTGACGACAGAAGACCTAGGCTGCCGCATCTTGTTGCACTCAACTCCTTTGGATGATGCAAACCTTGCAAGATTTTCAAATCAAATGTTCACCCCCTATCTCCATTATGTGTGATAATACAAGTGCCATCAGTATCTCAAAGAATCCTATTATGCATTCGATGACCAAGCACATTCCCATCAAGTATCACTTCCTACATGAACAAGTGCTTGAACAAAAGGTGAAGTTGGAGTATGTTCCCTCCAAGGAAAAAATTGCTGATATATTTACCAAACCTCTGCCCAGGGAAGCGTTCGAATATCTCAGACAGAAGTTGGGTGTTGTCTCTTCCTCTCAGAAGATCAGATCTGATTAAATTCAGAAGATTAAATTGGATACATGGTTTTCCTGAAAGACAGTCACATATATACGCGAGTTTAAACACAGAAAGCCGCGTATGGTTGGTTGCTGGAAAAATTTGTTTGGGGTCGGCATTTTTCAGCACAGCTGCAGTGCTGTTTGGTATCTCTGATGCTGTTTGGAGTCACTGACGGTATTTCAGCTCTCATATTTCTGTTTCATTCTCTATTTTTGGGTGAAGATGCCTTGATGATTTGCTGTTGAAAGTGTTCAAGATGCACAAGCAAAAGGGGAGCTTTGGTCATATAGAAAAGATGCTTGGATGCACATTTTCAGGGGGAGCATTAGCCTTGCTGAGTATAATGCATTATTGGCATTATGATGGTTCTGAAATGTGATCTCTCTTGAGGTCCTACTGGTATTGGTCATGAAAAGTCATATTTGTAATTTGACGAAAAGGTCATGTTGAGCCCTATGATGTAAAATTTGTAATATTCAGTCATGTAAGGACTTGTTCAAATTTGTAAACCCACTTGGTTGGGTAGTTGAGTCAAAATGTGTAAACCCACTTGGTTGGGTACTTGAGTCACTGATGTAAATCCACTTGGTTGGATCATTTGATGTAAGTATGAGTCCTTGGTGAGAGGAAGGTCATAGAGTCATGTGCTTCATTGAAAAATATGTTTGAACATTCAGCATTAACTCAGGGGGAGCATGGTAACTTCAATGTACATCAGATCTACAGCCCTCTTCTTTCTACATGAGGAGAAAAACCTTGTGTTGGTTTTGATCCGCTCTTTTCCCTTGATGTCAAAGGGGGAGAGTGACATGGTGTTTGAATAAGGGGAGAGTAACATGGTTATAATTAATGTATCTATCTGTTGTGATCAAACACCATCGTGGTTTCCATCAAGTCCAAAGGGGGAGATTGTTGGAAATATGATGCAGGGTATTGTCCTTGATGGAAACCCACTTGATAAGGATGAAGGCAACCTACTTGATGAATTTTTTCTTGACTTGATGAGATTGTTATTGATGTACATCTGATGTATCTACAATCAGTACAGAAGGTGCAGAAGAAATAATTTCCAGAATGGGCCAGAACAATGATGAAAAATGTATGTCACAAGGCATACGCGAGTTTAGTAAAGGGAAGTCGCGTATTTACGCGGAAAATTACGTGCCAAGTCGCGTATGGTCAATTGCGCTCTAAATTAATAAAACCAGGGGTTACTACCATGGTATTGACCCATTGTATTGAGCGTTGGATTGTCTATGTGATCCCGCCCAGGAAAACCATTGGAATTTGTGTGGTTTTGGCTCATGGTATTGACAAAGGCTAAATCTATATAAGGAGAAGAAAATCATTGTGCAAGATGGTGTGCATGTGTCTGGGCTTTAAATGAATACTTCACTCTGAAGTTTATCTGTATGGTTGAACTCTGTTCTTAATTGATAGATCTGAATCTATGATGCACCCATGAATATGATAAAGGTTCAAAATCTCTAGATCTGGAAATGATGAATCTCTAGGATGATCTGAAAAGAAGTATTGAAGACCTGGTGCAAATCTATTGAAGATATTGAAGAAATCTGGGTAAGTCCATAGATCTGATCTGTTCTACAAATTTTATATTTTATAGATCTATACACATGTTCGTTTCATGAAAAGCACATATATACGTGGATCTATTTAAACAAAGGAGCGTATGGACTGTTAGGGTTTTTTTGAAAAGTGCACAGATGTATACGCGGGTTGTCTTTATTAAAAGAGCGTATATACGCGAGTCTGTTTGAAGAAAAGCGCGTATGCTATTTGAACTGATGGTTGCTCAAAGCTGATTGAGATTCCTCATATCTATTCTGAAGTATGGGTTATCTCTGATATTCTGGTTACAGTGGTTTCACTGTTCTGTTTGATGCTCTGGGAAAAGGATGTTTGCTGATAAGTGAAGAATTGTGTTGAAGCTATTTGATCCAGTTTGAAAATTGATGAAACATGGTCTGCAGTGGATCTGAGGGTTGAAGCCTTCAGTCTGAAAGTAGAATATTTCTGCCAGGAGAGGCTGGTGTTAATATCAAGGGGTAGTAGCTCCCTTCCAGGAGAGGCTGGTAAACGATAACAGGGGGTTGTTGCTCCCTTCCAGGAAAGGCTGGTAAACAAGAGAAGGTTGTAGCCTTCTGCAGGTGGGTGCCTGCGTTTTGGTATGAGTCTGTGCCAGTACATGTTGTAAGAAGTTTTCTTAATAATAAAGATTGAAGACTGAGACGACAACAGCAGTGGTTTTCTCCCAAATTGGGTTTCCACCTAAAAAATCCTGGTGTTCATGTGTGATTGCTTGTGTGTGATGATTACTCTTTTCTTTCTGCACCTGTTTACTGTTTTCTGAACATCTGATAAATGAGTAATGCAATGATCTAAGTCATGAATTAAATGCATAATTAATTCACTGGATATACGCGAGTTCTGTAAAGTATATCCGCGTATATACGCGAGTTAAATTTAGGAAAGTAGCATATGGGTTTTTAAGAAGGAAATATCAAATTTTGATTGTCTGCACTAAATATTGATTCACCCCCCCCCCCCCCCCCCCCCTCTCAGTATTTTTCCCAACACCTAAGGCGGTGCAACTTAGAGGGGTAACCAAGTCCCTTAATATTTATGGAAGAGATAGAATTCATTTATAACCATGTGTCGGGTCGCATGCTCTAAGTGGTCATGGGTCATCAATTGCAGAAATCGGTACATCATGAAAATCATATAGATCATCCTGGAATAATGATTGGACTTGGGCCTCCCCTGGAAATGACGTGACACTTATTTATATTTTTTCATGAAAATGATGTTGGATGTTGACATCGAAGAAATGGTCACGGGAGGGTCCGATGATTTTTTGTAAAATACAGTAAGGGTAGCTAAGTCAATATTTGGATTCCCTAAAAGAGCCTCAATGTCTCTCCCCACCATATTACGTGGAGATTCAAAAGGCATTACAATCCCAGGTTCATGTAAAGGAGAAGGTGATGCCCATTCCAGTGGAGGCATCGAAGGAGAGGCTGTCATCAAACCCTCAGAGACCGGGTCCTGAGGAGGATTATCAGAATTCTCAGAAGGTGTGATAACCAGCCCGGATGACTTTTGAGGTAGGGCTTCATGCAATACTAGGTCGCCAGACTTATTAGGGACATCATTAAAATCAGACTCAGATGAGGGCCAGGGGATATTATCTTATGTAGGAGCAATCCTATTATTCACATCATAATCAGAAGAAGGCAGTGATGACTTACCCAAAACTTCATGATCATGTGAACCCAGAGTAGATTTCCCTTTGAAAGCACCAAGCCTGGATTTATTTTTCCTCCTCCCTTGCCAATAACGTTGTTGACAATGACCCATAAGGTGGCTAGTCTGGTGACAAATTAAGCATCGAAATGTAACCCCCCAAAATTCCACCCTCTATCTATGTCTGTGCTGCCCCTAAATTAGATCAACATCTCTAGGAAGACCGCTAGCGAAGTTTACCTCCACCAGGAACCGAGAAATATGCTTTTCACATGTTCCCAAGATCCTGGGGTTGACATGTTTCATTTTCCCGATTGAGTCCCCAATTGCAATCAACGTCTTGAGTCCAAAATTCCAGCGGTAGTCCAAGAAAATTAATCCATACGAGTTAGTTTTTTGGCACTTCTAAACCATATTGAAGCCTAAATTCTAGGGCAACAACTACATAAAACTTTGAACCCTCACCCACGTCCACTTCAGAATCTTGGCACAATCCTCTTCGTGCATGAAGTGTATACTAAAATAGGAGTTCATCCTCATGCTGACCTTAGGATTGTAACTAAGAATCAGGCACCAAGTAATTCTAACCCATTCCACCATCTTAGTCTCCTGCATTTATGAAAACACCCACCTCCCTATCAGTTCTCGTTTCTTCAGGTTTGCGACTCGACCCCACAGGTCCTCGTACTCCAGATTAAATTTTTTGATTTCAAGTGCGAGTTTGTGACAGCCATGGTTATTGCCACGTCATGGGTCCCGACGCCCACCATGTGCCCTCTCTTTGATATTTTCCTCCGATCCTGACGAATCCTTCGAAGGCCCATGATGATACATTGCCCCCATCGTCCTATCCACCTCATCCTTGTGAGCCATACCAGCAGACCCCATCCTACTATCCACCTCATCCATGTTTCTCTTTTTCAGAAGCCATCGTCACAACAAATAGAGCTTCATGTCCCTAGCTTTCAGAAGATAGAATATCAAATACATCTACCATACTACTATAATCCAAATATCATGCCACTTCAGACACTGACATGGTGTAGTTAATACCCCCTGCTACCCAAAACTATTGAGCCAGCGCTACGAAAAGACCCATTCTATCCTGCCCCCATATATTTTCCCCAACCCCTTAAATAGAATCCCACATCCCAAAATGGAAAGTCAGAAAATTACGAAACTATCACCCTCCGACCAAGAACATATTCATATAATTTTTTTTTGTCCTACGTCAAATACAACCTCCTGATCTCTGGATTTAGAAAGAATATCAGATGGTCAGATATTAATCACTCTTTCCATAAAGAGTTGTTGCCATCCCACGATATATACAACTTGGATACCATAAAATGGAATAAATGCACCTCGAGAGCCAAAAACCCCAATCCAAATCCCCTTCAGCTGATTTTACAATCTGAATTGAGTTTGACATCTCGTCCTACGCATTTCTACTAGGTTCATGAGTTGATTTCGATTTTCCGTTGGCTTCCAGGTTGGCTTCTCAAAAAAATCTCCTCTTTTATCTTCTTCCTAAAGCATACAAATATACTTGGTTGTGAAGTTTTTACCAATTCATTTATTTCCTTTTCTCCATGATATTATTGATTTTATTCTTAAACTCTTATAATACATAATTTTATAATGCTTGACGTATTTACTCTTATCTCAATATGTGTATAGGATATGTTTATGTTTCTTTATTATTTTTTGATTTGGTTGTTCAATGAAAACCCTCGAAGGAATAATCAAAACATTAGTCCTAAATTTAAAATTATTTACACAATACTAATGATAGTAGGAGGTATTGGGACTAATTATACTTCAATAAAAGAATCTTGATCCAACCCAATGAGCACAGGTATAATCTCTCTCTTAACACATTTATTTGTTAGGCTAGAATAAAAACATAATAAATAATTTAGTAATTTATATTAAGACAATTCTATACCATGTTTCCTTGTCCTAAAAATAGAATATATCTCTTCTATGGGTAGAACATATTTTCCATATCATCTTTCTTACAATGCTTCCATAGGATTACAAAACTTTAGTCCAATTTCATATATAGTTTCCCCTGTTCTTCAATATAATTTACTTATACATGGGATTAGATACTTAAACTAAACTATTAGTTAACAGAGTTATATTTTATTCTATTATTCATAAGTTATAAAATTAATAAAAAGGGAACACACATTTTGTTAAAAACTTAAATGTATACATGTATATATACATAGAACATATTCTCCATATCATCTTGCCTACAATATTTCCGTAGGATTATAAAAATTTAGTCCAATTTTGTATATAGTTTCCCATGTTCTTAAATATAATTTACTTATACATGGGCTTAGGTACTTAGACTAAACTATTAGTTAACAAAGTTATATTTATTCTATTATTCATAAGTTATAAAATTAATAAAAAGGGAACACACATTTTGTTTAAAACTTAAATGTTTATATGTATGTATACATACAACTATTCAGTTGTTTGTCTTCAAAAAGTACATAACTTAACCCCTCTTTTATTTCTATCATAGGATTGTGTTCCTATGTCTCTATAACATATACTGAGTTCAACTATGCATGCATGTTCTATCTTCAATCTAATTTTAATACACAATATATTTATACAGATCAAACACATGCATTCATGTGTGTGTGTGTGTGTGTGTGTGTGTATATATATCCACTTTCACATACATATAAGTCTTAGCCTTTATTGTAGAAAAATATTTTAATATATGCATACACATGCATAATCAAAATATAAATAAAAACTCTATGATTTTCATTCTCGTTATCTGATTGTAACAACTTAAAACAATTCCACTATCCATGTGTGAACATAAATACAAGTTCATATAATCATATATCCGTAAAGAATTTCTTGGGGAATATTCAGGAACAGAGCATGTTCCACCCAACCATGAAATATCTCCAAGATTCTCCCTCTAGGTAAGATCTTCTTGCCTTTAGGAATAAACAACCCTTTGATTCCGTGGTGTTGTTTTCTAAATTTCTTCCCAACATATTTTTAGCAATGTCCTGCTTTAAGATCTGATAGCCTTTTGCCTAGGCCTTTTTGTTTTAGTTTTTTTTAGTTATTTATTTATTTTCGAAAAAAAAAATAAAAAAATCTTTAAAGCATGTCTTTCCCTCCCGTTGTGCTTTATTTTACCCCACTTAGTATTTCTCTCCAACTAAGTGATTAACATAATATTTCTCTCCCATTATGTTAATATTTTTAATTATTTTATTCCAGGGTTTTTTAGGAGACTTTTAGGGAAGGTACAACATGTGGTATTTAACCACCAACAACTTTTCATAAACTTGCAAGAAGTCTTCTAAAAATCTAGTGCTCTTTCTTGAATATTCATAAGCAATATAATTTATTAATTTAATAAAATAAAATATATTTACATCATTACTTAGTTTCCATTCCATATTCCATAGCCATTAAGTCCACAATAATTAAAAAGTCTAAAAATAGTCATGTCTGAAAAAAATAGACATAGGGGCGTTACATCTTCCCCCTGGAAGTGTTTCCTCAATTCCATATTTTCTAAATATGGGAAGGAAATGCCTCCTACATTTTTTCTTTCCTTTTCATTATAATATATTCAGTAGTAAGGTGCTTCCATTGCACTTTATTTTGAGCCATGATTTAGTTCTCGAGTAAAACATGCTCATGTCTTCATTTCACACTCATTTTCCAGCATGTTTCCATATATTTTAACCAATTTCTTTCCATTTTCATTAACGCATTCCACAAAATCATTTTCACCTACATCCAACAAAGCTATCCACATGCACCCAACAAGGTCAACAACATTAGTATAGCATGATAAGAATACAATAGGTCATTTTGTAAATTTATTCACAACTATGCCAAATGACATGGATGCCATTTAATGTGAATTTCAAAATATGGAATTAGCACTCTTACTTTCACTTACGCAAAGGTGATAATAATTAATGACTACCTGCAAAATTTAATTTTATGTTGTTATTTTGATATCATTGTATCAAATACAGATCTGACATGCATAATTAAGTGTGGGACAACCTACTATCTCTACCATTTTCATGGCCTGTTATATTATTTTCAATTCTATTCAAAAGTGGACTTATTCAAGTCCATTCTATGGTTATACCACTTGTTTCCATACCCTTCCAGAAGCTCACACAAGTATGAGGACAAAAATAAGGAATTCACAATACAAAAATAGATGATTAAGGTGTATCTTGATATACTCAAGTTTCATGATTAAAACAACGAAATTTAATTTCCTAGATCTACAACACTCATTTTCCTTTTTACACCTTATCCACAATTTTAGTTTAGCCCACTCCCTTGAGTTTTCCAGTTTGGCCTGCATTGCAGGTTATTTATGAAGATTGTGTCAGTGTTACACTAAAAAATTTCATCCTGACATTCTGCTATGAGTATGAGCTCATTATTACTCATACTTCCTCCTTTTGCAAGTCTATCATATCAGTTCCTCATGTCAAGCTTTGAAATTCAGAGAAAAGTTCCTAAAAATCCCCTAAACTTTGGTATCGCACTTTCTCTATTCATTGCCTGCGGTCCCGCACCTAAAGTTTAGCTCTCCTGTGGAACCATACCGCACGTTCTTTGTGTTATAGGTGTGGACCTCTGTAAAATTCAAAAAGGCGAGAAAGTAAAGTTAAAAAGTTGATTTCAGATCAATTCTAGAAGATTCTAGATGGGAATTTTCGGGAATGGATACGCTTTGATAAGGTTCATGTATCCCTTACCTTATGGAGCTAACCCCTTGATGTAAGGAGCTAATCCCTTTGAAGGAGGATTCTATCCCTTCATATTTGGAATAGAAAAACCTCCTCTTTTCCACTATAAAAAGAGGCCTTGGGTAGCCTCAAAGGGAGTTGGAGCTTTAGAATATTTGAAGATAAGTGCTGTTAAGATTCAGACTCAGTTAAACAAGACTTTTGTGAGGAGAGATCACATACCTCTATTTGTCTTGATTGAAAGAGTGTAGAGCTTTTCAAAGTAGAGGAGACTCCTGCTTCGGACCCCGGGAAGGCCTGTGCAACATCAAGGCTCAGGTTGTAAGGTTTTCCTTCTTTTGAAATTAATACAAATATACTCATCTTTCTCAATAAGCTGTTTGATAATGGTTTATTTCATAGATTCCTTGATCACTATGATAAGAATGGTTTATGATAATGTCTATACAGGTGCTATGTAATACTTTTCTTGTTTGTGACTGCAGGTTTACAAACGAGACTCCTTCAAGCGCGCGAAGGACAACAACAACTTCAAACAAGCACTGGACATAAGGTAGGTCTTTTAACACCTATATAGAGCTTTTCATATATCATATATGCTTAGAGAAAGATTTCTCTATTTGGCTGTTTGTTACTACTAGGGAGATCGGTTTTGTCTGCAATAACGATTTATCCGTACAACAAATTGGCGACTCCACTAGGGAAGAACTTGTTGTGTTTTTGGTTCTCTTTTACATTGATTCGAGGAAACATTTTTCTTAGTTTTTGATTGATAGACATCTGCCTAGGTAGTTTAGGTTTTCTCTGTTTTAGAAAATTTTCCAATCTTTAGTGTTTTTCTCTAATTTTTTCTGGGACCACACTTTGTCTTCTTTTGACAGTGCGGGCAGTTTCGCATCTTCTTTTAGTAAACAGTGCGGTACCGCACCTAATACTTCTGGAAGCCTGCGGACCCTGTTTAAATTTTAGAAAAACTCTAGATTTATTTCTTTAGTTTATCTTTATTTTGATTTAGTATTTTTTATTTCTGCCCAGATTGATTACTCTTTCTGTCAAAAACTTTCTATGAATGAATTCCAACAGTGTTGATATTTTGATGATTTTCTAGAAGATTTTGCATTTTGGATTGTTTTTCACTTGGTCTTTGTAGCGATTTGAAGCATTTGACATTTTTAAATACCTCAGATTACATCGGTTTTCTTGTCTTTGTGCTGAATTTGACCTGCTTGTGAAATCATCCTTTATTGAGAAATAAAGCTACTTGTTTCTTTGCAAATCTTCGAAAAAGAACTTTGTTATTGGTTTTTGAATTTCATTTAAAAAAAAAAAAAAATTTGAGTGTTTTTCATCTATTTGTTATTCTGGACGAATAGATCATTAGTTTGCTGAACAACTAAGTAAAACATTCTTCAAAAAATCTTAAAGCTTTTATTCATTTAGATTGTTTTTAAAATAAAAAAAATTAGATCTCAAGATTAGTTTTATAGTTTTGAGTGCAAATTAGTTAGTCTCAAAATTATTTTTGAAGTTTTGAGTGATTTTTAGAAATTTGTAGATCTCTTTTGAAGGAAAATTGTTTTTGTAGCTACAAATTTTGAAAGAAAAGGGATTTCATTGTGAGCTTCAATCATTTATTGGAAAAGACAAAAATATTTTCATTCAATTATTCTTTATGTTTAAAGGAAGAATTTTTTATTGAAAAGATTGTATTCTCCAAATCTTTCTTTAGATAGAAGTTCATTGAAAGAAAAAGAATTGATTATCATTCTTAGGTGCATTTTTAGTGTTTTTGGAAGTCGAGTCTTCACACCACCAAAGTTTCATTTCCGCACCCATTGACTTAAGGAACAGCTCTTAAAAGTAACGCTTAATTAAAATTCATCTAGCAATCTTTTATTTTCTAGGGCTCTTATCACCAACATAGCTTAGGCTAGTATCTTGGAGTAGGGAGTAATTAACTCTCCAAGATAATAAAAACAAACAAGTAGACAAATCTTGTGGTAGGAAGAAATTCCAATTGTTGCATCTATGCTCTGGGAAACTCCTCCTAAAGGAGTTAAGCACGAGATCATATCTGAACCAGTGAGGTAATCAATCCTTCCTCATTGGGAACGATAGAAGATATATACGTATTAACAACGGTAAACCTCGGATAGACCATTTTCGAGGAGCCAGGGGTCACTTGTTGGCATACCTTGGATTATTTCAAGGAGCCTTCAAGGGGATTGAGCTTTGTTACTCTGCCCTTGCGTGTGTGTCGGATCGTAGACTGTTCCCCCAAGTATATTTGTTTCTGTTGGTAACCTTAGAGGCTATAATCTTTAGGATTCTTTCCTAAGGTGATGGTGGAGGGAAGATCCCACTGTACCTGGAACAGACGTTGGCTAGACTCACTTGGATTCTCCGGAGGGTTATCTTCACTCGAGATGGTATAGTGAAGAAACTTGCACCGGTCTGTTTCATTAAGCAGGTTGTCGGGGTAACTGTTCCAACCGCCCTTTTCGTATTAAATTTCTACTAATTTGGATTTCATCACCAACTAGTGTTTTTAGTACGGCAAGTTACTGTTTGTGTGTGGTTTGAACTCTTAGATTTTTTAAGCGTATGGTTCAATTGTTTGTTTCTTAGAGACTTTAGGTGTTTTCATTGAAATTTTTCTTTGTTTGCATGTGATTAATTAATTTTTAATCGTGGCGGACTTGCCAAGACAATCCCGGAGACTACAAGGGAAACCCCCTGAATATACACCAAGTCACCTTGAAGGGCTACGTGCTCTGGTACCATATAGCAGCAGTAGGATTAGATCAACAGAAATTGGAACATCATCTATTGTAATTCATCCTGATTATCAAACACCTACAACAGAGTACATTCAAGAGCCGATTTTAGTTTCTAAAGTTACTGGTTATATTTCTCCTACCAGTGAACTAGTTGATGAACCTGAAATCTCTGAACCTAAAACTGAACTTTCTGTTTTAGAAACATCCTACGGATTTATTTCACCAACTTCTAGCGATCTTGGTTCACCTAGGGTAAGAAATATCGTCACTGACGATCTTCCAGCTGGTCTTATTTCTATTGAAGAACTTACTAATCCAGACGAAGATATATCTCTTCCCGAATCCCCTCAATCTTTAAATCTTAGGGAACGTGAATCTATTTTCTACAGCCCTATTCAAACTAGTGCTTGGTATCTATCCTTAACAAAAATTTTAGAAAATCCGGGTCTTGCTTTTCATCCACCTCGAGTTCCATTTCATCCTACACCCAGAGGTTACTATCCGCCATCCATTATGGTAGGAGATTCATCGATGTTTTCTCAGACTCCAGAATCATTTTTACACGGTGGTCCTCCTGTTCCTTCGGGATACCAGGCACTATCTGGTACTTTCTCGGGAGCAACTCCTCAACCCATTGAAAACGTGTTATCATCTGGTCTTAATGGTCTTAAAATTGAAACGTCGAACGCAGAGAAAATTTTTATGATGTCTGGTAATGTTCCCAATCCTCAACCACAAGGCAGTCAGTTACCGCCTGGGGGGCAACCTCAAGGAAATCTGTTACCGCCTGGTGGGCAACCTCAGGGAAGTCAATTACCGCCTGGGGGGCAACCTCAAGGTAGTCAGTTACCACCCGGGGCACAACCTCAAGGTAGCTTTTTCCCAGAAAAAACTGTGGAATCATATTATTTTGGGGGACAACCCCAAGGACAATACATTCCTCAAGGGTATCAACCTTCAGGACAGTACATACCTCAAGGTCAACCCCAAACTCAATATGTTCCTCAAGGTCCTTATCAACCCCAGCCTCAGTACGCACCTCAAGGTTATCAACCTTAAGGTCAGTACCCAATTCAAGGTTACCAACAGCCTTATGGTCAACCATCTATTCAAGGAACTAGAAATTTACCTCTTAATTATCAACCCTACGTTCAACCAAGTTATGGTCCTTATGTTCAACCTTCTGCGGGACAATACCCCAGAATGATGGTGTGGGATCCATCCCAATATCAACAGTCTATGTAGCCTAACGTGAAGTTACCTTATCAGCCTGGATAGCCTTTAATTTCTGGTCCAACCCAGCAACCTGTCCAGCCAACTATTCAAACTCCTGCACCTAGTTCGGTTCAGCAATTCGGGCCTAGTTCACCTCAGACTCCACCACAAACTGCTGCAACCACTGCAACGACTGTCCAACCTATAACACCTGTTTCTAGAGTATCTGTAACCCCGAGTTCGGCTACCCCTGTATCTGTGCAAATCCCTCAAGTCTCTGTACCTCAGTCAAGACCTTCAGTTCAGACTTCGGTTCAGATACCTACATGACAGACCGGTACAAGTACAGTTGTCACAAGTCAACCGCAATTCACATATCAACCGTACCAGGGACAGCCGCAATTCGGTCCCTATACACAAAATCCAAACTATCCGTATCAACCATACCTTGGCTATACTTATCAACAGCCTCAACAACCCTAGTTTGGTACGATTAATCCTAGTTTTCCGGGAGGTTACACAATTCCTAACGCAAATCTGATTCCTAGCTATCCTGGGTATCCACCTCTTGGAACTGCTTTGGCTAATCAAGGTTTTCGTGATCCTAACCGTCAATTACCATTTATAGCAACTTTAGATTTACCTGATTTGACACGCCTTACGAATGATCCAATTTTTTATTATTAGTATTGGCCGCCAATGCCACATAAGTTGCCTAGTGATATACCAAAATTCGAAGGTAAGTCAGGAGAGGATCCATCAAATCACGTCATGACTTATCACCTCTGGTGTGCGTCTAATTCAATTATTGATGATTCGATTCGCTTACGTCTTTTCCAAAGAACTCTTATTGGTCTTGCGGCCAAATGGGCCATTGAGTTACCAGAGCTCGTGCAAGCTGCCTTGCCCGACTGGCCTTTGGATTGCGGTCGGATACGACAACGTAGCACGGAATTGTCTTATTTAAACGATCACGTCTACATATTTGATCCATCATGAATGGCGACGTAGAGACGTTTGGTGGTCTAATATTAGGATCAAATCTTGAGATGGTTTGTAATCATGCTTTTGAGTTCGTATTCTTCAAGCTAGTGTTATTCTTGAGCAAGTAATTTAACAAACTGTTGCATGAAAGCTATACATACGCATTCAATTACCCTACATAGAAAAATCAGACCCAAAACAAGGTCAAATAGCTGCTGCTCCTTCAGGGTCTCATGCCGCTGACGATATGATTGGTACAGTCAATTCTAAAAGTAAGAAGAAATCTTCAAAGAATTCTTCTCCTATTATAACTTTACCTGATTCCCCGAAAGGAGAATCTTCCCTCGAATTTTCTACCGATATTCACGTCGTAGAGACATCTACAACCAAATCTAAATCCGGTGGTAAAAAGAAAGGGAAGAATAAAAAAAAAAAGAATTCAAAAGAGAAAACTGATAAAGACAAATCCAATGACAAAAAACGTAAACCTCGCTATCCTTGTTTCATTCGTGAACAAGATTATTTCACGAAAGAATGTCCATATCGAGCCGAAGTTACGAAACTCGTTAAAGGATCGCAACAACCTGCTGTCTTGAAGGATCCTTTTCTAATTCAAGATAGTAAGATGGTTGGTTCTACCTCGACTACTTTTGAAGAACCTATTATGATGATGTCTCATGTAAGGATTGCGACGTGATCGCAAGATTACGGTAGTAAGAATCCTGTTGATGGTAAAGAAGTAGAATCTTCTAATGCAAACGCATCAACTACACCTCCTCCTGTTTCTGGTCCGCTACAGATCGAGAAACAAAATCCAGACTTAATAATCAAACCGCCTGCTAAAGGTGTTCTTCATAAATCAGCTTTCAATCCACATGCGAGAGCTGCTCAGAATTACAACATTGTTGAAGACTTAGCTATTTCTCCTTCAGCAATGTCGGCTTTGGAAGTGCTGCAATCATGCCCAGCACAACGTAAATTACTTTTTTCTGCTATAGGAGCTGTTGATATTCAGGATTCCAATCTTATAATCTTCGATTTAGAAAATAGTACACCTCGTCTACCTCACCAAATGGCTTTCCAGATTCCAGTGTTAGTAAAAAACAGACCAATTTTTCGGACTATGATTGATGAGGGAGCTTCAACGTGTATTATGTCGATTCAGTGTCGGAAATCACTTGGTTCTCCTACACTTAACCAATCTCCGACGATTCTTAAGGCTTTTGATGGTCGAGGTTTTCAACCTTTTGGTATTTTGCAGGATTTACCCATAGGGGTCGAAGGTAAAATAGTAAATCTAGATGTGGAAGTGGTTGATGCCCCTCTAGATTACAACCTTCTCCTAGGTCGCAGTTGGTATTATGCTATGGCTGCTGTTGTTTCTTCGGTCTTTCGACTCATAAAATTTCCATATCAAGGAAAGATCGTTACAATAGATCAGTTAACTTATTTCTCTTCCGACCCAGCCTCTACAGAAACAATCCAGCATGTTGGTAAAACGACTATCCCTTATAAGGATGTTGGAGTAGGATTGATTAAAGATTCTGGTTTACTAGGAACTTTTTCCTTTCCTCCTCCTAACGTATCACCTGTTGTTGCAAATATTCACATGATTTCGTCAGACACTGTAACGTTTGATGATCCTTGGATCGTACCTTCCGAGTCTGAGTTAGATTCAATTGATGGCATGATGCCTTTGAGTCCATTTGAAATTTCATATCAGGTTGTACAGTCACTTTCCAACCCCTCGTCAACCGAAATTGATCCAATGAATGGGATCCATGAAGAATCACTTTCTATATCTAGTTCAGTTACAACGACATTTCCTGAACTTGTTCATACTGATGAACAAATTTGTGAGTTTTTGTCTGTTGACGATTTACCATGGGAAGATCTACATCACCGATCTTCATTTTTACCTGAGCTAGATGATTTGGAAGATGATTTTGCTTCAATTTTTACTGCTGAATATGTTAAAGAACCACAAAATCCTTTGCAAAATCCTGATTCTGAGTTAAATTTGGAAAATATATCTCGAACGGTTCCCATTGACATTTCAGTAAAACCAGGAATAATTGAAAACATTCATATAGGTGCTTGTTGTACGGAAGATGAAATTCAAATTTATAAAGCCCTATTTCAAGAATTCTGTGATGTGTTTGCCTGGTCCTATGAAGAAATGCCAGGAATTGATCCGTCAATCGTTGTACATGAAATTAAGACTTACACGGATGCTAAACCTGTTCGTCAACGTTTACGTCAAATTCATCCTAGAAAAGCTGCTGCTATCAAAGAAAAAGTTGAAAAATTACTTCGTGCAGGATTCATTTATCCAATCCCTTTAATGGATTGGGTATCGAATATTGTTCCTGTGACTAAAAAACAAGGAAAAATAAGAGTATGTATCGATTATAGGGATATTAATCGAGCTTGTCCCAAGGAAAATTATCCAACCCCCTATATCGATCAAATAATTGATGATTGTGCTGGCAGTGAAATGTTTTCTTTTATGGATGGCTTTTCAGGCTACAATCAAATAAACATACTCCCTGCTGATCAATCGAAAACAACTTTTATTTGTCCATGGGGGACGTTTGCTTATTGCAAACTACCTTTTGGATTAAAGAATGCTGGAGCAACTTTTCAATGGGCTATGTCTTATGCATTTCATGACATTAAACACATTGTGTAGCCTTATCTCGATGATTTACCTGCTCATTCGTTACATAGGGCCGACCATCTCACTCATTTACGAGCCATCTTTATGAGATGGCGGCGTTATCAAATTACGTTGAATCCACACAAATGTGTTTTCTGTGTAGAATCGGGTCGTTTACTGGGATTTGTTGTTTCAAAAACAGGCATTCGCATCGATCCGTCGAAAGTCGAAGCTATTGTTAAATTTCCTCCTCCTTCGACTTTACGCCAACTCCAAAGTTTGCAAGGGAAAGAAAAAATTTTGCGTCGATTCATTCCTAACTATGCTGAGCTTACAAAGGCTTTTACCCGATTGTTGAAACAGAACATTCCATTCTTTTGGGATGAGATCGCTGATCAATCTTTTGATGCACTTAAACACGTGTTGACCCATGCACCGTTATTGCATCCTCCCAATTACAATCAGGATTACTTTTGTACCTCGCTGCTTCTCATTCCACCATTGGGATGGTATTAGTGCAGGAAGATGAATCTCACAATGAACATGTGATTTATTATCTTAGTCGAAATCTGCATCCGACTGAGATCAAATACACACATGTGGAGAAATTGGCCTTGGCAGTTGTACAAGATGTCCAAAGATTTAGACATTACATTTTGTTACGCAAAACCACAGTAATTTCTAACTGTAACCCTATGATGTAAATTTTGACCAAACAATTACTAGGGGGCAAATATTCCAAATGGATATTCATCCTACAGGAATTTGACTTGGAATTTGAAAAATCCAAGGCAAAGAAATCTTTGGTCTTCGCGGAACTTATGTGTGATTTCCCCTCTACTGATACTGAAACAGTGGCAGAGGAGTCCATTGCAGACGAATCTTTGTTTCTTATCAGTACTCTTGATCCATGGTATGGAGATATTATCATTTATCTCCAAACCCAATCTTTTCGACCCGAAATCTCATGATCTCAGCAACGGAAAATACGTTTCCAATCCCAACAGTATAATATTATTGGTGATACACTTTATCGTCATGGAGCGGGTTCTGTTTTTCGACGCTGTCTTACTCATGATGAAGCTGAAAAGGTTTTAAATGATTCCCATTCTGGAGCATGTGGCGGTCATATGTCTGGGTATGCCACTGCCCAAAATATATTGCGCGCTGGTTATTTCTGGCCATCATTATTCAAATATTGTATTTATGCGGTCCGGAAATGCCACAATTGTCAACTTTTTTATCGTAAAATGTGCGCGCCACCCGCTCCTCTTCACCCTATAATTGCTGTTGGTCCTTTCGTGAAATGGAGTATCGATTTTATTACATGTAACCCTCACTCGGCCGGGGGGCATGCGTATATTATCTTGGCCGTAGATTATTTTACTAAGTGGGCCAAGGCGATGCCTACATTTTCAGCTGATGGCAAAACTGCTGCAACTTTCGTATTTAATCACATAATTTCTAGGTTCGGTGTTCCTCAAGATATTATTACGGATCATGGAAGTCATTTTTGGAATGTCATGATGACTGAACTAACAGACCAACTTGGCCTGCGACACGATAGTTCCACTCCATATTATCCACAAGCCAATGGTCTGGTTGAAGCCATTAATAAAGTTTTAGTCACCATGATCAAAAGAATCATTGGTATTCACAAGACGAATTGGCATTCCATGTTATTTTCAGCACTTTGGGCATATCGAACCTCGGTAAAAACATCAACTGGTTTCACTCCTTTTCAACTTGTTTACGGTTTGGAAGTTGTGTTGCCGATTGAATGCGAAATTCCGTCACTGAAATTAGCCATAGAATTACTCCCAGCTACGTCTGAAGAGGAGAAACGTTTCTTGTACTTGGCTCAACTAGATGAGAATCGACGAAATGCTGCAATAGCAAACGAGGCTCATGTTAAAAGGATAAAAGCTCAGTATGATAGAAGTGTGACCCCTCGAAATTTTTCAGAAGGAGACCTAGTTTTACTTTATGATCAAGCTAACGACAAGCTAGGAGCTGGGAAATTCGTGCCTATGTGGCATGGTCCTTACATTGTTAAACAAAAGTTAGCAAAAGGGGCCTATGAGTTGATAGATTTTGACGGTGTCCCTTTGGATAAACCCAGAAATGGGCTTTATCTAAAGCGATATTATGCTTAAAACTTGGTGTGGAGATTTTTTATTAGATTAGATTTCTTTACTGCTGGTGTGTCTTAGATTAGAAAAGTGTGCCTAGTTTAGAATGTGCCTAGTTTAGAAGTGTGTTTTTATCACTATTCCTACTTATCTGAGTTTTACTCTTGATATTGCAGATGTTGACGGCTCTTCAAACTTACATTGGTTTTGCTGATGGTTCTTGTCATAGTACACGGAAAATTTCTTCCGCAGCTTGGGTTATTTATTCACCCGCTGACGAGTTAATATCCATGCATGGGGTAAGCCTTGGTCAAACAACGAATAACATTGCCGAGTATAGTGCAGTGATTGAGTTATTGTCTGAATCCATATCATTTGGAATTCGGAGTTTGATTGTTAGGTTGGATTCTGAACTTGTTGTATTACAGCTTAACAGGGTCTATACCATTACGAATCCATTGTTATTACGATTATTTTTGAGAGTTCGTCTCTTGGAACGTGAATTTTATTACATTGAATATCAACATATTCTAAGACATTTAAATACATTAGCAGATGCAGTTGCTTCTAGTATGATAAATCAACATTTGCAATAATGAAAAAAGTAAATCAAACAGCATCCATAACATGCACACAGATAACCGGTAAATAGTGATATATCATAATATAGGAGTGTTTTCAAAAATATACATCGTCTTTGATCATAGGTTGAAAAACACCTTATGATCGGTAAAATGATAACACAAAAAGTCAAAATATGAGTCTACAACACGATCATCCCATCACTGATGATGATCACGATAAGAAACCACTACTCGGGCCACCCTACATAGGAACCTCCTAAAAGGTCCTGGAACACCAATCACGTATCTCTGCAACCTGAGTGGAATATCATCTATGCTCGTCTCTGGAATATCTAGAGTCAAACGCTCTAGATGATGCTCTAAATCAGTCAAAATCTCCGCTGATTGGCCTGCTGGGGCTGGTGCGGCTGCAACTGGTTGTCTTCTCTCGTAAGGTTGGAGATGGGTTGGTCGTTGTGGACCCACATCTGTATTCAAAAACTTTTGGTTATTAGTTTTCAAAACGATAAAAAATAAAAAATTAGAATTTAACAAATGTTGAAAAATGATTTTACCTGAGTCATCCCACTGTTCCCCTGCTGGGAGAGCCATCTCTCGGTCGTCGCGGAAATCTATCCCGGCGTATGGAAAGTCCTCTATCACAAAAAGTTGGCGATCCAGCCAACGAAAATACGAAGGAGGAAATCGGACAATCTCACTACCCTCGATAGCATGACGAGCCATCAATGCGGACCAACGAACCATCCTCGGTTCTCGAAGTCGACCGGCATCAACAACAATACTCTGTGGAGCTAACATGGGGATCCTCTCTAGAGCAAAAGAAACAACGATGGATCCGTATCCAAAGTTATTCAGTTTCCCATTTTTTGCTCTGGTTAGTTGGCCTTTTACATTAGCCAACACAGCTTCACACCAGTTAAAGATGGTGCCGCGAAAACAATCCACAGCAATACGCATTTGGGAACCAGTAGCTACATGCAGCGCAACACTCCCGCACAGTTTGGTAACAGTAAAAGCAATAAATTTCAATTCAGGACGGATGATGTGTTTTATATCAATCCGTTTGTCCCTAGGGTTTGCCTGGTCATTGCAGAATTCTAGTTGGAGATTAGCGACAGACTGGCCACCTAGCCTAGTCCCAAACAAAGAAACTTGTTCGCCCCTCTTGGACAAACCAGTCAAAAAATATATATCCTCCAGCTCAATTTCGAGCTGGTGGCCACCAATAAAGAAGCACTGGTCCTGCACATTCCATCTGTTCACCAACCATGTCAGGAGTTCTACTTGTGCCCTCATGCCTGAGATGGCCCAAAATTTGTATAAACCGCATGCTCTTAATGCTTGCTGTGTAGGAAAATGGAGTATTGCGGCTTCATCCACGTCCTCATGTTCACGTTCTCTCCAAATTAGCATCTTGTTAATCCTAAAATGCATAAAAAGGCAAGTTAGAACAATCTTATTTGAAAATTTTTGGGAAATAAATGAGAAATGAGAGTTTTAAATTCAACCGCGCGGGTACCACACCTAAGCTTTGTAAATAGTGCGTAGATACGCACGCGTACTGTGTCTTGGGTGTGGACCTTTGACTTTTTTCCTTATGGAAAAAAGTCATGGTCCGCAGGTCATGTGTGTCTCACCTGCGGACCCCCGCGAGCGAACTTTTTAACCATATTTTTACCTAAAAATACAATCTAAAGCCTAAAAACGAATTTGAAATGGATGGAATACAAGATTAAGAGGTCGTGGATTACCTGGGACTGACGGTTTTCGATTTCGTTGGACGGATTTTCCAGAATCTTCACAGGAACTTTCTTACCCAAAACCTTTTTACTTTTCACTCTGAACTTGAACGGTAAAAATGAAATTGAAAAAGTCCTTTTTATAAGTGTTTTCGAATAGATGAATTTTAAATTTGTTTATTTTTCACTTTAAAAAGGGGTATTTTTGAGAGCATTTTTACTTATCTTAAATAGGTATGTGTAATGTTTCAAGTTTTTGTGCAGAAATTGGATTTTTCAGGAGAATTGATCATTTTTCAACAAAGAGTACATTTTTATCCCTTTTTCGAACTCGTTAAAACTTACCGAAAAAGTGAAACCTCCGAGTTCTCTTTTAATTCCTTTTCAGACTCTCTAAATATGAAAAGATTGATGAGTACTTGATTATTCGAACTCGTTAAAGTAAATGAATGATCGTCCCTTCAGTATAAGTTTACCCCTTTTTCGGACTGCAATGGACTATTTACGAAAAAGGTATACGTTGACTAAATACAGTCAATAGAGTTCTCTCCCGCATTATTTTATCCTTTTTCGGGCTCGAGAGACTAAATTTACGAAAAATTACACCCACGGATTTTTCTTAAGTTTTTCTTCTGACACCCTAAAATTGAAAAACACCGAGTTTCTCCTATACTGGACTCGTTAAAACTTAACAGTAAAGGACCTGTTAAATTTTAAAACAGGAACAAACCACTCCTTCTTAGGGTTCGAATTTTAAACTAAGTTGGACTCATCCGAAGGATGAGCTTATAAGCAAGAAAATGTTATCCTCCTCAAGCTTGTCAAAAATAAAGAGGTACTTGCCAGAAATGGTGGGGGAAAAGAGAGAAAAATGGGCGTGTTTGTTGTATTTTAAATTTTTTGAAAATTCAGTCAACCACTCTTGAACACGACACTTTCATTCACCTGGGTTGGGAAATCCTTTGCCTAACAGTTAATCAAACCACATTGAAAGTCTTCAGCCGGTTTCTAGGTATTAGCTTTGGGTCAATTGTCACCAAGCCATCTGCAGTGTCGTTATGTGTTCAAGAGGATAGTTCAAATAAACCATTCATCTGCAAAATATCTGTCATCCATTTTTGACCATCCCTGAGTCAGTCCTTGCTGATATATTTTCAAAACTTGATCTATGATTTCGTGTTGTGGGCTTGCCTACGACAGATCACTTTCTATCGACATCAGCACATTATCTAGGAAGTTGATCCAGAAATTGTCAGTACCTTGAAATCTGCATGCCTCAATGGCAGATTTCTCGCCTTCGACGATAGGTTGCATCATTGACCTTCGATTGAATGATTCCGTGAGATGTTCGACTTCAGTTCATTCATTCACATTTCATGGATTCTACTGGGTACTTTGAGAGCCATTAACATTACCGGTGGTTACTCTCACACTTGTTAACAATTTACATCAATGAATGGTAATCAAGTGGTTTCTACCATGTTCGACTTCAACACATTTATTCACATGGATAGAATCGTACCAGTTTGAGAAACAGAAATCAAGACCCTAGATCTAGTTTCTACCATCCAGGCTGTGAGGAATTTTGTAAACATTCATACAGTAGACTATTTACAAACAGATGGATGCGTCCATACTGTGTCTACACATGTCTATACTATGATGTATTCAAAATCATTCCTGTATCAGAACAATTTAAGTTAGTTCTAGTTAGTTTTGATCTGAGTATGGGAATGCCTACCTCAGCAATGATATGATTACATAAGTATATTTTGCATTGAATGTTTTTACATGTTCCGACTAGGGTGTCCACAGGATGACCCTTGAAATGATAAAGTACTACACTCTTCATATATGACAGGCCTCAGCTTCATCTATTCCAGACTTTGCACTTTAGGGGGCAATCTGTTACACTAAAAATTGTCATCCTGACATTCTGCTATGAGTATGAGCTCATTATTACTCATACTTCCTCCTTTTGCAAGTCTATCATATCAGTTCCTCATGTCAAGCTTTGAAATTCAGAGAAAAGTTCCTAAAAATCCCCTAAACTTTGGTATCGTACTTTCTCTATTCATTGCCTGCGGTCCCGCACCTAAAGTTCAGCTCTCCTGCGGAACCATACCGCACGTTCTTTGTGTTATAGGTGCGGACCTCTGTAAAATTAAAAAAGGTGAGAAAGTAAAGTTAAAAAGTTGATTTCAGATCAATTCTAGAAGATTCTGGATGGGAATTTTCGGGAATGGATACGCTTTGATAAGGTTCATGTATCCCTTACCTTATGGAGCTAACCCCTTGATGTAAGGAGCTTATCCCTTTGAAGGAAAATTCTATCCCTTCATATTTGGAACAGAAAAACCTCCTCTTTTCCATTATAAAAAGAGGCATTGGGTAGCCTCAAAGGGAGTTGGAGCTTTAGAATATTTGAAGATAAGTGTTGTTGAGATTCAGACTCAGTTAAACAAGACTTTTGTGAGGAGAGATCACATACCTCTATTCGTCTTGGTTGAAAGAGTGTAGAGCTTGTCAAAGTAGAGGAGACTCCTGCTTCGGACCCCGGGAAGGCCTGTGCAACATCAAGGCTCAGGTTGTAAGGTTTTCCTTCTTTTGAAATTAATACAAATATACTCATTTTTCTCAATAAGCTGTTTGATAATGGTTTATTTCATAGATTCCTTGATTAATATGATAAGCATGGTTTATGATAATGTCTATACAGGTGCTATGTAATACTTTTCTTGTTTGTGACTGCAGGTTTACAAACGAAACTCCTTCAAGTGCGCGAAGGACAAAAACAACTTAAAACAAGCACTGGACATAAGGTAGGTCTTTTAACACCTATATAGAGCTTTTCATATATCATATATGCTTAGAGAAAGATTAGTCTATTTGGTTGTTTGTTGCTAGATACTTTTAGTAGTAGGGAGATCGGTTTTGTCCGCAATAACGATTTATCCGTACAACAGTCAGGGAAAATTTTAGGGGCCAATATTCGCAGATGGGCTAATTTTCCATTCTTTTTCCAAAAAAAATATTCGCCAATTCCCATTTTTTCCTAAAAATGATTCGCCCAAATTTTATAAGAAAAAAATATTTCACCTTTAAAATCGCAAAATTTTATAGATAATATATAAAATCATTAGAAGTTTGAATATTTTTACTAAAATATCACCAACCATTTCTTAGTTTGCATATTATGGATTAGTAATATTTTCCAATGTTTCTAATATTTAAGATAAAATTCCATCCTTAAAATTTTCCCTGGATTGTGTGCATATTACTCCTTTGTATAACAATGAAGTCTTTCACTTTTTCATTTCTATGTGCATCGAGTGTCTTAACAAAAATCATGCTAGGATAATTGTTTTCATCGATTCCAGACATCTTCACACCTATGTGTGTATATATTAAAATAATACATTAACTAGTGAAAGTCAACATTAGGGATTTTCCTTCATACTTATGGTTGCACCATTAAACAAAGTGTTTTTTTTTCTTGTTTATTTCGCCACTCCGTTAGGCTAATACAGGAAATTCTATCAACATTCCTAATTTATTCGATGACATCATTCCAATCAACCACTTTTATGGTCATTTTTGGTTCAATAAAATTATAATTTGTGAAGTTTCTAACGAAACAAAAAATATCGATCTCTAATCCCATACAATTTTTGAGACCATTTGATTCCTAAGATTGATGCCAATCAAGGATTTTCTTTTCCCTTGTTAGGGTCTATTGCAATTTTTCTTGATGGATTACATGTTTTCAACCTTTATTTTAGATTTGGTCCTTTTTAATCTTATCCATTTCTATGTAAGGCCGATGGTTTCTGCATCTTTTATGCACTATTTCTGAGTGCCTTCAAGTTTTTCTAGTTTCATGGGAAGTTAAAATGCTACTATTACTATTATTTTCATCTTGATATTCCCTAATTATTCTACCTACTTTGTGTTTTTTCATGATTGATTTTTCCTTTAACTGCAATTTAGGATGGTATTCTATCGTGCCCTATATATATATATATATATATATATATATATATATATATATATATATATATATATATATATGTATGTATGTATATGTTTTCTTGCTAGGAAATTTTCGTTGGTCACACTCCGTGCTCCAATTATTGAGGGTATTCAAATATCTGAACTTGTAGTGTTTAATCCACAACGGAATCAGTTCCCGTGTTTCCTCAATAGAGGAGGTCGCAAAATTATTTATCTACTTCCTTGTTAACATATTAGTAGTTCCTCCATAAATCTTATCAGTCCTACAGAACAAGCATTTCAAAGACATCCATGGTAATTTGGTTCTCATCTGTAAGGGTATAACATTTAGAATATGTGTGCTTTAGTTATGCTATTAGCATCTATTTTATTGATAGAAATGTTTCCATTGTGCCAATATTAATATTAAATATGTTCAATAAAACTCCTTTTTCATTACTTGTTGGATTGTGGTACACCGTGTTTTTAGGATACTAGTTCTTCCTCTTGTACAATATTCTTTGTTACCAGACTTATGTCACCACTTACTTTTCTACAGAGTATTATGTAGGAACATACTAGTGTAACATCCTTGTATGACTTTTTTTTTAAATTACACATAAAATTATTAATAACAATTCGATGTTATAAAAATATATATATTTATATTTTTGTTCAAGGAAATGTATACGTCACATCATTTTCTGTGTAATATTTATAGTCAATCATTCATATGTTTCTTCCCACATCTTGATCCAGGTGGATATCGGTGGCCTCCCACTTATTCCATTTGGACCCGCAGCATCAATTCTTTCTCGCTTTTCTTAAATTTAAAGACACTTTATCATTTAGCAGTTGTGTTTCTGTCCCGTACACCTGAGCTGCTTGGGAAGGCACATGATCCAGGATATTGGTGGCCACCCACCGAGTCCATTTGAACCCCCACCATCAGTTATTTCAGTTTGTAAGTTTCGGCACAACTTACTATTTTTGGCAGTTTTTCGGGTCTTAAACTTCCGGAGCCGTTTTGAGGCCCTAAACGACGCTTTTTGGGAAAACGGAGAGCAACATGGGTCCATGGACCGATGTTGCTCATTCAAAAGTTGTACTCCTCGGACAGATCTTTCTAACGAGCTATTGAGCGCGTCAAACGGAGATCGGATGCCAAAGTTACGTCCCCTGGAAGTTGAACCACCAATTTACCCAAACGGGGCCCACAGTTTTGGCGCTTCATCTCCTACGGTTAGGGTTTTGGACGTTTCGGATTCTACATTGTTTCTCAACAATAAATAGGCCCTCGAGCCTCATTGTAAGACAGTTCAGGGGGCTGGGAGCCGATACATCTCTTCTCAGAGGTAAGCGCTACCAGTGCCCTAGCTCGCCAGATCTCCATCATGTCTGCATTGTAACACAGTTCAAGGGCTGGTAGCCGCCACATCTCTTCTCAGGGATACGCTGCCAGTACCATAGCTCATCTATTTTCATTATGTCTGTAATAGGCCTGCGAGCCTCATTGTAACACAGTTTAGAGGCCTGCGTACGCTACATCTCTTCTCAGAGATACGCTACCAACGCCCTAGCTTGCTTCCATTATGTTTGTAAGCTTATTGCAGTCATTCTTTTATTAATAAAAATGAAGCATTCTTTTCGCTGCATCTCTGTATCTATGGTTATATCTGTATTATGTTGCGTTCCTGCATAAAATCCGGATCACATCTCTCCATCCCAACCAATCCATCGTTAACATCATTTATTATTATAGGCCTTGGATTTATTATATAAGAAATCAATATTTCTCAGATGATTTTCTTGGTTGTAAGGCATGGGAGCCTTATATAACGATATTAACTTGTCAAGGCCCATAGAATTTTTTGTATAACAAAGTAGTCAGAAGATGGATTCTCACTGTATGCATATCTCCCATTTTCATCAGATAGAGAAATATATTATAGTAAAAATTTGTATATAATAGTAGGACTTAAAGAAATTCTAGTTTTTACTTTAGTTTATAACAACTAAATTTATACCCCTTCTTCTAATTTTATACCCCTTCTTTTGTTGACAATGGAAACAAGAAATATTAAAAATGGTACCCAGGAGGCTTCTAGTTCAATTTTACCTTAATTAAATTAGAAGTAAATTGTAATTCCACATCACATGACAACTTGTACGAGTTAACTGAGTCATGAAGACTTAGTTAGTTCAGTTAATTCAATTTGAGGGTCAAACTAGAGGCATCTAAGGTGTCTCCTACATTATAGGAGCCCTGGTTGAGGTTATTTTGAGTTGTAATTAGTTAACTCAATTTATTTGGGTTAAAATCAGTTTAACAAGTTCTAACTGATGGACGAGCTAGTGAGATTTCAAGTGAATTAAATATGATTTAATTCACATGCAAGGATCAATCAGATAACTGATAATTAACTATAAATAGTTGTTGCATGTCATTTATAAGGAAGGCCCAGTTGATATTGGAGTTAAAGGGAAGTACATTATCAGTTGTATAATTAGAAAATTTTACAAGTCATGCATGAGGTCATCAGGATTCCTTGGATGTATTGCACAATCAATTAGTGGGAATTTACTATCTAATAGGGGATCAACTCCCTCAGGAATGCATAAGGCAGATGGGTCAGTTAGGTGCGAGTTTTTGGCTAAGTGTTGGACCAAAATTTCCAGTATCAAAGTGAGATAGTCAGAGATAGTGCAAAGGTTTCTCGGGAAGGGAAATAACATTGTATTGTTTCATACTATTGACTTAATGAAATATACATATATCGGATTTTTCAGCTCGGGATTTCCCCAAATAAATATTTGTGTTGTGCGACTGAAATTATTTCTCTTTCTTGTAAATATGATTGTGCAATGGTAATTAGTTTTTGTAATTTGTAGAATAGATTCAAGTATTTTGTTTTATCATATTAGAAGATCAGTTGAATCTATGTGGATTTTATACATGGTATCATAGAAGGAATCACTATATAAGAGAAGAACCAAATATTGTTTTTGAACAAGTGAATCGAATTTGCAGATTTATTATTCAGGAACAACAACAGATCATGATGTCTTTCTGTGGATTGAGACTCGAATATGCCCTTGAGTGTAGTTCGAATTAAATAGCATGGAAGGAAAACATCAAGGAAGTGTTGGAGGAAAACGGGTTGAAGTAATTCATAGGCAATGATATTCCCAAGCCCGCAACAACATATGCTCAAAATATTGATGCATGGAAGAATAATGTAGCAAAGGAGAGAAGGATTTTGTTAGAAGTTGTTTGAGATCATATTGTCTTGAAACTACATGTAAAAGAAACTCCATATGCTATGTGAAAGGCCTTAAAAAATTATTTTCATAATAATAGCGACCACAGGAATTTTGCGCTAAAGGACAAGCTCAGAAAGATCAAGATGGAGGAGGGCCAAACAATACAAAAATACTTGACGAATTTCACTCAATTTCGAGATGAGCTTGGAAGTGTTGGTGTGACACTTTCCTAGAAGGATTTGGTTAGCCTAGCACTTCTAGGCCTTCCCAAGAGCTGGCACAACTACCAGGATTCGGTAAATGGGAGGGAGAAGTTACCAGAGTGGGAGAAATTGTGGTCCAACTTGGTACAAGAAGAGATAAGGCAGAACACCATAGACGGGAACTCTTCCAAAGACAAAGAAGAATATTTTACTTTAGTTGGAAAAGGAAAGAAAGCCAAGGGAAATAAATCCCAAGGCAAATATAGCAAGAGAGACTTGTCCAAGGTCAAGTGTTTTCACTGTCACGAGTACAGGCACTATTCCATGAAATTTCCACAGAAGGAAAGCAATAAAGATCTTGCAGTTGTAGCTACATGTGAAGCTCTAGTTTCACAATTTGAGCTTTCTTTTACTCTCATTGCATGCATGACCAACACTGTAATGGTATTCATGTGATATCTTGACAATGATACCTCATTCCTTATGACAAGGAATATAGATCTCTTCAATGACTTGGAGGAGAAAGAACTCAAGAAGAACATAAATTTTGGAGATGACTTGAGGTATAGCACAACCGACATAGTTACATTTACCTTTCAAAGGGATTTTAGCTCCCCTCTCAGACTTACTGATGTTTTGTCTGTTCCAGGACTAAAGAATAATCTTATTTCCATAGCGATATTGGAAGATCGTAGCTATGATGTGATATTTAGAAAATGAAAGGTTTTCCTTAGACACGTCACCACGGGACAGGTGAAATAGACCGGTGTGCGATTCAGGACCCTATATGCTCTTGAGGTCGAAGATGAATGCAAAGCCTTGAGGAGCAAGGAAAAGGTTAGATACTTATAAGTTGACAGGGAGCATCAATTACCTCTCAATTTGCAACCTCAGAAGCAACCTCAAAAAGTTGTGGAGAAGCCACAATTAGAGAAGTAGAGAGGACACCGAATAGATGCATCGAATCAAGCAAAGACTTCCAGTAGGGGGAATTTTGAGCCAAGTGGGAAGAGGGAGCACATGTAGCGATACGTACAGGTGAGAGGTCAGGATATGTGAAGCAATAGTCCCAAGATTGCATAAATTTGAGTAGGGTCAATTGAGATGTCTTGTCTCATGGATAAATACCTAGCTACAGGAGCCCACAGTACATAGTATTAGGATGGATAAGTGGCTATTGATGCAGTTAGATTTCAGAGTGACACATGTAGAGACTAGCAGCAGTTAGATAGTTGAGCGTAGAGCAGAGTTGGAAATAGTGCAAATGGCACAAATGCAGAGTCAGCAACAATGCATATTTTTTTGTTGAAAATGCACTAGCTAGTAGCAGAGACTTTGGTGACAGAAGCATCGTACATATCACTGATGATTCAGTTTTGATGCTTTTCAGTTTTATAATTTGTAGTTGAAAAAACACTAGAGAGAAGTGTTGCATGCAGATTTTAATTCCAAAGGTACCAGATTAGGATAGAGTTGAATTCCTTTCTTGTTGAGAGGGAGTGTTGAAAATGGCAACAAGAAATATTGAAAATGGCACCTAGGAGGCTTCTAGTTTAATTCTCCCTTAATTTAATTAGAAGTAAATTGTAATTCCACATCACATGAAAACTTGTACGAGTTAAATGAGTCAGGAAGACTTAGTTAGTTTGAAGTTAATTCGATTTGAGGATCAAACTAGAGGCATGTAGGGTTTCCTACTTTTTAGGAGCCTTGGTTGAGCTTATTTTGAGTTGTAATTAGTTAACTCAGTTTATTTGAGTTAAAATTAGTTTAACTAGTTCTAAATGATGCATGAGCTAGTGATAGGTCCAGTGAATTAAATCTGATTTAATCCACATGTAGTGATCAATTAGATAACTGATAATTTTCTATAAATAAATTTTTCATGTCAATTCTAAGGAAGGCCCAACTTAGATTGGAGTTAAAGGGAAGTAGACTATCAGTTGTATAATTAGAAAATTGTACAGGTCATGCATGAGGTCATCAGGATATATTGGATGTATTGTACAATCAATTAGTGGGAATTTCCTATTTAATAGGGGCTAAATTCCCTCAGGAATTCATAAGCCAGGATGGTCAGTTAGGTGTAAGTTTTTGGCTAAGTATTGGACAAAAATTTCGAGGATCAGAGTGAGACAGTCAGAGATAGTGCATAGGTTTCTTAGGAAGGTAAATAACATTGTATTGTTTCATATTATTGACTTAATGCAATATAAAGATAGCGGGGTTTTTAGCTGAGGCTTCCCCCAGATAAATCTTTGTGTTGTGTAATTTAAATTCTTTCTCTTTCTTGTTAATGTGATTTTGCGATCGTAATTGGTTTTCGTAATTTGTAGGATAGATTCAAGTTTTTTGCTTTAGCATATTACTAGATAAGTTGAATCTATGTGAATTTTATACATCTTTTCCATTAACCTTTGTTGGGTAGTGTTCCTTTTCCCCTTCCCCACAACAAAATTTATTTGATTTTTCTTCGTACTATCATTACATTTAGCACCAAGAATGGAATCACCTCTTCTGTTATTATACTCTACTCACTTCAACTCCAAACTCAGGATGAACTAAATAGGTTGTCTCTCTTTTATAGAAAATTTGTGTATCGAGTAATATTATTGTTGCATTATTAAGTTTAAATTTCTTGACACTAAAGAAAAGTGCATAATCTTTGGACAAACTTAGTACACTCATTACATATCTCATCTACTATATACTGATATTACATTTTCTTTAGATATAAATAGGTATATATATATACAAGTAATTTGTTTTTCCATTTCCTTAGTATAATTACTAGATTAAGACTAAAGACCTTACTCCTTTTGATATAGCTATCACCAACAAATGTCTTATCCACTAACCTCGTCCCATTTCTTAAAACTATTTAATTGGGTAACACATTTATTATTGTGTCTTTTATCAATTTAATTTTCTTACTGCATATTACCCTACTAAGGGTATTTTAGAATATATACTTAAATTATTAATGAAATTTTTTTTAAACAATTAGACCTAATGTTTCCTAATAATACAATCCTCACATCCTAGTTGTAGCAATAATAAGTATCATATTGATAGATTGGAAGTTTCTGTGGTCTAAATCAAGACTCGTCTTCAGGACAAACCTTCTAAGAAGAGAATAGATTAGTGTAAATAAATAGAGGAAAGAAAGATGAGAGGTGGTGAAAGAGCCAATCAATTACTAATATTTTAAATTTGTTGAACCGATTGAATTGAAAAAATATGATATTGATGATATCTTGCCTCCTTAACCTATTTAGGATTTTTTTATTACTGGTTAATTCCAGTTTTCAAGCCTTTTACTCACTCCAACAATTATGTCATAGAAGGTGACACTTCATATTCTATTCACACTTGGGTCTGATCACACTTCATATTCTATTCACACTTGGGTCCTGCCCGATCAAATTGACCTCACTCACCCCCCTCGACGTGTGCACAACACAGTGTTAACCCTCAAGATGATCCCTAGCCTCCTGGAACCATGCAATGTATAGTTCCTACCTCCAAGAACCATGCATTGTGCAATATAGTGGTCAAACCTAGACCCTTGACCTCAAGAGCTGCATATTTCATCCTCCTAGTTCGTCTCCTTATGCGCACTTTATAGTGGCAAGGCTCAAGTTGTCATCCTACTTCCTTCAGCTACACAATTGTGTAATTCCTAGGATTCTCTCTCTCCCGTACTTCACATTGGGAAACTTCAAGGATCAAGACTACCTCACTAAGCTCCTCAATTTCCTAGTCATCATTCCCAAGCCTCCAGCTTCAATCCATCACTCTGTGAAATCCCTGAGTCTGCCTCTCAATCAACCATCCAGTTCCAACTCAATCAACATTTTCATGAAGAAAGTTGGGCTAAGATATTTTCAGACTTATGTCATCTTGTCATGAGTGGTTTTTTGTTAGGTCCCTATATTACTAGTATAGTCCCTTATTGTTGTTAGTGTAACCCCCTTATTGTTATTTTTGTACCCCTGTAACCCCAATATTGTTATTATTGTGCCCTTAAATTATTATTGTTAGGTTGGCTAGTATTATATTGTGACCCCATGTACTCCTATATATAGAAGGAGGTTTTTTCATTTGTATGATCCAAGAATTGTTCATTTATGTAATGTATTGGAGATTTCCCCCTCAAATTGGCTATTTCTAAGACGTTTATCTCTCTTTTCTTCTATTTTTGGAGCTGTTTTCATAACATTTGGTTTTAGAGCTTTGGATTCTAGGGTTTTGCTGCTCCAAACAAGTCATCGTGGAATTTTCTCTATACCTTTTTTTCTACGAAGGTTCAGAAGCTTAAATGTTTACATAGCAAAGCTAAAATCCTTAGGAACGTCATGTAAAAATTTTAGATCTTGGTTTGCAATATGTTCAGAGATATGATCTGTGAAAGTTAGGGTTTTTTTAGGCTCCCAAATTTCACCTAAAGCAGGTCATTGTGGCATTTGCGCTATAAAAAAATTTCTACGAAGTTTCAGAAGCTGAAATTTTTACAGAGTGAAGCCGAAATCTTTAGGAACTTCTTGTAAAAATGTTAAATCTTGGTTTGTAATATTTTTTGAGATATGAGTTGTGGACGTTAGGGTTTTTGCATTTTCCCGAATTTCATCTCAAAGAGGTGATCGTGGGAAAATCGTCATAACTCTCTCTCTCAACGTCGGATTGGAATTATGTAAAAAGTGGCTGCAAGTACATGGACTTTAGTTTCCTTTGTATTAATTTCAGAGCCAAAGGAGGAACCAGTGACACATGGCCTGTCGTACAATTTATTTCTACTGAACGAGTCCATAATTAGGTCATTGTGGGATATTGGGCATAACCTTTCGTTGAAGAATCCAAATTAGGTCAAACCTATGGCATTCGAAAGAAGATTCATAGGGATACTATAGGTCTGAATTTCAGATATTGAAGATCTGATATCACAGAGATAATTTAGTTTCAATATCGAGCTCCTCAAAAGCAAGAAAAAGGTGTGTATTTTTTTTTTTGAATTGCATAAGTCTTGTGTGAAAAATCAGTTTGAAGTGATTCCAAGGGAATATTGAAGCATAGATATCATTACTGGGTTCTAAAATGACACCTAAAAAGAATTCAACCCCCATTAAGACTTCACAAGGCCCTACTATGACTCATGAAGAGGAAGAAGTGCAACATCACATATCAAAATTACAAGAGCAAGTGCACCAAATTTTTCTCCCGCAAAGAGCAACAAAAATTGAAATGGAAGTTTTGAAGAAAGGCGTGGAAGCTAAGATGGATGGTTTGAAGAAAGGCATGGAAGCTGACATGGAAGCTAAGATGGATGAAATGGAAGTTAAGATTGATGAAAAAATGAAAGACACCATGGAAGACATGAAGAATGATCTAAAAGAAGACATGGAAGGTTTGATGACAAGGTCAATAAAAGAAATGATTCCCAATGGTGAAAAGATAGTAGAGGAAACTCATGATGAAAATAAAATAAATGTTAATCGTGATTTCATAAACTCTAATGTTGGATTGAAGAACCACCATATTCCAAAGACGGATATGAGGAATTTTAATGGCAAGGATCCCATAACATGGATACTACATATGGGGAAATATTTTGATCTCAATAATGTGCAAAAAACACAAAAGGTATGCATTGAAACTTTACATTTAGAACAAAATACATTTGTATGGTATTGATGGATTTTCTCCCGTAAAAAAATTTTCAGTTGGTCAATTTTTACGGAGCAAATGATAGCACATTATGAGGATACAAAGAGTAACACTTTCTTTAGCCAATTGATAAATCTCAAACAAAAGGGTTCAGTGGTTAAGCACATTGAGGACTTCCAAAAATTGAATATAAGGGTAACTGATATTCCAGAGGAACATAGGATTGATTTTTTCATAGGGACTTTAAAGGATAACATCCAACATGAAGTTCACATTTGGGAACTTGATTCATTGGATAAGGTATTCAGGTTGGCATGAAAAATTTAATGTAAAATTATGGCGACAAGGAAGCCTAACACTCACATCTATAAAGATGGAAGTGTTGCTAATCCTAGACTTCCACAACCTATAAGGTTGACACCACAAAAAATGGAAGAAAAAAGAGAAAAAGGGCTTTGCTATAGTTGTGATAGAAAATACACTAAAGGTCATAAGTCTACTGAGAAGAAATTATTTTACATAGATTGTGAAGAGGAGAAAGAAAATGAACAAGAAACTTCAAAAGAAGAGGATATACACCAGGAACCAACCCTAGAAGAAGAAGAAATGAGTCTGACCATATCGTGTAATTCATTGGCAGGAATTATCATTCCTCAAACTCTCAAGATAGAAGGACATATCAAGAAGAAAAAGGTAATAATGTTGATTGATTCGGGTAGTAACCATAATTTTATTCATTGTAAGGTAGCCAAGGAATTAAATTGTTTCCTATACCCAACACCAGAATGTAAAGTGATAGTTTCAAATGGAGGAACTATAAATTGTTCTGGAAAATACCATAATATCAAGCTAACCATGGGGGAATATGTATTGAATAGTCCAATGCTTTCCATTCCAATGGGAGGTGCTGATGTTGTACTAGGAGTACAATGGTTACAATCTTTAGGGATGGTAGCTTTTAATTTTCAAGAACTTTTCTTGAATTTTTTTTTCAGAATGAAAGGAAATCGAATTATGGGATATCACAGGGAAGCTAGGAACTATAATAAGCTCTAATGTCATGACAAAGCTTCTGAAGAAAGAAAAACAAGGCGTAATTGCACAATTGTGCTCACTAGAAGTTCCAACATCAAAATCATCTATTTCTCCATATCTCAAAAAAGTCTTGGACAATCATTCCAAGGTGTTTGAAACTCCCAAAGGAATCCCACCTATTCATGATCATGATCATGCTATTCATTTGATTCCACGAAGTGTTCCTCCAAACATCAGGCCTTACATATATCCTTATGTCCAAAAGAGCGAAATTGAATGTATGATTGCATAAATGTTAGATGCTGGTATAATTCAACCTAGTCAAAGTTCTTTCTCTGCTCCTGTAGTATTGGTGCATAAGAATGATGGATCATGGCGCATGTTTCCAGATTATAGGGAACTCAATAAGATCAATATTAAAGATAAATTTCCTATTCCTTTGATTGATGAATTATTGGATGAATTACATGGAGAAATTCATTTTACCAAGTTGGATCTTCGTTCACTGATATCATCAAATTAGAATGAAGACTGAAGATATTCCAAAAAAAACATTTTGAACTCATGAGGGTCATTATGAATTTTTGGTCATGGCTTTTGGCCTTACCAATGCACCTTCTACATTTCAAGGGTTGATGAATTCCATTTTCAAACCCTTCCTTAGAAAATTTGTGCTAGTACTTTTTGATGACATACTAATCTACAGTAGGTCTTGGAAGGATCATGTTCAACATGTTGACAGGGTGTTCAAACTACTGGAGGAGAAACAATTATATGAAAAAAAATCCAAATATTTCTTTGGAGTACAAGAGGTGGAATAATTGGGTAATTTTGTATCTCACAAGTGTGTTAAGATAAACCCAAACAAAATTAAAGCCATTAAGGAAAGGAAATTCCCCACAACCATAAATCAGTTGCGAAAATTTCTTGGGTTAACATGGTATTATCGCAAATTTGTTAAGAATTATGGGAGAATATCATCACCTCTAACAACATTGTTGAAGGAATATGAATTTTCATGGAATCCTGAAGCAACTAAGGCCTTTGAACATCTTAAAGAGGCAATGTGCCTAGTACCAGTCTTAGCTACGCCAGACTTCACAAAAACCTTTATTGTGGAATGTGATGCCTCAAGAAATGGAATTGGTGCTTTTTTAATGCAAGAATGAAGACCCATTGCTTTTGAAAGTCATCCAATCAAAAGAAAGTATTTACAAGAAGTTATTTATGAGAAGGAAATGTTGGCAATACTACATGCACTAAAGAAATGGTGACCTTAACTAATGGGAAGACACTTCAAGGTAAAAATTGATCATGCTAGTCTTAAACACTTTTTGGAACAAAGATTATCTTCAGAAGAGCAACAAAAATGGGTCACAAAGATGTTGGGTTATGACTTTGAAATCATCTACAAAAAACAGATGCTAAATGTTGTTGAAGATGCACTCTCAAGAAAGGATGAAGAGGTGGAAGCATTTTTTTGTTCCATTTCTATTACCCAAAACCAGATTGGATAACCGAAGCAAGGGATGAATGGAAGGACAAAGAAGTGTGGACACTCATTCAAAATTTGCAGCAAGATCCTAGTAGATTTGATACATTTAGTTGGAAAAATGATTCCTTATGGTACAAATATTGCTTATATATTTGAAATAATTCCCAACTAAAACAAAAGATTCTTTTGTAATTGCACACTTCTCCTTTAGGAGGACACTCAAGATTTTTTTAAAATTACCACAGGTGAAAAATTTTTTTTTTTTGGGATGGCCTTAAATCTAATGTTCAAAATTTTGTGGCGGAATGTTTGGTTTGGCAGAAAAATAAAGTTGACACAATTAAGACCCCGGGTCTTCTACAACCTTTATCCATTCCAATTCAACGTTGGGAGGATATTTCAATGGATTTTATCATAGGTTTACCTAAGTCTGAAGGAAAGAGTGTCATCATGGTGGTAGTTGATAGACTTACCAATTATGCACATCTTTGTGCATTATCTCATCCATTTAAAGCAAGTACAGTTGCTACTACATTTATGGAAACAATTAAAAAGCTACATGGAAACCCAAATATTATTGTAAGTGACAGAGATCTCGTTTTTACTGGAAAATTTTGGACGAAATTATTTTATTGTTTGGGTACTCAACTAGCTCATAGCTCATCTTATCATCCTCAATCTTATGGCCAAACTGAGATAGTGAATAAATATTTGGAAGGATATCTTCCTGTTTTGTATCTGATAAACAAACACAATGGGTCAAGTGGTTACCTCTCGCTAAATGGTGGTATAACACTTCCTTCCATACTGTAGCAAAAATGACCCCATTTATGGCACTTTATGGATATCATCCACTGTCCATCACATCTTCTTTAAGAGAAAATTATAAGGTACAAGAAGTGGAAGATCACATCAAACATCAACAATAATTTCTCCAACTCTTAAAGGATAACCTCAATTTGGCACAAAATCGAATGAAACATCAGGCAGATCAACATCGCAGTGAGAGAATTTTTGATGTAGGAGACTGGATATTTTTACGGATACAACCATACAAACAAATTTCCCTCAATAAAGCTAAGAAGGATAATAAATTATTACCAAATTACTATGGTCCTTACAAGGTGTTGCAAAAGATTGGTACTATGGAATACAAATTGGAGCTTCCTACTTCTTCGCGAGTGCATCTAGTTTTCCATGTTTCATGCTTAAAAAAGGTTATAGGGGACAAACTTCTAGTTCAAACAAATTGCCAGAACTTGATGAGGATAGAAAAATCATATTGGAACCTGAAGCAGTCACGGAAACAAGAACTTGACAGCTACGAAATCGATCAATTTCAGAGTATCTCATCAAATGGAAGAACTTACCCATTGAAGATTCTACATGGGAGGATGATAATTTTATACCGAAGCATTCAGAGCTACTCAAGTGTTGAGGACAACACTTTTTTGAAGGAGAGGGGCATGCTAGATCCCTATATTACTAGTATAGTCCCTTATTGTTCTTAGTGTAACCCCCCGTATTGTTATTGCTATACCCCTGTAACCCCAATATTGTTATTATTATGCCCTTACATTATTATTGTTAGGTCGGCTAGGATTATATTGTGACCCCATGGGCTACTATATATAGAAGGAGGTTTTGTCATTTGTATCATCCAATAATTTTTCATTTATGTAATGTATTAGAGGTTCCCCCCTCTAAGTCGCTATTTCTAAGGCGTTGATCTCTCTTTTCTTCTATTGTTGGAGTTGGTTTCATAACACCCTATATTACTAGTGTAGTCCCTTATTATTTCTAGTGTAGCCCCCTTATTTTTATTGTTGTACCCTTATAATCCCCATGTTTTTATTATTGTGCCCTATAAAATCCCGCTATTGTTATTATTGTACACTTACATTATTATTGTTAGGTCGGCTAGAATTATATTCTGACCCCATGGACTCGTATATATAGAAAGGAGGCTTTGTCTTATGTATCATCCAAGAATTGTTCATTTATGTAATGTAAAGGAGGTTTCCCCCTCGAATTTTTTGATTTCTAAGTCGTTGATCTCTCTTTTATTCTATTTTGTGAATTGGTTTCATAACATTTTGTATCAGAGCTTATGCACCTATTGTTAACATTTTGAATCAGAGCTACTCAAGCGTTGAGGGAAACAATTTTTTGAAGGAGAGGGGCATGTTAGGTCCCTATATTACTAGTGTATTCACTTATATGTTGTTAGTGTAGCCCCATTATTGTTATTCTTGTACCCCTGTAGTCCCCATATTGTTATTATTGTGCCCCATAAAAGCCCACTAATTTTTTTTTTCTAAATTGGACTATTCTATTAATTATGAACATAGTTTACAGGTCTGTGCTTACCTCCGGAATGGGTATGCTAGCCAATTCCGAAGGGAGCATAGTTAAAAAAGACATAAATAACCAAAATGAGACTGCCCAAAATGGGGAAACCGGTCCAAAAAATGCTACCCTTAGTAGGGAAACCAGCTCTAACCAGAAAAGACCAAGAGTTTGCCAAATTGTTCAGGAAATACATGCTAACAAAGAAATTGATCAAAATAGAGAGAGAAAACCTCTCATTGCAATGGTTTCCTATCATGCTAAATGTCGTGAGGATGTGGAGGTGGCTCCTCAATGATAAGACACATATAATCATTAGAGGAATCATAACCTTTCTTCGAGTGCTGAGTTGTGGGTTCCGGCGTGGTGGAAGTGCGCACAAGACTGGAACTGCCTTTCCTCTGCACACCCATCGAGCGTTCTAGACTTCTGCTTCCACTACCTTCACTGCTGGAGGAGTTCCCTTCAATTTTTACCAACAGAGCTTCGGATATGTGTGAGTGTTGAGGAGGCGCTAGAGAAATTGTAGATTTCCTGGGATGTTTTCTGGAGCCTGACCCAGCTGAGATCGAAGGTGCATCCTGGAAGCTGACAGTGATGATGGTTGTAACTTGAGGTCTGTCCAGGGAGAATTCATGGTAGAAATGATCCAAATTGTCCTTAGGAGGCGAGGAGCGACTGTTAGAGTGAATGGAGATTGGAGGGCATGATGACTAGCCCCTTCCTCTTCCACAACAACACCGCATTCTATGCCTCCTTGGCATGCTCGAGCAAGAGTGAGCGTGAGGGAAGCAGTCGTCTAGCAGAGGCCTAGAGGTTGAGTGAGTGTTGGTGTGCAGGTTCTAGGAGTGAGTGTTGGCGTGCAGAGTCTACGAGACAGAATGGCAGCTAGTGCAATGAGGTGACGAGGCGAACAGAAGGAGAATTTCACAGTGCGTCTCTGAGAGCGAGGGGGAGCTCGGAGTAGAGACCATAGAAAAATGAAGAAAACATAACGAGAATGGCATCAATGGAGGGTGCGGCACCATGAAGAGGAGCTTAGGGCTGCGGACCAGACAGGCGTAAATGCAGAGGGCAGAGGCAGTTAAGCCTCCTTGAGGCGAGCAGCTAGAGCAGTTATGGGCATCAAGACAGGCCCCATGCGTGGCCATCTGTCTGCACGCAATGGGGCCGCCACCTCCCGTCCTGGATCATACACCCGCATCTGGGGCATAAAAGCCCACTATTGTTATTGTTGTGCCCTTACATTATTATTTTTAGGTTGTCTAGGATTATATTGTGACCCCGTGGACTCCTATATATAGAAAAGAATTTTTTTCATTTGTATTATCCAAGAATTCTTCATTTATGTAATGTAAAGGAGGTTTCCCCCTCGAAGTGGTTGATTTATAAGTCCTTGATCTCTTTTTTCTTCTATTTTGTGAGTTGGTTTCATAACATTTTTAGTTGTAGGTATTAGGTCTTATCATGACAGGATGGTGATGGACGAGAAGAAGAAGGAGACCATGCTATAAGACACCTATGTAGCTAAAAATATAAGTTGACCATTGAATAAGAATATGGAGGGACACTATATTGTGACAAAATTTGGAAGATCAAGATCATAGTGAAGTATCCCTATCTTCAAGTCTTATTAAGGAGGAAGATAAAGATAATGTACCATATCTCAAGAAGATAAAAGGATAGAAAATTGAAGAGTGGCTTGACATTTCCACATCATCACCAAGTCCATGACATCAGCGTCAAGTCATGTCTTTTCAAGATGTCACTGCAAGGTGTGAAATGAGTCATCATGCACCACATCATTTATGGATTTAATTATGTAATTTTTGAATATTGTGAGAAATGTAATGCAAGGTGGAAGTCCAAGAGTCATCTATAGAATGTTAAAAGTCTTGTAGAAGTCAAAGGGTCACATAGAAATTCAAAAAGTTAGTTGGAAGCTCAAAAGTCATGAGGGCATTCCAAGAGTCACGAGGGAGGTTAAGATTCATCTCATTTTTGAGATATACACCCTCATATCTCAAGAAAAGGAATTTTCACCTTGGCTCATACCACTAGGCATTAGAAAGAAAGTTAGTTCTTTTAGAGAGAAATTGGTAGATCTAACACTCCACTATTGGAGTTAGTGATGCTCATTGTAACTGTGTATCTTGGAACTTTTTCTTAATAATCGTAGCTTATTGAGACAACACACTTTCATGATTATTCTTTGAATTTTTGCGGTGTGCGTTGTTTTTATTTTTTACTAAATAAATTGAACTATTTCAGTGGCTTTGGTGCTTATCTTATTGAATGTTTGATATATATGTTTTAACAAATGTTATTTCTAAGTGAGATATTTCACTGGTTGTCTAATGATTCTTTATATGTATATGATTGCGTGTATTTATTATATTAGTACTATTAATATTCTCTTAAACACTCAATTTTGTCCCCTTTCAGTGAAATAACCTCGATAATTCTACAATTGAACATTTCACAAGGCATACACATTTGTTCCCTTAAAATTACATGTTCATTTCTCTCTTGTGCTAACCATCACATCTAAGGAAAATATTTAAGAATCAAGGAATTCATGCCTTAATTCCAGAAGGGCTCCTATTCCAAACAATGTGAACTCTATTTGGGACTTTTCATCATGGAGACCCCTTTGCATGTTGCCGAGTTCGAACACCGTCAAAATTATGGTGTTAGAAGAAGGGTATCCACATTTTTCTGGCTAATAACTCGTCACATCCTTATCATTCATTTTATGTGCAAGGTAGTAATATTCTGAGTTCCACCCCACCTCCTATTCCTGAAGTAGGAGGGTCTTCCCAGTTTGTTCTAGAGTTAGCATACGAAGTTACTTATGACCAACTCTAGAAAATTTGGCCTATTACCCATTATTTTGTGAAAGCTATTGGTTTACTTCCTGTTGCAATAAAGAACTCGTACTGGTGCATTGGTTAAATCGGTGGAAGATTTGGTATTTTTCACTCTTGAAGAATTAGAAGAACCTTTAGAAGAAACAACTGAACAAGAGGAAATTCTACCTATTGATGAAGAGCATGAGGAATGTTTTTTTCTTTTCGTTGAAGAATGATCGAGAGCATATTTTGAGTTTAACAAAGGCTTGAATAGTAAAACAGAAGGCTCATCAGGCTTAGAAAAGGAGGAATAAAATGAAGACGAAGACATGTTTGATAAATACTTGTATTAGATGGACCAAGGGCCACTCCCTCTTCTGGATAATCTTCATAGAATGTTGAAACATCTGTAGAAGTTGTTGTCATAATTTGATCTTGAAAAGAAGGCTAAGGAAAAGGACCATATTGATTATTTCTACACGCATCTCCAAATACTAGAGGTACAATATGATGATGTTTATTGTAGACTCTTTCCTTTTAATTTATAAGGTAGAGAAACAATATGGTACCATAGTTCACCTATTAATTCAATCCATGGATGGAGGGAGTTTAAGAAATTGTTTTTGGAAATTTTTTCTGATGATTAAACTCTTTCAATTTTGTTGAAAGAGCTCGGTAATATTAATATGGGGGAAAAGGAGAAAGTTAAAGATTTTAATAAAAGGTTTAACTTTATTGAATAATCTCCCCGAAAATACAAAAATTCATGATTCTAAAACTATATATTATTACACGTCTGCCTTTCCAACTAACATTTATGTTTTCATCAAAAGTGTTGCAAAGGAAATATTGGCTTTAAACTTTGCAGAATTAATTATTGCAGAAAATGAGTTGAGCATTATTTGAGCCATTAATGATGATGAATATTCTAAGGAATCCAAGGAAGCATGCAAAAAGACCCAAGCCACTTCCAAAGCTAAAGATAAAGACTCATTTGACATGGAAAACCTGACCAAGTCTTTGAAGAAATTCACCAACATAGTATAGAGACATAAGAGGAGGTCAAGTGAGGTATTAACCAATAACAATCCTTCGAAACCATTTCTCTTGAAAAGGAATAATGATTATCAATAAAAAAAATATGCTTAAAGTTCTAACACAGTGTTCAAAATCGAGAGTATAGGCATGGATAATTTATGTACTTTCCATCAAGAAAAACATTATGAGAAAACATGTCCGCAGTGGAACCATAACATGAACACCATGATGAATAATCTTGTATAAAATTTATTAGTGGAAGAAAAACCTAGGAAAAATGAAGCAAATGAACCAACCATGGCCAATGACAATTTCAGTGTTGGGAATTTAGTGAATATGCTCGATTTTATATATAACACTAATAAGAAGAGTGTTGATAAACCATCGTTGAGTGAAGTCCCTCCTCAATAGTCAACAGGTTTTTATAATTTGAGGAGAAAAGGAACTATTTATGAGCAAGAGCTAAAGAATCACTTGTTACGAATACTTCTCCCTCCCTCTAATCGAGATCATAATGTGCAAAGCAAGATGGGAATAACTCCATATTCTAAGAGCACTTCCACCAACAATAAGAGAAATTCCAGCACTCCTGAAGTTATGAAAAAAGCCATGCCACCTGATTCATCAACACAACCCATTTAGATTGAGAATATTTACTACAACATTGTTGACAATATGAAAAGAGCTCGATCTCACTCTTTGAGCTCGCAAAGATAACAAGTAAAAAACAACTCATTCTCCAAGCACTCTCATCGCACTCATCGGTAGGTATAAAAGTTTATTCTTCTCAGGTAGTGTCCGACAACTCTCATGATGTAATCAAATCTGTAGTAAATGATGTTAATCTGAATTCTAACATTCCCTCGCCCCTATTTTTATTAACTTTTGAAATCTTTCATTATAATTTTATAATTTTTTAGTTGATTCTTATGCATTCGCGAACATCATGCCACTGTCTATCACCAATAAAATTAGCACCAAATGGGAGAAAATTGATGCATGAATCATACATAAGGACATATCATTTGTCCAGGCCATTGGTGAACTTAGAAATGTTCTCATTCATGTATCATCAGGCCATAGAGTTCACCAATGTATAAACATTGTGATTATGGACATCCCCAAAGCCTATGGATTATTTCTAAGTAGATATTGGTCTAAGAAGCTCCAATGATACTTTGCAATGGACTGGTCACATTTATGGCTTCCATATATAGGCAAGAATAACCAGATTCGAGTAGAAAGTGTTCAATACCTGAAACATACCGTGACACCACTTTAGTGTCATAATGAGATGGTAGGACTTGTAGACATCATTTTCGAAATTGATTTATGGAAGTATATCACAGATGTTATCTTACACAACCTTCACCCATCCCACCAGATACACAATTGGAAATCCTTTCATAAAATCCAATTGGATTTAATGACATTTGTATAGTATATGTAAATAGTAGAAGTGTAGGGCATAACTCTAGTTTTGATAATATTTAGAATTTTTATTTGGATGGTTCTAAGATAAGGAGTGATCTGGAGTTGGATGCATTTTAATAGACCTGCGACAAAAAAACATTTGATCTCTTGCCGCTTGGAATTCAAGTGCACTATTAACGTTGTTGAATATGAAGCAATCATTCTTCATTTGAAGAAATCCATCAACCTCAAAGTTGAGGTGCTCAAAGAAGTAGGTGACTCTGAAATTGTCACACGACATGTACGAAATGCGGTACACTTTGTGTCACATAATCTCAAGAATATAAACAAGAGGTATGAAATTTTATTTCACATTTCCAAGATTTTAATATCATTTATGTTCCTCGAATTCACAATGCTAACGTTGATACATTAGAAAATGTTGTTTCTAGGTTGTCTCCTTTAAAGGATGTATTTTCAATTGAGATTATTTATAGGCCATCCATTCCAGATAATATTAATAATTTTCATGATTTTAATGACCACCAACAAATACTGCACTTTATGGAAAATCTTGATTTTTCAAAGATGCAGTGATTGATGAAGATGAGCACGAAAGAGCATTACAGGGGTCATCATAATCAAGCATTGGAAATCCCATGCCCAAGGGTGTGGTATCACTAGAAAATTTGTATGACTTACAAAATCTATTCAAGGGACCAATTAATGCAAAGACACATAGCTCTACACTCTCACACGAACAAGTAAATCTTGGGACAAAGGAAGATTTGAAGTTTTTGAATCTTGGTAGTTGTTGTATGTATCAAGTGTGAAAATCGTTTATCTGCTTTTTCAAACAGTATTGAGTTGTATTTGCGTGGATGTACATCGATTTAAAAAATTGTGTCTTGAAAATAATCCAACATGTGATTTCAATCAAGGAAGGGGGAAAGCTATACAACCCACGTGGTGTATAATAAACGGTGATGGGGTGTACTGTTAATTCACTCCCTGATGTGAAGGTGACCGGTTCAAAACTATATGGGAAAAAATCTATTCATGTTAAGGGATGTCATGGCCTAGGCCAGGTGCGATCCCCAGCTGATTTTGATAGCTTAAATGCCCCTGGTTCGCAATTTCTCGAGCCACGGATAAAGCCTGATGTAATTGCCAATGAACTCAAATGACTTGAGAAACAATAAAAATGGAAGGGGCCAAGCCTTTTCAGAAAAAACTGCGGAAATTTAATCATACTCTTGAGCCCCTAATTCAGAAATATTTGAGAAATTTGTTGGATGCTTAGATCATATTTAAACTTCGTCTTTCAACATGGGTATACAACGTGGCAGTTGTGAGAAGGAATTCCATGGAAATTGTAATATTCCCAATTAGCTATAAGCTAGTTGGAATATAATTTTTTTTTTTGCTTCTTAGTTGATGAATAAGAGGGTATGGAGACCCATAAATATCCTTAGTAGGAATTAAATCACTGCTAATTTGAATGTAGATCATTTTAGTAGCTTGATAGAGCACCCTTGTGTGTGAAAAGGGGCTGGATCATGTAGACTAGGTCAAATTTGACCAAATCAACAATGTTGTCATGGAAGGAGTGGCATTCATGAAGGGACAACCCAGTTTCGAAGGGAGACTCCATGCATGGAAGTAGTGACTTAAATGAGTGGGGCTAAGGGTGAGGAAGCTCAGCAATTATATAAGGAAGGGGATGGAAGCCATAGAATATATGTTTTATATTATTATTTTGATATGGTATGTATGACTATTTGCTCTCTTCAGTTGTTTAGCTAAGACTGCAGTGTTGTTTTAACAAGCAGGAATCCCACCCTCATCCTCAAGGGACTTAGAGTGCCCACTTAGGAGAGGTGATTAAGCTGCATTTCCACATTTTGACATCAGGCCAAAGCTTCAGTCTTATTATACAGCGCAGTTCCTGTTGAGGTTGTGTTGTGTTGCAGGGTAGAAGTTGTGGAGGGTTTGTAGAGCCATTTCTTGAGCTTGTGTTTTAGTGGAGAGGTAGCCTTTCCATTGGGAGATCAACAAGGAGGCTACTTGAGAATTATATCATCATTTGGCAGTAGTAAAAGTTACCAACATCACCTACAACGCAGTTTTAGTCCATGACTGCATTATTTTAGAGAGTTGTTGCAGGGGTGATTTCTGTGCATGATTTGGGGAGTTGGTTCTTCAGTGGAGGGATCAACCTTTCACCTTGAGAGTCTCTTGGAGGATAGCCACATATTGTTATATCAGCTTCAACCATAACTCCCAGCTATTTTTCTGCAATGAATCTTCAACTCGAGGGCTTGGGTTCACCATTTTTACTTTTGGGTGTATTGTCGGAAACCCTCTTGGGTTGGCTAGGCAAATTGATATAGAGACTTGTTCTTTATGTATAGTATCTCTATAGGCATATTTCAGATATTTTACTTCATTTTATGATCTCATTCTATAGCTATGTTCATCATGACTGTGTTGTAGCAGTATCTCTGACATTTTGTATCGTAGCAGCACCTCATTCTTGAGTGGATTTATCTATTGGAGGATTGTTAGCTCCTGATGTATTATTTGTGCCTCATTATATTGAATTATTTTTCTGTTGATATGACTAATGAAATAGCTCCATATTGGTCTCCATTATTGATGTGATGTTATACACTATTATTTCCATGCTTATGTACTATATTGTTGATTTTCATGTTTAGGAATATTACAGTGGTATCATAGCATAATCTTGGCTCAGCCTGTGCATCTTAAGCCACTAAGTCATTAGAAGAAGGAGATCATCTCACAGATAGAGAGAAGAGGTATCTAAAATAAACCAAAGATATAATTATACAGATGATAAATAAGACAAGGGTAAGACTACTTTATCAGGAGAAGATGAGGAGAAGGAGTTCCCTAAGATTCTTCTTCGAACTATGCAAGAAATTGCAAGAGAAATGAAGGAGATGAGGATGGATAGACACAAGGAATCCCATAAAGGGTTTATACATGGAGAAGGCTCTGGAATTTCTCATCACTGGAGTGATCAACCAGTGAAGCAACAAGTTTTCCATGCTCTACAATGCCTACATTCTTAGCAGTGGGAAATGGATGGTTTCAAGAACAAGAAACTCTTGAAGACTATTTTATGGAGTATGAGTCTCAATCTCAGAGATTCAAGGATCATTTGAGTTTTCAATAATTCTGTCAGATCAAGGACAATAGGAGACCCTGACATCACAATAGAGGTGGAGGATTCATACAGAATCATGATCTACACCGGACTATAGGCAGATTTTTCTTACCCAACTTTGATGGGTCATCAAAATGCATTTCCAAATTGTGGGTAGAGAATATTGACATCTACTTCCATCTAAACCAAGTACCGGAGATGAAGGCCATCAAAATAGCAGCGTTGCACCTTGAGGGTGAAGCACATGATTGGTGGTTTCATAGAATTTCTACATTGGGTCATGCCAATGTGACTGCATATTCAGAGTTCACAAGGAGGTTGGTGGAGAGGTTTGATCGAAGAGACCCGGAGGCACCTTTCATGGGGCTATCTAAGCTCAAACAATTAGGTAATCTGAAAACTTATATTTATGAATTTCTAAAACATTCTGTTATGGTTCCTGATTTATCTGCAGTAAGGAGGGTCTATATGTTCATTGATGGGCTAGCAGAACCTCTATAGGGGTTGGTTAAATCTACCAAACCCACTACCCTTCAAGTTTCCATTGAGAGGGCTAGAGATATACAAGATGCCTTGCCAAAAGCAAAGGAAACATTTCAGCAAAAGCCCATTTTTCCATCAAAGGGAAAAGATGAGAAAGCTCATCCTTCAAAGGAGGGCCAAAAAAAAGCACCTCTTAGTGATGATGTCCAGAGAGACTTGAGGAGAAGGAAGCTTTACTTCACATGCCAAGAATCATGGGTACCCGGACATATATGTGCAACAGGAAAGGCACACTATAGAGAGGTCTTTTCAAATGATGAGGAGGAGGAGGAAGAAGAACCAGAAGGAGGTCACAACGATAGGATAGCAGGAGAGGATCCACCACCACCAGGAGGTGGGAAGTGAGTGTTATAGCCCAAATCCACCTCAGGATTAAGTAACGTGGGATTCAGGGTAACACCAAACCACGCTCAGCCTCATAGCTAGCCCTACGAGGACAGGAGAGGGCTCTCTCCGAGTCAATCTCAATGAAAATATTCAAAGGGGCTTGAGATGACTAAAAAAAAACTGATCTTAGGCTAGATAAACAAATAGGAGGGTTTGATTTTGATTTTTTTGATTTTGTTGGAAAAAAGGGGAAAGACAATTTTTGGGCTTGGGGATGAGGCCAAATTCTTGCAGAGTTCAAGTTGGGGCAGGGAAGGCAATGACTTTGATTTCTTAGATTCAATGAATGGATAGAAAAGACTTCTGAGGAGCTAAAGAGGGCAAGAGAGTGCAAGGATCCTCTTCAAACAGAGGAAATCATATAAAACTAAACAAAATTTTAAGGCAGAGCACCAGCAAACTAATGAATTCTACCTTAGTTACTCATTTGTTTAATTCAGAAGCAAAGAGAAGGGAAATGGCATACATATAAAATTAATGAAACTTACAGATACATGGAGAAAAACATCATCAAAACTCAGAGCCACAAGGATCCCAACAAGTGTTGTAAAACTCTGGTCTTTCCTTTGCCAAAAAGCTGAAACGTATGTACAATGAGGTGCCAAACTATTCCCAAGAGTCCAACCCTGAAAAATGACTCAGAAAATACATAATATAGGCAAGCCTAACCCCATCCCATGCCTCTAGGGGTTGAGCTCATCATCCGAGGAGCTGTTTCAACCAATTCTAAACAAGGAACTGAAATCTAGGCAATCCAACAACTTGCCTCTATATGGAAGGAAATTGATTCATTCATTTAATTTTCACTTTTTACTGAATGAATCCTCTAGAACAAGTAAATATGTGCCAAAATTACATCATGTTTACCAAATTACATCAATATAGATCAGTAGTTACATCAAAAGGTGAAACTAGTCAAAACTGGGCGAAAATCTGAGCTGAAGAGTGAAAATGAGGCCAAATTTTTCTATGCGCTGCGCTCATAAACTCAATGCGTCTCACCACTTTGGGCCTGTTTTTTAGGCACTTCTCGAAGTCCAAATTGAGCTCATGATATCTCGTTGGAAAGCCCTGGATGTCTACTATCCAACCCAAGTGGAATTTTTGGATTTGGATGTCATTTTCCCCTCAAAAACTGAAATCTCCCAAGACTGGTTCCTGTTGATGCAAAAAGTGGCAGAAAGGCCATTTTCAAGGTGTTTTTGGCCCTTTAGGCAGCCCAGAACTTGATGAAATCTCTCGGCCATTCCTGAGCATGCATAAATTTTCATAAAAAACTCAAAAATATCAATTTTTCCTCCAGAAGATCTCTCAAACGTAAGCACGCGTTGAGTGGCGCGACGCGTCGGGCAGAAAAAACTGTTTTGCAACCAAAATTTTAAAAATGACAAAATTTTCTCCAAATTTTCTGAAATTTGGAGTGACTGTCTCCCATCATGTCCCATGCTCAGCCAAGGAAGCTTCGGCCAAGATTTGGAGCCGATCATTCCTTTTCCGACGTTTCAGTGCCCTCCTGGTGCATGCAGATCAGTGGTGAAATCGATGTCTCGGTTGTATGATGTGTCCTTATCCATAATGTCCATGCAAGGTGTATGTTTAGCTTGTTGAAAATAAGAAATGAGAACTTGGTTGTGTTTGTCTCCAATTGCCAAATGTGTGCCAAAGGGAAGGGACTGTGGTAAAAATGGAGCAGTGGGAACAATGAAGTCTTGCCAAGTGGTAGTTTTCCCTTTGAGGATTTGACAAACTTTGGAAGAGGGGAAAACCACTTGAATTTTGGAGTAACTTGGGATTTTGGGGATTTTTAACAAGTGAGATGGAAGGAGGGAATGAAGGTGAAATGATATGACTTGGGATGGAGAAATAAGGTACGAGATGATATGAGTGGTTTGGAATATAAGGGAATAAGGGATTAACAGTGATGATAGGATTACAGCGAAAGGAAGGGATGAACAAAATTGGAAATGAACAAATTTGGCACCACAATCACTTTAAAACACCAATTATAAAACCCTAAGGGAACAATTTCTAACAAGTGAATAGGGTTTATAACTTGACATTCAAATTCTCATATTCCCTTTCCAAACGAACCCAAACGCTGGCATAATATCATTTAAAAAAATCACAAACTTATTTGAAACAAAGAAGATTGAGTCAATTTTGAGTTTTCATGAAGCAGAGACAAAAATTAGGTGTTCTGGCCCAATGCGCCGCGCACCAACCCAATGCGCCGCGCCATAAATAGTGCATTTTGCAGGAGGCTTTTGGAGGCCTTCCCGGTGTCAAAATTGGGCGCATGATAGCTAGTAGGAAATATTATTGAGTCTAATTTCCATCCCAACTAGAATTTTTCAATTTGGAGTTCATTTACCCTGTCAAAAATCAAATCACCCAAGACTGGTCAAAATGTGCAAGATGAGGCTACCTCAAGGCAGAGTGCTGTTGTAGTAAACTTTTGAAGGTCTTCCTCAACTCCAAATTGAGCTCATGATAGCTAATTGGAAAGCTCTTTGTGTCTAGTTATCATTTGACTCATCAAGAAAGTCATTTGGCCAACCATGCTAGGAGAAATCTTGATTTTCCCAAGGTCACTTCAGAGGTGCATCAATTCTCCCGAGGCGATTGTATTTTTGACATTTCTCTAAAACCATGACACCTATGTAAAAATTGAAGGAGGTTTTCTTCCTTGGCCTATTGTGAACAAAAACCTCTCTCAGTTTTCTCAAATTCATATTTTATTGCTCAGAAACATCATTTGAGTGAAACCTATCCCGATGTGTGGAACAAGGGATTTGTCGAAATGAAGTGAAACGAAGGGGATAAGGGGCTTCTAAATTCTTGAGAAAATTTTGGGAAGTAGGGAGGGATGTTAGAAATCAGGGGAAAGTGTAATTTCAGAGATTCAGTGAGGGGAAGGGGTCCAAAAGGGCGAAACACAGGCCTAGCCTAGAAAATTGCCAAGTTGTAGCAAGAAACTAGGGTTTGTGAAAAAATGAGGAATTTGGGGGATCCCAGTGATGGGAAGTGTTTAATAAGGTACATTAAGGATAGGGGAAGGTGTATGAACATCGGGATACAAGTTTTGCTGATGATTTGACCATCCAAGAGAAATTACCTCCAAAACCCTAGGAGAGGGAAATGGACCTTACCTAGGCACAACTGAAGCATGAACAAGGTGTAAAATGACCCATTGGAACCTGAAATGATGATGAAAAACCTCTGAATGATGGTACACTCAACTGAATGGTGACAAGGACCGACCTTTGGACAACTTTGAAAAGAGTGAAAACCCTAGACCTAATACCTAGTGACCAAATTTTACTTGAAGACTCACTGAAATGACAAAATTTGACCTCGACACCTTAAAATCACTTTGTAAGAGCATGTTTGATCACTGGAGGAAGGATGCAAAGGCTGACACTAACATTGGCTCCAATGGGGATGGTAGCTCCTTGGAGGTGCCAAGGACTGCAGATCTTTGAGAGAGCAGACCAGTGCCTTATCCATTAGGCAATGGAGTCAAAACACGAAAACTGACATTACGCAAACTGAATCTGACTCAAGACTAAACTGAAAACCATAATAAACCAAACATGACTGAAACATAACTAAAAAACTGGAAAGATGCTCATAATTGAGCTTATTCATCAAACCTACTCTAATTGTTCTTTTCACCACCCGATCAAGTGAAATGGAACAGCCAATGCAACCATGTAAGCATCCTGGCTGCTATTTGATTTCTTCCCAAATGCTTTCTGATGTGCAGGAAAAGGGAAGAATCGAAAGGCAACTCCCATGGAAACTTGGAATCAAGTTGATTGCTGATAAACTTGCAAAGCATGAATTCACTTGATGACTACAAGAATACTAGAAAAGGATCTTCATACACATAGCCATTGATTTCCATTAACACATTACTGTTCTGGTCCAAGTACTCTTCATAGCTGGCTATTAAGATTTTCCTCACATCTGTGTTGTCTTTCTTTGGTGATTGCAGCAAGCTGTCAAAAGGATCCTGAATTTCATGAATAACCAAACTCTGTTGCTGATTCCAAACAGAACAAAAGTCTCTTTAATCAATCGCCTCATATGACTGCAAACATTGGTGTGAGCTTTGTAATGAAAAAATTGTTAAACAAGACAATGAAGGGGAATTTTGAATAAGATTATTATCAACATTATTTTCTGGCACATGGTTAACTAATGGAGAAGAATTTTTACAGCAAACATCATCCAACACACGAGCAATAGGATCATCAAAAACTTGAGAAGACTGCTGCGATGTATCCATTGAAACTGTATGACATCCTACTAGCTGTTCACCTTTTTCTTCAGAGATATTATGAAGATTCTTCTTTATAAAATGAAATGCTTCGAAACAAAAGGGTATAGAATCCTCTTGCATCATTAAATCATGTATTTCGGCTTCCAAGCCTTCATCCGCAATCTGACCTTCAATTTCATTTGGTGGCTGCAAATCTGATGCTGCGGGCTGCTCATTTAAAGATTTACCATGCAATTTACCCTTCAACAACTGGAATGATTCAAAACAAAATGGTACAGATTCACCTTGTATCATTGGATCATATGTGCCAGCTTCCATGTCTTCATCTGCAACTTGACAATCAATGGCTTTCGAGGACTGCAAATCTGAATATGAGAAGTCTTGAACGAGGTTTTCATTGCGCTCAAGATGGTCCAAATCAAGGTTTGTTGGCAGTTGATTTCTGATTGCATGAAAATTGTCTCTGATGAGATGAAACGAATCAAAACAAAAAGGCAAAGATCCTTCACTTACTTCAAAATTTGCTGCACTTTCCTCCTCATTGTCATAGCTGATATGCATCAGTTGATCATTGTACACAAGCTGTTGAAAGTGAACTTCTTCCTCCTTCCACAAACTAGTTGTTGATTTGTCTACAAGGCTAGCTTCTGTTTGGAGAACATAATCATCATCATACTGATCGAACTGAGGCAAATCATCAGTATACAACACATCATCAAGCATACATGTCATATCAACAGCTCTCTCTTCTTCAAAATGATCTATAAAAAAATCACTATGACAACTGGGATAAGAAACAAAATGTTTTGGATCAGCCATTTGTTCTTCTTCAATCAACAAGCCATGGGCTTGAACATTATAATCATTCCTTGCGGTGTTCTTTTGCATCATCTCTTCCACTGCACTTACCAACATGTCAAGCTTTACCTCTAGAGATATAAATTTCTCCGGATCTATGTTTTTCATCTCTTCTTCCTTCAACCTTGCCCTTCGGATCAACAAATGAGCCTCTACATTTACTGCACTGTTCTGCATCTCTACAAGTGTTGCAAGATTCCTTTCTCTCAGCTGAAACTCCATTTCCGGATCAAAGGCACCTAGGTAGTGCAAGAGAGCAGATCTAGGAGAAGGTCTTATATCAGCTGGAATCGAATAATAAACTTGGTTAAATCTGGCAGAAAATTGTTGTACTGTCTCCCCTGGCAGTCTTTTCAGCTGGTTATACTCTTCTAAAATAAGGAAATGGTTCTGTCCGATCATCCACCTGTCAAGGAAAACTTTAATGAACTGCTGGAAATCTGAGATGGTTGCATCAGGCAGAGCTTTGAACCAAATCTTCACTTGGCCTTGAAAAGAAAGAGCAAAAAGTCTAAAACTAACATCTTCTTCATCAACTTCAAAAAGGTCTAGAAAAGTCTCAACATTTTGCACATGTTTCTCAGCATTGACATTGCTACATTCACCGTCAAATCTTGGTAGATATAGGTCATAATTTTTAGGGAAATCATGACGAACAGAAGGTAAAACAAGAGGTTTATACCTATTGGGGACTATATAAGGTGTAGGAGTATAAACAAGAGCTACGGGATCAATTTTGTTTTCTTTAAGCTCATCACTCTGAAGAGAGTCAACATGAGATGTGGGAAAAGTAAGGAGACCAGGATCAAAGGGAAACTCAGTATTTACACTTTTTGAATGGGTCAAGTGAAGATTTTGATCACCTTTATCATACAACAAATTCTGAAAAACTTTCAGGACAGCTTCAAGAACGGAAAATTAGTTTACAAGAAAGCAGACTAGATCCTGAATACCATTCCATTTTGGATACCTGAACTTTTTGTAAGATCCTTCCATTTTCGCAGAGAAAGAGTTAGTCCTCCAGTGGAGTCTCTACATTGAGTTTGAGTCACCAGGTGAATGATTTCAGCCTTCTTATGTCTGATCGTTGTCCACCATCAACCATCAGATCTGAACTTGATACATGTACTGGGGCAAGACAATCTACAAGTTAAGTGTCACGTTCACAAGCTAAACCGGAGATTGACTGAAGCAGCGTTTATCTACTTTCTCTAATGCAAAGCAAGAGCATTCCAAAGGCTATCTGGCATAACTTCAGGCTCCGTCTGTAGCTTATAAAACAATTAAAACCAACAAGCAAACCATTTTCTCCCCAGTATGGTCGCCACTATGTTATAGCCCAAATCCACCTCAGGCTGAAGTAAGGCGGGATTCAGGATAACACCAAACCACGCTCAGCCTTGTAGCTAGCCCTACGAGGACAGGAGAGGGCTCTCTCCGGATCAATCTCAATGAAAATATTCAAAGGGGCTTGAGATGACTAAAACAACAACTGATCTTAGGCCAGATAAACAAATAGGAGGGTTTGATTTTGATTTTTTGGATTTTGTTGGAAAAAAGGGGAAAGACAATTTTTGGGCTTGGGGATGAGGCCAAATTCTTGCAGAGTTCAAGTTGGGGCAGCGAAGGCAATGACTTTGATGTCTTAGATTCAATGAATGGATAGAAAATACTGTTGAGGAGATGAAGAGGGCAATAGAGTGCAAGGATCCTCTTCAAACAGAGGAAAACATATAAAACTAAACAAAAGTTTAAGGCAGAGCACCAGCAAACTAATGAATTCTACCTTAGTTACTCATTTGTTTAATTCAGAAGCAAAGAGAAGGGAAATGGCATACATATAACATTAATGAAACTTAAAGATAAATGGAGAAAAACGTCATCAAAACTCAGAGCCACAAGGATCCCAACAAGTGTTGCAAAACTCTGGTCTTTCCTTTCCCAAAAAGCTGAAATGTATGTACAATGAGGTGCCAAACTATTCCGAAGAGTCCAACCCTGAAAAATGACTCAGAAAATACATAATATAGGCAAGTCTAACCCCATCCCTTGCCTCTAGGGGTAGATCTCATCATCCTAGGAGCTGTTTCAACCAATTCTAAACAAGGAACTGAAATCTAGGCAATCCAACAACTTGCCTCTATATGGAAGGAAACTGATCCATTCATTTAATTTTCAATTTTTAGTGAATGAATCCTCTAGAACAAGTAAATATGTGCCAAAATTACATCATGTTTACCAAATTACATCAAGATAGATCAATAGTTACATCAAAAGGTGAAACTAGTCAAAACTGGGCGAAAATCTGAGCTGAAGAGTGAAAATGAGGCCAAATTTCTCTATGCGCCGCGCTCATAAACTCAATGCGTCGCGCCACTTTGGGCCTATTTTTGAGGCACTTTCCGAAGTCCAAATTGAGCTCATGATAGCTCGTTGGAAAGCCCTGGATGTCTACTATCCAACCCAAGTGTAATGTTTGGATTTGGATGTCATTTTTCCCTCCAAAACTACAATCTCCCAAGACTGGTTCCTGCTGATGCAAAAAGTGGCAGAAAGGCCATTTTCAAGGTGTTTTTGGCCCTTTAGGCAGCCTAGAACTTGATGAAATCTCTCGGCCATTCCTGAGAATGCATAAATTTTCATAAAAAACTCAAAAATATCAAGTTTTCCTCCAGAAGATCTCTCAAACGTAAGCGCGCATCGAGTGGCGCGACGCGTCGGGCAGAAAAACCTGTTTTGCAACCAAAATTTCAAAAATGACAGAATTTTCTCCAAATTTTCTGAAATTTGGAGTGAATGTCTCCCATCATGTCCCATGCTCAGCCAAGGAAGCTTCGGCCAAGATTTGGAGCCGATCATTCCTTTTCCGATGTTTCGGTGCCCTCCTGGTGCATGCAGATCAGTGGTGAAATCGATGTCTCGGTTGTATGATGTGTCCTTCTCCATAATGTCCATGAAAGGTGTATGTTTAGCTTGTTGAAAATAAGAAATGAGAACTTGGTTGTGTTTGTCTCCAATTGCCAAATGTGTGCCAAATGGAAGGGACTGTGGTAAAAATGGAGCAGTGGGAACAATGAAGTCTTGCCAAGTGGTAGTTTTCCCTTTGAGGATTTGACAAACTTTGGAAGAGGGGACAACCACTTGAATTTTGGAGTAACTTGGGATTTTGGGGATTTTTAACAAGTGAGATGGAATGAGGGAATGAAGGTGAAATGATATGACTTGGGATGGAGAAATAAGGTACGAGATGATATGAGTGGTTTGGAATATAAGGGAATACGGGATTAACAGTGATGATAGGATTACAGTGAAAGTAAGGGATGAAAAAAATGGGAAATGAACAAATTTGGCACCACAATCACTTTAAAACACCAATTATAAAACCCTAAGGGAACAATTTCTAACAAGTGAATAGGGTTTATAACTTGACATTCAAATTCTCATATTCCCTTTCCAAACGAACCCAAACGCTGGCATAATAGCATTTAAAAAACTCACAAACTTATTTGAAACAAAGAATTTTGAGTCAATTTTGAGTTTTCATGAAGCAGAGACAAAAATTAGGTGTTCTAGCCCAATGCGCCGCGCACCAACCCAATGCGCCGCGCCATAAATAGTGCATTTTGCAGGAGGCTTTTGGAGGCCTTCCCGGTGTCAAAATTGGGCGCATGATAGCTCGTGGGAAATTTTATTGAGTCTACTTTCCATCCCAACTAGAATTTTTCAATTTGGAGTTCATTTACCCTGTCAAAAATCAAATCACCCAAGACTGGTCAAAATGTGCAAGATGAGGCTACCTCAAGGCAGAGTGCTGTTGCAGTAAACTTTTGAAGGTCTTACTCAACTCCAAATTGAGCTCATGATAGCTAATTGGAAATATCTTTGTGTCTAGTTATCATTTGACTCATCAATAAAGTCATTTGGCCAACCATGCTAGGAGAAATCTTGATTTTCCCAAGGTCACTTCAGAGGTGCATCAATTCTCTCGAGGCAATTGTATTTTTTACATTTCTATAAAACCATGATACCTGTGTAAAAAGTGAAGGAATTATCTCTTCCTTGGCCTATTGTGGACAAAAACCTCTCTCAGTTTTCTCAAATTCATCTTTTATTGCTCAGAAACATCATTTGAGTGAAACCTATCCCGATGTATGGAACAAGGGATTTGTCGAAATGAAGCGAAACGAAGGGGATAAGGGGCTTCTAAATTCTTGAGAAAATTTTGGGAAGTAGGGAGGGATGTTAGAAAGCAGGGGAAAGTGGAATTTCATAGATTGAGTGAGGGGAAGGGGTCCAAAAGGGCGAAACACAGGCCTAGCCTAGAAAATCGCCAAGTTTTAGCAAGAAACTAGGGTTTGTGCAAAAATAAGGAATTTGGGAGATCTCAGTGATGGAAAGTGTTTAATAAGGTACATTAAGGATAGGGGAAGGTGTATGAACATCAGGATACAAGTTTTTCTGATGATTTTACCATCCAAGAGAAATTACCTCCAAAACCCTAGGAGAGGGAAATGGACCTTACCTAGGCACAACTGAAGCATGAACAAGGTGTAAAATGACCCATTGGAACCTGAAATGATGATGAAAAACCTCTGAATGATGGTACACTCAACCGAATGGTGACAAGGACCGACCTTTTGACAACTTTGAAAAGAGTGAAAACCCTAGACCTAATACCTAGTGACCAAATTTTACTTGAAGACTCACTGAAATGACAAAATTTGACCTCGACACCTTAAAATCACTTTGTAAGAGCATGTTTGATCACTGGAGGAAGGTTGCAAAGGCTAACACTAACAGTGAGCATTTGCTCTGATTGTAGGGGCCCTTGCATCATTGAGAGGAGTACCCATGTACCAGATGATTAGGGGCATGCACACATATCCCTCACAGATAGCTTCTACACAGAAAAAAGAGCTATATTTGTGCAGTGGATGCAAGGACCTAACGATCCCATCAATTATGCGGATGACTTTGGCCCATGAGACATTAATTTTTTAGTGGCATTCCACCTAGAGGCCACCTAATCAGGAGTTGGTGAGAAATGTCTCACAACATGTTGCACCACTCATAGATCTAGGAGGAGTGGGAGCATTGAGAGGTCATGATACAATGAAGAGAGTCTTGGGTAGACTCAAGGAGGAGGGAGAAATTCTCCCACCATCATCATTACCCACTCTCACACTACATCTTGCACTGAGAGAGGATGATATAGGGATGGAGAATGGCATCATCATGGTGCAAGGAGACTATTCCTTGACTTTGGAGGCTCAAAAGATGTTCTCACTTGGGGATAAATCTTCCACACATGGAAGAGGGTGGTGGACCCTCATGCATACATTGGCCAAACTAAGGAAGTTTTGGATAGGTGATAGTTTCCCATGGATGACTAACCTCCAAAATCTTCAACCTTTACTTGAGCATGGGCATCTACAAGAGGAGCGACGCAGAGGAAAGATAACGACATCCCTGGATGTAACTTTGACATGGGAGATGTCAAAGAAGGGGACAACCACATGACATATGCTTTATATGATATATCATCAATGTTGTCACTTGGAGGATAGATCCTTATTGGAAATCCCGAGTTGTTGGTGGATTATTCCAATGATATTTTTTACTTGCATGATACTTGACCAGCTACTAGAGGAGGGATATTAAGTAAGAGATGGGGTCATCTACTATCGAGTAGAATATTCTTATCTAGAGCATCGAAGCTCAAGGAGAAGTTACTACAAGCAGCAAATGAATATTTTCTCTTCAACCACACTTATTCCATGAGAGCATACCATACCATCATGGAAGGATACACTTGGGAAGTCTTTGAATATGATATATATCAACATTTTAAGAGATGCATGGAACATGTGGAGATAGAGGAGAGACATAACTCTTTGATGGAGTTATCACAACCACCTCTTTCCTCTTTGGGAATGAGAGGGGGATCTATATATGAGCCACTCCATTAGTGTGATCAACATATATGGTATGGATCATGTTTTTATGCATAATGATTTTTCTTGATGAATATTTGAATTCCTTTACCATACATGTGCAGGCCATTGCTCCAAGTGGGAGGCATTCTTCCTTATAAAATTCATGATCAACTTGGGGCCATAAATAGTGTTGATCATGACCACTCCCTAGAGAGGATATAGGGATATGACATATCATTTAATGTGTACTCCAAAGGCACCAAACATTACTCACCTTCTCAAAGCATGTGAGAAGACTATGGAAGCAAGTAAGTGGTGGGGAAACCACTTACCATATAATATCTTAGGCAGCCAGGAGATATACTCGCACTCTGGTTCCACATGTGGGACTATGATCCTCCTCCAATATTGCATATGGCAGCTTTATGTATCCTTGTTTTTGATCCGATACATTGATGATGTCATTATTCTTATTGTGGGAATGAATGGAGGAAGAATGAAAAGGATTGAACATGCCCATTGGGAGGGAGATTATCCATGTTTCTTATGCTTCATGTTTCGTTGAGAACATTGGGTAAACCATGATTTCTAAATTGGATCTCTTGTTTTCTTATGAGGTGAGTCATTTGCATCTCATGAGTACTTAGTATTTCATGGGGGGAATTGATTGGGAGACACTTAGTATATGAGGAGAGCTTATCACATGGGGGGTGTCACCAAGGAAGGAGGAGAAGAGTTGTAGCACTCACCTTTACATTTTCTTGAGGACAAGCAACATTTGGGAGGGGGAGGACCCATAATATTCCCAATTAGCTATAAGCTAGTTGGAATATTACATTTTGTTTTTTTCTTCTTATTTGATGAATAATAGGGCATGGAGACCCATAAATCTCCATACTAGGAATAAAATCATTGCTAATGTGAATGGAGATCATTTTAGTAGCTTGATAGAGCACCCTTGTGTGTGGAAAGGGATTGGAGCATGTAGACTGGGTCAACTTTGACCAAATCAACAATGCTATCATGGAAGGAGTGGCATTCATGGATGGAGACTCCATGCATGGAAGTAGTGACTTAAATGAGTGGGGTCAAGGGTGAATAATCTCACCAATTATATAATGAAGGGGATGGCAACCATAGAAGATATGTTTTTAGATTGTTATTTGGATATGGTCTGTATGACTATTTGCTCTCTTCAGCTGTTTAGCTAAGACTATAGTGTTGTTTAGCACAGGGGTGTTCTTGAGCAGTAATCCCACCCTCATCCTCGGGGGACTTTGAGTGCCCACTCAAGAGAGGTGATTTCGCTGCATTTCCACATTCTGCATCAGGCCAAAGCTTCAGCCTTATCATACATCGCAGTTCCTATTGAGGTTGTGTTGTGTTGCGAGGCGTGAAGTTGTGGAGGGTTTGTAGAGCCATTTTTTCGAGCTTGTGTTTCAATGGAGAGGTAGGTTTTCCATTGGGAGATCATCAAGGAGGCTCCTAGAGCATTATATCATCATTTGGCACTAGTCCAAGTTACCACCATCACCTACGATGCATTTTCGATCCATGACTACGTTATTTTAGAGATCTCGCAGGTGGGTGATTTCTATGCATGATTTGGGGAGTTGGTTCTTCAGTGGAGGGATCAGCCTTTCACCCTCTGAGAGTCTCTTGGAGGAGAGACACATATTGTTATATCATCTTCAATCATATCTCCCAACTATTTTTCTACGGTTGAATCTTCAGCCCTAGGGCTTGGGTTCACCATTTTTACTTTTGGGTGTATTGTCGAAAACCCTCTTGGCTTGGCTAGGAAAAGTGATATAGAGCCTTGTTCTTTATGTATATTATCTCTATAGGCATATACCATATATTTTATGTCATTGTATGATCTCATGTTGTAGCTATTTTCATCATGACTACTGCTGTAGCGATATCTCCCGACATTTCGTATAGTACCAACACCTCATTCTTGAGGGGATTTATCTATTGGAGGCTTGTTAGCTCCTACCGTATTATTTGTGCCTCATTATATTGTATTATTTTTTTTGCTGATATGACTAATGAAATAGCTCCATATTGGTCTCCATTATTGATATGATGTTATACACTTCTATTCCATGCTTATGTACTATATTTCTACTTTTCATGTTTAGGAATATTACATATATTCTCTCGTGCGTTGATTTCCAAAATTTTAACCGAGCCTCAAACAAAGATATTACCGTGCCATCAATGGAACAAATTTTGTAAACAATATCGAGGTTAGGAATGTTGGATTTTTTTTTCGGATACAACCAGGTTTTGGTGGTAGAACAAGATAGACATAAGACTACGACTAGAATGAAGTGGCGTACTTTTTATTTTAAGCGTTATGAAACTAGCTCCAAAAATAGAAGAAAAGAGAGATCAACGCCTTAGAAATAAACCACTTCGAGGGGGAAAACTCCTTTACATTGCATAAATGAACAATTCTTGGATCATACAAATGAAAAAAAATTTCATTCTATAGATAGGAGTCCATGGGGTCACAATATAATCCTAGTCGACCTAACAATAATAATGTAAGGGAATAAAAATTACAATAGTGCCTTTTATGGGGCACAATAATAAAAATATGGGGGCTACAGGGGTACAACAATAACAATAAGGGGGCTACACTAACAACAATAAGGGGGGTACACTAGTATTATAGGGACCTAACATGCCCCTCTCCTTCAAACAAGTGTTGCCCTCAACGCTTAATATTTCTAGATGCTTCGCATAAAATTCTCATCCTCCAATGTGGAATATTCAATGGGTAAGTTCTTCCACTTGCCGATATACTCGAAATTGATTGAGTTGGTAGTTTTCGAGTTCTTGTTTATGTGACTACTTTATAACTTCTTTCCCTATGATGTTGATCTTCCTTTTGTTTCATTCGATTCCGCACCAAAGTTAGGTTATCCTTTGAAAGTTGGAGAACTTGTTTTTGATGCTCGATGTGATCTTCCACTACTTTATCATCCATATTATCTTTCATTTGATCCTTCAAACTCGTCCAACTTACCATCCATTTTTTTTCTTTTAAACCATCTATGTCATCTTTGATTGCTCTTTGTAAGATCTAAATTTGTTACACTTGGTACCATAATTTTGATATCTCATACTACAAAGCTTCCTCTTCATGCGTCATAGTAGATATTTTCGAGGGCTTAATGGGTGTGGAAATATTTTTGGGAGGGCACAACAATTAAAATAGTGGATTTTATGGGGCACAATAATAAAAATATTCGGGCTACTGTGGTACAACAATAAAAAATAAGGGGGGCTACACTAACAACAATAAGGGGATACACTAGTATTATAGGGACCTAACATTAAGAGAATGCCTTTTAGGTTCATCAATGCATGAGCTACCTTCTAAAGCATGATGTAAATCAATTTTTGTGGTTTAATTGGTCAAAGCGTTGTGGTTTACTTATCTGATATGACAATTTTTTTCGAAGAAAATATTTGACCACCTACATCACCTAAAAAAAATTTCGAGTGATGTCACAAATACGAGATATAATTAAATCCTAAGAATATCATTTTCACAGTGTTCGAGTGAAGTCTCTTGGTTCATATCAACGTGAAATATGGTATCAAAGTAGACCCAAAGAGGGTCAAAAAAAATCACTCGAGATTCCCTTCCCAGTGTGAAAAAAGGCTATGTAGTCCTTCCTAGGAAAAATCAATTTCCTTCATAAATTCATCTTAGACTATGCCTAGATTGTAAAACCATTGCAAGGGATCATAAAGAAGGATGCAATCTATAAATGGGACAAAACGAAAAAGGATGCATGTTCCCATATTAAGCAAGTGAACACAAAATGACCAACATTATATAGCCAAAATTTCATAAACGATTTCCTATTTAACACCTTCACTTATGATACTTCTCTTATAGTCTCTCTTACACAAAAGGATGATCAAGGGAAGAAACAACCTTTTTTCATTCATGAGTGCCGGTTTTTCAAGGACTAGAATTAAATTATCCTTCCATTTATAAACAAGATTACACAATTTACAAGGAGTTAAAACACTTCAAATCTTATCTTTTGAAGAATCATGTTATCATATTTGTGCCACACCCAATGATCGGATCATTGTTTGTTCAACAAGAGTTGAGTGAAAGAAGATAAAATTGAATGACTAGTTTGTTGAGATTCAACAAGAAAATTTTTAGCACCCACGCCTAGTGCATTAAGTACCTACACTAGGGTGGGGCCCACAGTGGGCTTTTATTTGGTGCATGTCTATTTTAGTTATCCCTTAATTAAAATGGACAATAAACTGTAATATAAATCTCAAAATAACTTATAATAGTTAACTGAGTGTGATAAACTCAATTGACTCACGAATTTCGAGTTGAGGGTAATTGGTGAGTCATGCGATTAATTCTAGTTGTAAAATAGTTCGAAGTGCGAGTGTTGCATTAGCTAATGCATGTTGTAAACAGTGTAACTCGGTTAAGTGATTTAAAAATCAGTTGTGCTAGTTGTAACCGTTAGGTACACTAGTGGAAGATCCGATGAATTAAATATTATTTAATTCACAATTAGTGATCTCACATGCAACCGAGGATTTACTATTTTTTAGTTGCATGCATGTCGAGTTCCGAGTGGAGACCTAGTTGAGATCTAGGTGAAAGGGATGTTGGATATCAATTGTAGGATTTTAGGTTGCACCCATGCATCCATACACTCATTGGATTTCCCATGATACTTAGCACGCTTAGAGAAGGAAATATCTCCTATTATTTAGGGATTTCATTCCTCATGAATTGCGTGAGCAAGAGCAAGCTGTCGAGATGCTAGAAATTGACTAAGTATTGGTCAATTTTCAGTGACTAATAGATGTCAGAAAAGATAGTCGAGTGCTAGAGACTCTTGTGAGAAGAGAAGAGAATGTATTTGCTTCACATATCCATGTTTAATATACAATAAAATATATTGAGGTTTTGAGCAAAGCAAGCTTTCCGGGAAATTATTTGTGTTTTGGTTTGATTTGATTCTTTCTTTGCTTCATGTAATTGGTGATTGTGTTTAATTTCCATAAGTGATTTGTAGAAAAAAATCAGTATTTAAATTTAGTAAATTGTTAGATCGAATCGAATCCGTGATATACATATATGTTGTATAATTTCTACATGGTGTTAGAGCACGGGAAATTACTACGATAAAGAAGAATTTGAGTTTGTGATCGAATATAATTCAAATTTGCGTAAATACTTTCTTGGTACGACAACTGATTCAGGATCGAAATGGCTTTCAATTTCTTGAGGTTGGAGTATGCACTCAAGGGAATATCTAACCGTATCTCTTGGAAATATAGGATGGAGGCGGTACTCGAAGACAATGGCTTGAAGGAATTCATCAACAATGACATTCCTAAACCCGCTATGACGAGATCGTTGCAAATCTTGAAGCATGGCAAAAGAAAGTGCCAAATGCGAGGAGGATCCTATTGGAGGGAGTACGAGACCACATTGTCTCAAGCCTCCATGGGAAAGCCACACCATATGCAATGTGGAAGGCTTTGATGGATCTATTTCGAGCGAGTAGCGACCAAAGGAAATTGGCACTTAAAGATAAACTTTGGAAGATCAATATGGAAAAGTGCAACACCATTCCAAAATATCTAACAAAGTTTGTCCAATGTCGAATGTAGCGAGGGATCGTTGGAATAACAACATCCGATGATGATTTGGTGAGCCTAGCTCTCCTAGGACTTCCTAAGAGTTGGCACAATTATGAAGACTCAGTCAATGGACGGGAAAAATTGCCGGATTGGGAACGACTATGGTCGAATTTGGTGCAGGGGAGGAGTTTAGATGGAATACCAAACGAATGGATCTTAATTTAAGCATGATGATGAAGAATATTATGCTTTGGATGCCAAGGTGAATAAGGAGAAGGGTAATAAATTCCATTCCAAATCCGAGACCAAAAATGGCAAGAAGCAAGACATGTCCAAGTTGAAGTGTTTTCATTGTCACAAGCATGGGCACTATGCCACAAAGCTGTCCAAAAAATAAGAAGAACAAGAAGGCTTCGCTGGATCTATAGCTGGAGAGGATTTGGCCTCACAATTTGAGCTTGACTTCTCGCTCATTGGATGCATGGTTTTAGGTGCATTGGGTTCGGTGTGGTATTTGGATAGTGATGCTTCCTTTCACATGATGGGAGTCAAGGAACTTTTTCGGTAGCTTTCGGAGGAGAAGGATCTCCGGATGCATATTGAAATGGGGGATGATGGATGGTACAATGCTACCAGGGATTGGTACTATTACCTTTCATAGACATTCGGGTAAACCATTTCAATTAAAATATGTAATGCATGTACCAAGTTTGAAGAAAAATTTAGTCTTAGTTGCAATGTTGGAGGATAAAGCCTATGATGTTGTTTTCGAAAGTGAAGGTAAAGCATTCTCGTGACACAAAATAAGAGGACAAGCCAAGAATATAGGGATTATAGTTAAGAATATATATAAGCTGGATGTAGATGTCTACGCAACAATGATGGGCAAGGTAGACAAAGTGGTGAGCCAGGATGAGAGTGAGTTATGGCACGGGAGATTGGGCCATCTCGCACCATGGAGTCTTGAAAGTCATGCGAATATTTCTATAGGACTTCCGATGGGAACACTTGCTCAGCTTAGATACATCCAAGGTGTGTACCATGGGGGAATTATATAAAGGCCACCTTTCATGAGAAGGAGAACCAAGCTTCGGGGATCCTTGAGAGAGTTTATGCGGACGTGTGTGGACCATTCTCTGTTGATTTGACAACATAACATAAGTACTATGTGATATTTTTTATGAATATTCTCGCAAGTGTTGGATCTTCTTCATGCAAAATAAATACCAAACATTCTCAAATTTTCTTGAGTTTAAAGCACTGGTGGAGAAAGATTCTGGGAAGCAAGTGAAGGCTCTTAGGAGTGATAATGGTGGAGAGTATTAGCATCCCACCCATCCCACCTTATTTTACTCTTCTTTCACCTCATCTACGTCATTATCATTGACATCACTTTATTTTTTATTTTTTTATTTCCCAAGAGTCCCATAGTCATCATGGTCATCATTCATCTCATTCTTCCATGTTGTGCCATCATTAGGCCATACGGTCAAAATCATGAAAGTTGGTCATTTCATCATCGAATTCATCTTTTGAAGGAGTATTAATAGTCAAATGTCTTTAACAATTTCAGATTCTAAAACTATCATTTTCAAATAAGTGGCTTTGTGTTTACCATACTTGTCTCTTAGTTGTGCTTGGAAAGCTCATTTCCCTCTCCTAGGGTTTTGAGGGCATTTTTATTGGTTTCATGACTTCCCCGGTTAAATCATCAATAATACTTGTATCCCTGATGCTCTTACACCTTCCCTATCCTTAATATACCTTCCTAAACACTTCCCATCACACTTATCCCTCAAAATCATCATTTTTCCACAAGCCCTAGCCTATTGCTACAATTTGACACTTTTCGAGACTAAGCCTATGTTTTTCCCTTTTGGGCCTCTTCCCCTCAATCAATCCTTGAAATTCCACTTTCCCCTACTCTCTAACACTTATCCATATCCCCCAAAATTTCCCCAAGAATTTAGACAACCCCTAACACCTTCATTCCCCTCCCTCTACAAGGTAGTCCTAAATCCCTTGTTTTGCCTATACCAAACCCTAATTTCCTCTCCCACTGAGCTAGGGTTTTCTATGGAATCAAAGACATATGAGAAAAGGAGGCATAAGTGATCCGAATGGAAAATGGCATCAACCCATGGTATTCATCTACCCATGTTATCCATCCACCCATGGTATTGTAAATGGCATCAACCCATGGTATTCATCCACCCATGATATTTATTCGCCCATGGTATTGTAAGTTACTCATGGTATGTATCCACCCATGGTATTCATCCACACATGGGATTTACCCATGGTATTGTAAGTGGTATCTACCCATGGTATTGGCCTATGGTATCTACACATGATCTGGTCACATCTATTTCATTTTTTTTAGATCTAGTTCAGAGGTCTGTAGCCACCACATCTCTTCTCAGAGATTCGCTACTAGCACCCTAGCTATTTTATTTCCATTATGTCTGTAAGCATATTTCTGTTGTTTGATATTAATGAAATGACGCATTATTTCCGCTGCATCTCTATGTTTATGGTTATTTCTATATTCTGTTGCGTTCCTGCATAAATATGGATCAATGGTATCAGATTCAGGTTACGCCTCCATGGGAATGAGAGTTTGAAACATATTTCAGTTTCAATGTTTTGCAACAATCTTCAACAAAATCCGTGAATTTTTTTGGGCCGCGAGTTTTCAGATCAGATCTAAAACTTTTGGTGAAAATTTTACAAAAAAAAAGACTAGATCTGGATTCCTTGCGAAAAAATACTCAAATTCAAAAAAAAAATCAGTCGAATCGGAGTCCGGATGTGGGAGTTATCGTTGATTTAAAATCAACTATTTTTTCAAAAAATTTGTGACGGCGAGACAGTTCCAGCTCAAATCTTAGAGTCTAGAGTCTTCAGATAGTGGTTTCAAACACAAAAAAAGATGCAAAATGATCATTCCATTTCCAAAAACATGTTATAATAAATATTCTGAGTTATATTGACCGAGTTATGCTCATTTTAAATCTGAGGCAGGCATTCGGAAAGCAGGTTCCCTTTGGAGACATGCCCTCCCACCCCGCTTTAGTAGGCACCTGCTTCACATTCATCGGTTTCATCATAGCAACGTTTGGCTTGGGTTATTTGGAGACGTGCCCTCTCACCCCAAGCTATGTAGGAACCTGCTACTTCATCAACAATCAACATCACGGTTATGGGTCAACCACACAAAATCATTTTCATCGAAGTCCATTTGCTAGGCCGCACACTGTTAGTAGGGTATCTCTATCCTTGGATCTTCGTTTGTCATGGTTTTGGTTCATCCACAAACCCACACTTCATCGAAGTCCATTTTCTAGGCCGCACACTGTCAATATCACAGTTGGTCACAAGCATTAGCAGTATCTCTATCCTCGGATCTTCTTTCATCACGGTTATGGGTTAACTACACAAAACCCTTCTCTTCAGTGGCTTTTCATATTCAACAAAGGCTTATAAGGAGGGAACTTCACGCAATGGGGACCATTGCTTCTTAAGGAGGGAGGAATGATCCGAATGGAAAATGGCATCAACCCATGGTATTCATCTACCCATGTTATCCATCCATCCATGGTATTGTAAATGGCATCGACCCATGGTATTCATCCACCCATGATATTTATTCACCCATGGTATTGTAAGTTACTCATGGTATGTATCCACCCATGGTATTCATCCACACATGGGATTTACCCATGGTATTGTAAGTGGTATCTACCCATGGTATTGGCCTATGGTATCTACACATGATCTGGTCACATCTATTTCATTTTTTTTAGATCTTGGGGACCTCCCCCCAAGATCTGGATCAATAAGGGAGGCCATTTCAGCAATTATGAAGTCATACCAACTCATAAAAATCATACCTCCATCATTTTAAAAGAATTCATTCCAAGGGACAATTCATTTGCCACACATAGGGCCAGTTTTTCTTCAAACTATGTTTATGAACAAAACAAGATGAATTTGACAACAATGCGAGATATTTTTTTTCCATCATAGGCCAAGGAAGAAAAACCTCCTTCAATTTTTACAATGTATTATGGTTTGGGATAAATGTCAAAAAATACAAATGCTACTAAGAGGTTTGCTCGCACTTCTAGAGTGACCTTGGGAAAATCAAGTTTTCTCCTAGATGGAGTGTCCAAATGACTTGCTTGATGAGTTAAATGACAACTAGATCTGGAGTATATTTCCAATGAGATATCATGAGCTCAATGTGGAGTTGAGTAAGGCCTCCAAAAATTTCCTTCCACAACACTCTCTGTTTTTGCACCCTCTCATTCTACACTTTTTGACCGAGCCTTGGGAAAAATGAATTGGCATCTAGTAGCAAATGACATTCATTTTGAAACATGAATTCATATCTGAAACTAGAATTGAAGGTATTTCCAAAAAATCTATCTTGGATCCAATTTGGACGCCTAAAAACTACCAAAAATAGCTTGCAAGTTGGTGGTAAAAAGACGTTGCGCAAAGGACAAATTTTCTAAGTTTCGTTGATATTTTCCAATTTTCTCAAATTTTTTCTAGTTTGACCATGGTCAATGATGATTTTACCTATGTAATTTATGAATTTAAATGTAATTATCATGTTTTTACTATTACCTAGGGTAAATACATTAGGTAAATCAAGAAAACAAGGTGTAATGAATCAGTTCACTTAAGATAGGAATGAGTCACTTGGACCATTCTATACTCTAGCTATCGGCTCGTAGTTTTGTGTAATATATTCCTCACCTCATCGATCCAACCCTTGAGGTTTGGAGAGGTTTTTTTGAGGCCTATATCATGTCATTTTTTACTCATTTTCAAAAAGTGGGAATAGGTTGGAATCAGTTTCATTTTTGCTACTTGATCAAGGAGACTTTGTATTCGCTTTGGCCATTAATACAAGAGGAGTTGCAGCTATATTTATGGGGTACCTGTGGTATTAAATGTATTTCATTGTTTCTTCTCTAGTGACATATGTGTGAATTTATTTTTCATTACCTTTTCATGTCTATGATTATGGCCTTTTCTAAGTGTGAAATTCAAAATACATGCTAGCCATGCTCTGCTTTTGGGTAACTTATCATATTTTGTTTCATATCTTCATGTCTCGCGAGAAATACATCTCTTATGCTTCCCTCATCCTCCTTACATTTTCTAAACCATTCCATAACCATTTCCCTCAAGTGATTGAAATTATACCTACCTTGCCCCATTCATCCTTGCAACCCCTAAATCTATTGCCCCGACCTAGATTTCCTTGACCCGATTTCATTATCCGCCGATTTACCCAACCAAAATCAATTCAAAACATCCCCCTACACTCTATACCTAGCCTAAAACCCTAATAGCTCCAACCATCCTAGTTGTGACCCTTTTGGAGAGAGCCCTCTCGGCTTGATAGGGCTAGCTATCAAGTCAAAATATTGGCTTGTGGTTACCTCTCGTTGGGATTCTTTCCTCAACCCTTGGGAATCTGGTGGAGTGATAACAAAGAGTACATCTCTATTGAATTCAAGAAATTTTGCAGCAAAGAAGAAATTTGAAGAGAATTGATAGCACCTCATAACCCACAACGTATGGGCCTCATTGAAATAAGTAAGCAGAACAATTGTGGGTGCGACGACGAGCGATGTTGCATGATCGAGTCCTACCGTTGCATCTATAGCGGAGTCATGCAACACAATGGTACATATGCGTAACCATTGTCCTCATAGGATACTTGGCATGAGTACACCTGAAGAGGATTTCATTGGTAAGAAACCTTATGTTTCACATTTTAAGGTTTTTGGCCCATCTGTTTATGTGCATGTGACCAAATATGGTAGGAAGAAGTTGGAACCAACAGTACGAGGTTTGGATTTTTGTGGGGTACACCTGAAATGCCCCATAATTATCGAGTGTATTTTCCAAACAATAGAATGATCGCAGTGCGACGAGATATAAAATTTGATGAGGAGAAAGCCATGCAATGTCCCTTGAGAGGGAGTTGGCCTTGCATGTAGAGGAGGAACTCGTTGATTCCCAAGAATGAACCTCAAGATGTGGATCAACCACATGTGGAGGATCATGGAGTGGAGGAAAACACTCATGTAGAGCCATCCATCATAAATGGAAGAAGGCGACTACGTAAGCCGATAGATTGAGACTTGATGCAACACGGAAACGCGGGAGCCCCTACTTCATCGCATGAGATAGAGACAATCTCCTCACAGTGTTGATTGGATACATGGCTCTTATGAGAAAATTTATTGTGAATGAACCATATTATTTTGAGGAATCAGGGCTAGCAACCAACTTGGTTTAATGATATGGTAGAGGAGTATGACTCCATCTGTCAAGAACAAGGCATGGGAGATAGTCCTAAGACCGAGTAGAAAAAATCAATGGCTAGATCTAGATGGATCTACAAGGTAAAGCAAGTTGTTGATGGGAGTGTGGAGAAGAACAAGGCCATATTTGTGGCTTGGTGATTCACAAAGATTTATGGGATTGACTATGAAGATACCTTTACACCGATCGCAAGGTATTCTTCCATTAGATCTATTCTTTCACTCTCGAGCCACGGATGGGGTGGTGCATTCATCGGATGGATGTGAAAAACAACGTTCTTCAATGGATTTATTGAGGAGGAAGTGTACATAGAGTAGCCCTGAATGTTTCGAAATCTTCAACAATGAGTCACATTTGTGTCGACTGCAGAGAGCACTATATGAGCTGACGTAAGCAACTCGTGACTTGGTACACTTATATTGGCGCCTATTTCACCGGGTTGGGCTTCACCAAAATTGACGCCGATGCGAACATATACCGATTGTGGTTGATGGTAAGCTTTTGATTATTGTATTGTATGTAGATGATCTAATATTGATAGGTGATGAGTAGTTGATACTTTCATGCAAAGAGGATCTTCAAAGAGAGTTTGAAATGAAGGACTTGGGTCTCCTTCATTATTTCCTTAGCTTGGAAATATTGCAACAGGATGGTGAAATTTTTGTGTCTCAAGGCAAGTATGCAAAGGAGATATTGGGTAAGTTTCACATGGAGAGCTCGCAAAATAATGGAGAATCCTCTTCCAGGGAAATTGGAGGAATGAGGATGCTACTTCTAGATAGGTAGTGGATGCTACTTTCTACGGGCGACTAGTGGGTTCACTAATGTATTTGGTGGACACAAGATCGAACATACGCTCATGCTAGCTTAACCAACCGAGTCAAGCTATGGTTAAGCCTACCAAGCTCTTTGGACAGGCGTGGAAGCATGTCTTGAGATACTCGAGGGGCACATTAGAGTATGGTCTATGGTACAGATGGATAGAGGAGTGAAACTTCAAGGCTTTTCGGTGGATGTAGATTGGGTCGGGCGATCCATCGGATAGAAAGAGCACATCGGGAGAGGGAGTTTTAGCATTGATCGAAAAAAATACGGGTACAAAGAAGAAGCGAGTGATTCGCAGCACTCGGGTTCGAGCGAAGCGCAGTACATGGCGGAAAGTCAAAGCCGCATGTGAGGCTATCCGGATGAGAAATTTCTTGGTTGGTTTGTTTGGTCTCTAAGATGGATCCGACGGGGATACATTGTGATAATCATAATTGCATTAAACTCTCGATTAATCCCGTGTTTCATGATAGGTCCAAGCACATATATATCCGGTACCATCATCTCGCAGATTGTGTTTAGAGGAAAATTATGTTGCTTCGACACATTCCCACGGAAGATCGGCATGCATATATTCTGACTGAAGGTGCTCACGTAGAGAAAATTTTGAATACCATAGAGACAAGATCGGGGTGAAGGATAATCCCTTTCTTGTTGAGAGGGGAGTTTTAGGATTCAACAAGAAAATTTCAGCACCCATTCCTAGTGCATTAAGTACCTACACTAGGGTGGGGCCCACGTGGCTATATTTAGTACATGTCTATTTTAGTTATCCCTTAATCGGAATGGACAATAAGCCGTAATATAAATAAAAAAAATAACTTGTAATAGTTAATTGAGTGTGATAAACTCGGTTGACTCATGAATTTCGAGTTGAGGGTAGTTGGTGAGGCATGGAGAGTAATTCTAGTTGTAATAGAGTTCGAAGTGCGGTGGTACATTATTTAATGCAGGTTGTAAACAATTTAAATTAGTTAAGTGAGTTAAACTCAATTGTGCTAGTTGTAAACTCTAGATACACTAGTAGAAGATCAAGTGAATTAAATATTATTTAATTCACAATCGTGATCTCATACATGCAAAACGCGACGATTTACTATTATTAGTTGCATGCATGTCGGTCAATGGAGACCCAAATGAGATCTAGGTGAAAGGGATGTTGATTATTAGTTGTAGGATTTTGGGTTTCACCCATGAATCCATACACTCCTTGGATTTCCCATGATACTCAAATACGGTTAGAGAAGTCAAGATCTCCTATTATTTATGGATTGCATTCCTCATGAATTTCGTGAGCAAGGAAAGTTGTCGTGAGAGTCGGAAATTGATTAAGTATTGGTTAGTTTTTTTGTGAGGACAGCATGAGACAAGTATAGCCGAGTGTTGGAGACTCTTGTGAAAAAGAGAAGGCATTGTATTTGTTTCATGTGTCCATGTTGAATATACAATAGAATACAATGGGGTTTTGAGAAGCAAGCTTTCCTAGGGAAATTATCTATGTTGTGGTTTTGATTTGATTCTTTCTTTGCTTCCTATAATTGGTGATTGTGTTTAATTTTCGCAAGTGATTTGTAGAAGAAATTCAGTATTTAACTTTAGTACATTGTTAGATCGAATTGAATCCATGATATAAATATATGTTGTATAATTTATACATAGTTTATAAGAGTATGATCTTGATGTCAAGCCGCTCATACCATAAAAGGCCATGAGTCTATGCCAACTAGTACCTGTAGCGCCAAGTGCAACAAAAGATGATTATTCTGCTAGGAGTAGGAAATAGAAATGTATAATATAAAACAAGCTACCCCCACTAATGCAACCACTTCTTGGTACGTATATGTGTGACAATATCTTCGACATGGTACCTTTCCCTTGCACTTATCGACACGATAAAATAGGGTCATTGAATTTAAATATCTATCATACCAATTGGTAGATGGATTGTTTTTTCGAAAGCACCATAATGGTATCCTACTCGGATATGTGGAGGTTCCTGATTTAAAAAGGTTATTACGTGATCTACACAATGTACCAACGGTGGACATTATGCGGGTGACACAACCGTGCATAATGTTATGCATACTAGTTTCTACTCGGTCCACACTATTCAAATATTCTCATGCTTATGGAAAAAAAGTGTCCATTATGTCATAAATGTGCCCATCACAATAGAAAGTTAGATACTCCATTAGTATCCCATCAACTGCAGAAGAACCATTCCATGTAATATCCCAAATTGGGAACCGCTAGCAAGGCATGACTGGAAAACACATTTTCCAATAATGGGTCGCTACAGAGATTGAAACCGAGGACCTGATCCCTTAGATCAATGTGTCTAAGTCTTAAATCCAAGAGGTGTCTCCAAAGAAATCCTCCTAAGTGGGTTAAACAGATCTCCCACACCTAGTTGTCCTCGAGAAAATGCCCTGGTGAGGGGACTGCAGCAAATGTAAGCACATGTAATGGAATAACAATGTTATTTTATAGCCATGAACACATGAAGATATGAATAGCCAAAATAAATGTATCATATAGCGAGAAAAAAGAGTACAATTCCTTGAGGAAAAAAATCACTCAATCAATACAATGTAAGCCTCAAGCAACACATGTATAAGGAAATGAGGAACTGCGCTATATAGGTATGAACCTGTAGCTATGACAAGGCTTGCTCTATAGGAGACACTACAACATATAAAATGAAAATACAATGATATAGAAATACCAGCTTAAGAAAGTGGGGGATCAAGCTCTCAACCCATGAAAATAACAATACAACAATGATACAACAATCCTTAGAAGGATTGGCTGCAATACATGTACAAATGGCAAATCTACAAAAATGTCGGAGTTGTTGGGTAGCAACTGCAACTCAAAACTGAAATAAAATGGAAATGGCTGAATAAGATGTAAAATATGAAGCAAACCTCCTCCAATGGACCTCCCGAGTGCAAGGCTGATCCTAGCACTGAAAATCTTTCCCTCCAAGATGATGGTGCAAACCCTCACTGCAAATATGCACTAAAATAACATAGTCTAGGGAAGGGACTGCGCTGTTGCTGATAGGAGAAGCTTGGCCTGATGCCAACATATGAAAATCAGCTCTAAAATCCCCTTCCCTAACCTCTCGGAGGAATAGGAGCTCCCTCCTCTGAAAGATGAGCCAAGGAAATGGTGTTGTGGAACCCCCCCCCCCCCACTGCAACACGTAGCAATACTACGTTATACTTCAGCAGAAATAATGCAGTGACTGAAAGGAGTGGCTTTGGCCTTGAGCCAGGATGTGGAGAAATGAAGTGAAATCCTTCAAGAGGCCTCTCAAGAAGGAGAGGAAATCCTAAACAATAATCGCTCGTGCTAAACAGCACCGCAACTCAGCTGAACAGCCGGAGACTACAAACAGTCTAATCAGACAAATCATCAAATGCTCAAAGATATCTCACTATGGCTACCTCATCTTCCTTTTATGCAAGTGAATGTCTCTTTGCCCTAGACCCCACACATTAGGGTTTCTTCCAAAAAGAATATTTCTCCCTCTCAAACTACACTGTCTTCCCAAACAAGCTACACCTCTTAGGCAGCGTTGTTGACTTGGTCAAACTTGACCTTGTCCTAATGCATTTGCCCCTTTTCACATTGGAAGGTGAAAAATAGAGCTTCTCCATTGATCCCTTTCACACTATGAGGATTTTATTCCTACTCATGGGAATTTTACCCATTTTATTCACCTCCTAGATGATATAGGAAAAATTAATATTCCAATTTGTCGCTTGAAAATTTTGGAATATTACGGTCCTCCCCTCTCAAAGATTGCTTGTCCTCTGAAGCAAGTGCAAGGATAGACTCGAGTTATTTTCTCCTCCTATCCCTCGTAGCATCCATGTAAGATGATCTCCTTCAAGTGAAGTGATGTTATCTCATCAATCAAACCTCCACATTTCTCCTCCTCAACATGCAAGTCGGCTATCAAGCCATCATCATGTAAAGGTGAAATACTCAAGAGGATAAAAAAGTGATGTCTAGACGTCCCTTTGAGGAATGGGATCTGAAGTATGATGGGAACTATCTTTCCAAGCTATAAGCCATGCAAAATGAGTCACCTCCCAACTAGGCAACTCTTGAAAACTTGTCATCCACCTTTGGCTCCGGCAAAGTAGGTGGGATGAAAATCTACACATGGTAGACAATGTAGCCTACCCCACGCTATCCATCTCTCCACTTATGATAAGTGTAGAGTGTTGGTTGTCCTTAGGCTGCAATAATGTTGCCCTCAAGTGGAAAAATGAGGACTATATATCCAAAGATCTCTCCCCCAACGCTGCAAATCAAGCCGGCCCAAATATCCCCATATATGATGAGTTGGAAGTCATCATCATATGGCATCATATCTATCATATGGGTCACCTCATAGAGGAAACAATTGTGTTGTTCTAGTGGCCATATCATCTCCCATGCTCCCATTATAAAATGTAGTGCAAAAAGTGTGAGGAATTTCTTCCTCAAGGGACACATTCACCCAATGTGCCTCTCTCCCAAGCATGCTTCTCATAAAGACCTGAACAATAGACCCATAGGGATCAAAAATGAGAATCTTGCTTGCTACCATGTGTAACAAGTGAGAAGGACAATGGTCCCTCAAGTGCAACCAATGCGAGCTTGACCCTCAACTACAATAGAGACTGATAAAATGAGTGGCTTCTCAACCACTTTTCTGCTTGCTCCAATCTCCTCATATGTTGATAAATCTCCTCCTCAAAGCCTTCCCAAAAATACCCTCCATGATGGTGTGGTATGCTCTCATAGAATGTGTGTGGCTGAAAAGGAAATCCATATGTGCCTCTTGTAGCAACTCCTCCTTGAGCTTGGAAGCTCCAAATAAGAAGATCCTACCAGTGATAGAAGATGACCCGATCTCCGATCGAATACTCCTCCTCATGCAACCGGTCATCCAGGGATCATGCAAGTGAAAATATCCTTGGAATACTCCACCAACGATTTCGGGAGTTCCAATAGGGATCTATCCTCCATAGTGACAGGCTGATGATCTCTCATGAAGAAAATTTGTCATATGGTCATCCTCTCCTTTGACATCTCCTATGCCAAAGATGCAAGTTGGAAGGTTGTTATCCTTCCCCCAGCTGCCTCTGCCACAAAGTACGAGTAATCTGAAATGGAAGTGGGTAATGATGATTTTGAGGGAATGCTCCCTCTCTCCTTGAGTCTACTCAATACTCCCAAAGACTATATCAAGCTCTCCCAAGGTTCCCACTCTCCGAAATCACCGAGTGGTGCCTCAATTGGTAGAAGCATCCATCCCCCCCTATGTTGATATAGTGGTCCCCCCCGGGAAAAATGTCTCCATGTAATGAGACATCCTCAACAAGAGATGACTCGAATATATGAATGGAGAAAACTCTCCATGCTTCCACCTGCACAATCCAATCACCTTCTTAGGTGCATCAACCTCCCGAAGTGGATAGGGATGTGTACATCTCATCTCATGATACTCGGTTCTCCTCCCTACCTTCTCCTTGTGCCCCCATGGTTCCACACCTCCTCAAAAATGGCACATGGGTTGTGCCTTGATCTCCAAACATGAGGTCCTAGGGACTTCCTTGCAAAGATGCAATCATCCCTCTATTTGGAGCAAGAGCTCCTCTTTCCTCTACATGAGGCACTAGATAATCTCTATACATGATAGTGTTGTTGCCCTCAATATCTACAACATGAATGAGAAACCCTCCAATGATTGGATCCCTTTTTTGAGAAAGAGATCTCCATGCTCTCTTTCTCAAGAGTGTGAGAATAAAGTCTTTCTTCCCGGAAAGGTATGGTGCAAGTTTTTTAGCCTTCTCCGTGGTTTTCCTGCCATGAGTACTGCAGTTCTCATGCAAGGTTTTTGTTTGAGTTCCCTTGTTTAGCTCTACCATATGTGTCTCATGAATCCTTCCATCAAATATTTTCACTAATTCCTTAGTGAAATTTTCATAAGATGAAATGTTTACATTTTTCAAAGAAAAGGATTTAAAGATCCACCGGGCATAAGCCTTACCTCTCAAATGCAAGTCGTTTTCTGCAAAATTTGATGGCTTCATCTTCAAGAATGTAGTGCTACCGCAAGAAGGTCTCTAACTCCCCCACCCAAGATTTCGCTGAACATACGAGTGAACCTTCAAAGGTAGATAGATGAAATCTATCCCGATGCTTTCTTTCCTTCACCTTCATCTTACAAAACTCGAAAACTCGAGATGATCTCTCGAATTTCTGAGTTTGAAACTCATACTTTCTCAATAAATCACTAAGGATTTCCCTCCTAGCAACCTCTTCTTCTCTCCCCATCTCTCTTGCGGCAATCCCGGCATGTGACTGCGCTGTGTATTAGGGTGTGTAGTCGCTGCTCACACTCCTCATATGTCAATCTAGAGTTTTCTTTTAGATTCAAACTCTTTTGGACATTCTCCATAAATCTCCCTCCCGATCTTCTTAAAGTCTTCATGAATAATATGTATAGATTTAGGAAGAAGCTTTGTAAGTTTATCCCCCTTTCTTTTCTTCAAAATATGGAGCCTTTCTCCCCTGCTCATCTCTCTGTCTCCTCTCTCGATGAGAATAGGAAGTGCAGTGGTCCTTCCTCCTTCCTTCTCGCTTATCCTCCTTGGGGAGTGTTCTTCATGGATCAGAAATATGTTGAGATAAAACCCATCCCTGTTCAATCTTCGATCTTCTTGGGATGAGACTCACGGCAGCCGAGCCAAGAAAGCGGCTCTAATGCCAACGTAATATCCCAAATTGGGAGCTGCTAGCAAGGCATGGTGACTCGGAAAATGAACTTTTTCCGAGTAATGGGTTGCTACGAGAATTGAAACCAGGACACGGATCCCTTAGATCAATGTGTCTAAGTCTTAAATCCAAGAGGTGGCTCCAAAAATCCTTCTAAGTGGGTTAAACGAGATCTCCCACACCTAGTTGTCCTCGTAAAATGCCCGATGAGGGGGTCGCAACAAATGTAAGCACATGTAATGGAATAACAATGTTATTTTATAGACATGAACACATGAAGATATGAATAGCAAAAAAATGTATCATATAGCAGCAAAAGAGTACAATTCCTTGAGGAAACAATCACTCAAGCAATACAATGTAAGCCCTCAGAGCAACACATTTACAAGGAAATGAGGAACTCGCTATATAGGTATGAACCCGAGGCTATGACGATGTTGTCTATAGGAGACACTACAACATATAAAATGAAAATACAATGATATAGCAATATCAGCTCAAGAAAGTGGGGAGCAAGCTCTCAACCCCCGAAAATAACAATACAACAATGATACAACAATCCTTAGAAGGATTGGCTGCAATACATGTACAAATGGAAAATCATCACGAAATGCCAAAGTTGCTGGAGTAGCATGCAACTCAAAACTCGAAATAATATGGAAATGGTGAATAAAGATGTACAATGCGAAGCAAACCTCCTCAAATGGACCTCCCAAGTGCAAGGCTGATCCTAGCACTGAAAATGTTGCCCTCCAAGATGATGGTGCAAACCCTCACCGCAAATATGCACTGAAATAACACAGCCTAGAGAAGGGATCTAGCGTTGTTGTTGATAGGAGAAGCTTGGCCCGATGCCAAGATATGAAAATCAGCTCGAAATCCCCTTCCCTAACCTCCCATAGGAATAGGAGCTCCCTCCTACGAAAGATGAGCCAAGGAAATGGTGTTGTGGAACCCCCCACTCCGCAGCACCTAGCAATACTACGTTATAATCTAGCGAAATAATGCGGTGACTAAAAGGGAGTGGCTTGGCCTTGAGCCAGGATGTGGAGAAATGAAGTGCAATCCTTCAAGAGGCCTATCAAGAAGGAGAGGAAATCCTAAACAAGAATCCCTCGTGCTAAACAAAAGCTGCAACTCGGTTGAATAGTCGGAGGTCGCGAAATAGTCTAATCGGACAAATCATCAAATGCTCAAAGATATCTCGGTATGGTCGCCTCATCCTCCTTTTATGAAAGTGAACGTCTCTTTGCCCTCGACCCCACACATTAGGGTTTATTCCACAAAGAATCTTTCTCCCTCTCATCGCGTTGTCTTCCCCAAACAAGCTACACCTCTTAGGCAACGCTATCGACTCGTCAAACTTGACCTTGTCCTCATCCAAAGTTTCCCTTTAACATTGGAAGGTGCAAAATAGAGTTGCTCCATTTATCCCTTTCACACTATGAGGGATTTTATTCTACTCATGGGCCTCTTTTACCCATCTTATTCACCTCCTATATGATATAGGCAAAAATTAATATTCCAATTTGCCGCTTTGCAAATTTTGGAATATTACATTCCAACAATAGCGAGATGCTATTGGTGAGATCTTTCCCCACTCATCGAAGTAGCATCGTTATATTCTCACTACCACGTGCTCATTTCACATGTTGGATGGAAGAAATTCCTTTCAAGCAAGTTAATTATTATGGAAGTCATCAATATCCTCAAGAAGAACATTATTATCAGGTTTGACATTCTAACATCACTTGTTTTTTATAATGCAACTTAATTTTCATCGCTTAAACTATGTGATTTTGCATTAGAAAATGGCATCATAATGAAACATTCATATAAAACAATGTTACTGATGAAATAGGTAACTGCACTGTTACCTACTTTTTTTTGGTAGCATAAAAAGCACATAATTTTGAAAAGTGGTGATGTGATGATCACCTGGAGCACATTTTCTGACACTCTAATATTTTTATTTATGAAGTATAAATATTTGTTTTAAAATGTTAGTGATTTTCATGCTAATTTTGAAACGTATTGATGCGACATCAACTAGAGCGTGATTTTCATGCTAATGAAACGCATTGATGCAAGATCAACCTAGAGTCGTGATTTTCATGTTGGTAATAAAACACAAAACTTAGATAAAATATATATATATAAAAACAATAAAACCAATAAAAAATGTAAAAAAAACAAAAATTAACTCGTAAAAATAAAAAATTTAAACAAAAATAAATAAATAAAATTCGAAAATTATATCAAAAGAAATGACAAAAAATTTGACACATAATTTAAAGAAAAAAACAGAAAATTAACCAAAAAAATTTAAAAAGTAAACATCAAATCTAAGTTATTAAAAAAACCATATAATTTAAAAAAATAAATAGAAAATTTAAAAAATAATTTAAAATTACAAAGGAAATTAAAATTTAGATAAAAAAATATAAATACAAAAGTAGAAACAAATTAAATTTAAAAATTTAAATTAAAATAATAATAAGAAGCAAAAAGTACAAATTAAAAAAATTAAAAATAAAAAATAAAAAATGAAAAGAAAAATTAAAATAAAAAACTATCATTAAAAATGAACAAAACCACATGCAAATAATTAAAAAAACAAATATCCATAAATTCCCTGTCTAAACGAAACAATTTATAAATTTTAAAAATGAAAAACTAAATAAACTAAAAGATTAAAAAAAATAATTAAATTAAATTAAAATTTAATAAATAAATTTTAAATTTTAAAAAATAATTAATCTAAAATATTAAATTTAAAAACAAAATTTTAAAAAATAAATAAATAAAACAATTTAAATTTAAAATAAAAAATTTGAATTAAAAAACAAATCATTTTAATTTTTTTGAATTTTAAAATATATATATATATATTAAAAAATAAAAAATAAAAATTTTGATCGCGGGTGGCGAGGGCCGCTCACATGAGAGCGTCAGATTCTCGGGACCGCCTCCAGTCGACACCTGAATCGGGCTCAAGGCCGACTCCGAAATCACCGCCGCTGACACCCTGAGGCCGATCGACTACCTTCTAGCGCGCGGTGGCCGATTCCGGGAATCGCCCCGAGGCCGATTTCGGAATTGCCTCCCGGGCGTGAGGCTAATTCCGGAATCACCGAGGCCGAGTCTGGAGATCGCCCTCGTCCGCGCGGGAGGCCGATTCGGGGAATCGCCTCCGGCCCGTAGGAGGGCGGTCCGGAATCGCCCTCGCGGGTAGAGGGCACCTCGGAATCGCTTCCCACTGCGAGGGCGATTCCCAAAATCGACCTCAAGGAGATTCGAATCGACCTCCCATCAGCAGAGGGCGAGCTCCCGAATCGCCCTCCCATCGCAGAGGGCGATTCTCGAGACTCGGCCTCCCGCCCACGACCGTCTCCGCCACCACCTGGGCGAGAGGTCAATTGGCGACGCCACCACGATCAAAAAATAATTTTTTAATTTTTAATATAATTTGATTTAATTCAAAAAATTTTAAAAATTTTTTTGTTTTAATTTAATTTTTATATTTGAAATTTAATTTGTTTTTAATAATTTTTATTCAATTTTTTTTGTTTTTAATCTAAATTTTACTTAAAACATTTTATTAAATTTTGTATATTTAATTGATCATATATATTATTAAATTTTATGTTTAGTTTTTTCATTTAATTTTTTAAAATTTAGTAAATTTTGTATTTTTTTTTAATTTTTTTGAATTTTTTATTTTTTTTATTTTTTATTTTTTTTAATTACATAAAATTTTTAAATTTTTTTATTTCAATTAAAATTGTGTATTTAAAATTATATATATATATATTAATTAAACTTAATATTTTCAAATATATTTGTTTTTAATTTTATTTTTTATTTAATATATTTTTTTTAATTTATTGTTTTTCAATTTTAATTGATTTCTAAAGTTTTTTAACTTTTTATTTTAACAATGTTTTTTTTTCTTTATATTTAAAATTTATTTTTTATTTCAAAATTTATTTGTTTATTCATTTATTTATTAAAATTTAATATTTTTCTTTTTTAAATTTAATTTGTTATTTTAATATTAACATTTAAAAAAAAAAATTAATAAAATCTAATATATATATTTTTAATTTAAGTTCATATATATATATATATATATTTTATTTTTTATAATTTAAATTTAATTTATTTTTTAAAATCTCTTTGTTTTTTTAATATATATTTTTTTAAATTTAATATTTTTATTGTATTTTATTTTTCATTTTTCATTATTTTTTTTTTTAAATTTAAATTTAAATTTTCTAATTTAATAAACATTTTCTTTTTCTTTTTTAAATTTAATTTCTATATTTTATTTTTTATAATTTCTTCTATTTTTTTAACTAATTTAATATCTATATATTTGAAATTTTAATTTTTAATCTTAAATTTTAGGTTTTTTTTTAATGTTTGAATTAAAAATTTTATTTTGTTTTTTTTTTATTTTTTTATTCCTATATATTTTTAAATTTTAAGCTTTAAAATTTTTTTATTTTAAAAAAAAAAAAAATTCTCAAATTTTACGTTTTTTTTAATGTTTGAATTTTAAAAATTAAAAAATGTTATTTCTATTTTTAAAAATGTCAAAAATATGACACTAATCTCTATTCCAAAGATCGACCGGCTTTTGTTTTCGAGGGTGTTTTTTTCAACTTTTTCTCAAAGAAACAATCTTTGTTTTTGTAGCATAATTTTATAAAATGCTGAAATTTGACCTTCACCAAGTGCATTCCCGAAATACACTTTATTAGTGTTTTTTTCATATTTTTTGAGTCTTTTTGGGTTAGAGTTCCCGTTATGAGGTCAGGTTACCTATTTCATCAGTAACAATGTTATAAATATTATCCACAATGTAAAAATATTTATGAGTCAACCAATAAAATCCTTATCTTAATTATAAAAAAGACCACCTACTCTGAATAGAGGAACTTTCACAATGCTTTGGTGAATTCTCTATGGGTTGACTCGTGTCACGCCTAAACTCTCCCTCAAAACCTCCTCCTCACTTTCTCTCGTGTATGGAAAAGGAATCCATCCTTACTGGGGTTTTGACCTCCGCCTACCCTTCAACTTTCAAAGGAGTCTAAGGGTAGGCCTCTTATTTTGGCTTTAGAGTAGGATAAACACTCCCTATAAGCCACGAGAAGAAAGGAGGGAAAGAAAAAGAAAAATCTTCTCTTCATCAAAAATTTTATCAAGAGATGGTTTGATAAGAAGTATGCAAGGAAGAATGAATCTCACGTGGAGGTTCCTGCTTTGAATTCGATAAATCCTATGAAGAGAAGCGGGAACACACTAAGTTTCCAATTCCTATGGATCAAACCCTATCTTGTTCATGAGAAACCTGGCCACTCATACCTATCATCTTCAATCTTGGATGGGAAAATGGATTCCACTTCCCTAGAAATGGCCAATATCTTAAACACATTTCTCAATAGACATAGTAGGATGTGACCACTTCCTCCTTTGTACATGTTCATGTCTCCAATTTGTTTAGCTGCCACATGTTGAATCTGAGTTGTTTCCCTTGTGAATAAATTCATGTGTGAGTGCATTTCGTATTGCTCCACCTGTACTTAGTGAAAATTGTAAAGTGACTCCTGTGATACCAGTAACATTTGGCTAACCCTTTCGTCCTTCTTGTTTGCTCCTTTGTTTACATTTTTCGTAGAATGATGTTTGGATCGTAAAATATGATGCATCTCGTAAGTGAGATATTTGTGTAGAATCCATGATACCCAGTATCTATCCTAGAAAACTAATTTCCAAGCTTGGTTACATTTGAGCAACTTGCACACTGATCCAATTTAGGTAGGAGAAGAACAAGGGGAAATATGTAATTTAAGTAGGAAGAATGTCGAGGTATATATATATATGCTTCTATGAAGGAAAAACCTCTTTTTCTCTCATTAAAATGTCGATCCATCTCCCACCGCATGAAATAATACACGTTGAAGCACATTCTTATAAATAAAATAAGTAAAGGTTTGAAAGAAGAGAAAGGCTTCATGCGCAGAGGTGAGAGCAAGTGCTAACTTTACCGGGGTACCGGCCCAAGCTCGCTGGAAGCAAAGAAATGCATGTGACTCGTAGTGACACCACCGAGGTACTCATTTAGGCTCTACTCACAATGGAGCAACACTAGAGATGAAAACTAAGACTGCACGCATTCAGCTCACATACATATTATCCTTTCCCGAATTAGAAACAATTTTGATTTAGTGGATTTTATGAATGTTGTTCAACCTAGAAAGGAATGAAGGGGAATATATCTATACTCGTAGTGGGAAGCCAAATTAATATACATGATGAATAAATACTTCTTGAGAAACCGAACCCTTTTACAAAAATTGGGACAAGGACAAGAAGCCGGAGTTCTTCCGTGGTGCGCCACGCATGCCAGCCGCTAAGCTACAAAGCTCTCCAAGTAAAATATTGGCACATCAGAACTTTCGAGCCTATTTTTAACTTTCATGCTGCCATTTTTAGTAGCATCGATTCATTCCATGAATATCCTCTTCTACTTTTTCTACTCCCTTGCGAGAAAATCAAAGTGTCGCTCTCCCTTTGGCATGGGAAGTGTCACGACATCACAAAGAGAGCAGGTTTATGGATCATTTCAAGGGGTACTAGGTGCCCATGAGTCCTATTTATCATATAGACATGTGTTACACTCATGTCCGAAAACTGTGTATGCACTGATCGCTGCAAAGTGTGTCTTAAGTGACACACATGAGGTGTAAGTGGTATTGCTGTCACATTGATGGGATCATGTTGCTCTAGTGTATTAAGTGTTCAATGTTTTCGTTGTCAATTGTTTTGAGTGTGTGTGATCATTCATAAGTTCCTACCATGGTTTCACTTCTACCTCAATTGATCCCAAACTTCAACTCCTGGAAAGTTCTTGCCCAATCAACTTGACCTCACTAAAACTCTTGGAAACCATACACCATGTAGTATCAACCCTCAAGCCGATCCCTTACCTCCCATAATGTGCAATGCATGAAATTCCTACTCTCTAAGGATTGCACATTGTGCATTTTTACTACTCAAACCTAGGCCTTTTTACCTCCATAACTCGCAATGTTCATCCCTCGCGCCGGAATGCTTTCAGGCATTGCTAATGGCATAGCCTCAAGCTTTCCATCATAACTTCTCAGCTGATGCACAGTGAAATATCTAGGCCTCCTCTCTCTCTCTCTCTCTCTCTCTCTCTCTTGTACCGCACATTGGGAAACTTCAAGGCCTAAGACTACCTCATTGGAGCTCTCAACTACACAAACCACGTGCCATGGCCTCCAAACCGTGGACTATGTAGTATTAAGCTTTATTCCATCACTCCTACTCCCTGTGAACCGTGCATGGCATGATCCTTGAGTTTTCCTCTCAATCCACCTGCAATTATAGCCCTTTCTGCCCAATTAACATTTTCAAGGAAGCAAGTTAGGCTAGGATATCTCCAGATTGATGCCAACTTATCATGAGTGGTTTTCAGCTATATGTATTTATATATTTTCATGACAAGATTATGAGGGAGGAGAAGCAAGAAGGAGACCATGCTAGAATACACTTAAGGAATATGAAAATATAATTTTACCATTGAATAAGAAGATGGAGAGGCACCTCCGATTGCGACAAAAGTCGGAAGATCAAGATCGCAAAGTGGAGACCTCTATCTTCAACCCTTATGAAGGAAGAAGAGAAAGATCATGTGCCATCTCTCGAAGAAGACAAAAGTGATAACAACATGAAGAGTGGCTTGATATTTCCACATCATCATCAAGTCCATGTCATTAGTTCCAAGTCATGTCTTATAAATATGTCACCGCAAGTTGTCAAATGAGTCATCATGTGCCATATATCATTTATGGATGTAATTATGTAAATTTCAAATATTGTGAGAAATTCTAATGTAATTTGGAAGTCCAAGAGTCATCTATAGAATGCAAAAAGTCATGTAGAAATCAAAGAGTCACTTAGAAATTTGAAAAGTTACCTCGGAAGCTCAAGAGTCATGAGGGTAGTCCAAGAGTCACAAGGGAGGTGAAGAGCCATCTAATTTGTTATATATACACCCTCATAGCTCAAGTAAAGGAATTTTCACCATGGATCATACCACTAGGCATAAGAGAGGAAATTATTTCTTTGAGAGCAAGTGGTGGCTCTAACGCTCCACTATTGGAGCTAGCTATGATCATTGTAATTATGTATCTTGGAACTTTCTCTCAATAATAAAATCTCACTGAGCCAACACAATTTCATACATATATCATAAATATTGTAAGACTATTATTTGAATGTTTGTGGTGTACATTGTTGTTATTTTTTACTAAATAAATTGAACTATTTTGGCAGATTTTGTGCTTATATTATTGAATGTGTGTCAGTATATGTTTTAAAGATTGTTACTAATAAGTGAAATAGTTCGATGGTCGTTTAAAAATTCCTGAAATGTGTATTCTCATGTGTCTTTATTAGATTGGTACTATTACTCTTGTATTATTCATGTTTCGTGATTATATTTTTTAATTTGTATGAAGATTCATAGATATGGATTTTACTGTCGATGTTTCGCACCTACTATTACTCTTTCTCTTAAAGGATCACTTTGTTCCTTCTGCCGTAATGAACCTTGATAAATTATACAATTGAATCGCTTTCACAAGGATCACACACTTGTTCCTCTCAAAAGTACATGTTCATTTCTCTCGTAGTGCTATCCATCGCAACCAAGGAAAATATTTTAGAATCATGGCAAAGTCTATGGCCCTTAATTCTCCGAAGGGATCCTATTCCAAATGCGTCGAAAATTATAATTGGGACTTTTCATCTGGATAACCCTCTTGCATGTTGGTGGGTTCCGAAAGCACATCAACAAGTTATAAAATCCGAAATTTTATTTTCCCTACCAATTATAACTTTCTTTGGATACATTCCCTTCAATCTACTACTCTTTGAATTTTTACCTTTCTCTATATTAATTTTCATCATATTATTGCCTCATCTCATTTTGGTGGAGAGCTTGGTTTAGTTCTTATTAAGGTAGGTTCAAAAGGAAATAAACCACATCTGAAATTTCCTCGATGTATCGATACCCATTTATTAATTTCAAATTATAATTTCGCAAAAATATTAGGTTTATTCATGTGCCTACTATGTCCTGCGGTATGGTTTGTGGTATAAGCATTCTTCTCTCGAGAATTTCTACCGGGTTCAAGAGTTGACTTTTGGTTTTCCATTGACTTCCAGAGCTGGATTCTCAAAAACTTCATATTCTGCTTAAAGCATACAACTATACTTGGTTGTGAAGTTTTGACCAATTTAAGGTTTTTGCTTTCCTATATGGATAAATACAAACCCTAATCGGGTCTGAAATTGTATTTATTTTTAGACATGGAATCCAACACAATTATGTCGACCCTAATGGGTCCGTACACATATAATTACTATGACATCAATCTAAGTGTCATGCCTGATACAAATATATGAGTTTTAATTGGATTTCAATTCTTAGTTTAGTCTTTATGTGACTGTTGACATTGTATCCGGTATTATACCAGACTATATAAATATTTATGGGAATTTCCCTCCCTTATGGTTATTTTATATTGGTCACGTAACTACATAATATCACAATGACTTTTCTTTTCCTTTATTTTTTTTAATCAATGGCATGTACTACTGTTTCTTTTATTTGTACTCGAAGAAAATGAGAATTGGTTATAATTTATTTTCTCCATGATAGTATTTATTTTATTCTTTCAACTCTTATAATATGGAATTTTATAATGTTTGACGGATTTATTCCTATCTCCAAGATGCGTAGAGGACATGTTTTATTTTTCTTTATGATTTATTGATAAATGAAAACCATCAAATAAATAATCAAAACATTAGTCCTTAATTTAAAATTATTTACACAATACTACTTTAACCGTAGGAGGTATTTGGGACTAATTCTACTTAATAAAAAGAATATTTATCTAACTGAATGAGCACATGTACACTCCCTTTGAGCACATTTATTTGTTGCGCTAAACTCACAACAAAATAAAAATTTAATAAGTTATATTAAGACAATTATATCCCATGTTTCCTCATGCCCTAGAGATGGAATGAACCTCTTCTATATGTAGAACACTTTTCCATATCATCTTGCTTACAATGCTTCCATAGGATGATAAAATTTAGTCCAATTTCTTATATAGTTTCCCATGTTCTTCAATATAATTTACTTATACATGGGCTAGTGTACTTAAACTATTAGTTAAAAAAATTGTATCAGTATTCTATTATTCATAATTTATATGCTGCATGACTCTCGTATCCGCGTAACATGAGGAGTCCCTCCTGGGTGTATTGGAAGCACCTCGGTGAGTTGAGTTTTAGTGATTAAGTTGCATTGATGATCCATTTTCGATTGAAATGATTTCACTCAAGTGAGGAATTTAGTTCTTGTGGAGCTCAGAGTAAAATTCACTGGATTAGTTAGTCGACTGGATAGAGGCATTGTCTCCAACATGAGAGGCATGCAAGGGTAGTTCAAAAGTAGCCAAGGCATAATAATAGATCATGAGACACCACTTTAGCCACCATCATATGACATTTCCCGCTTGGTGACTTCGTGATTAAGTGTAATATCTCCCAATTATCCATGAGCTAGTTGGAATATTAATTTTTGTTTTTCTTCTGTTTAATGAATAAGACGATAATGGAGATCCATAAATCTCCTTTAAATAAGAATAAAACTACAATGCCAATGTGAAAAATAAGACACCTCGGGCAAAACTTTAATCGAGCACCCTTAGGTGTGAAAAGGGGCTTATACCACCTTTCGACCGGGTCAACTTTGATCAAATCAACAACGTTTTGTCATGGAGGAGTGGACATTTATGGAGAGACAAGTGCATTTGGATGGAGACTCAGTGATGGAAGTAGCATCATTATTGGATGGGGCTTAGGGTTAGGAATATCACAACTTATATAAGGAAGAGGATGCAGCCATATTTCATTATGTATGTTGATGTTTATATTTCGCAATATATGGTTTGTTTGTGAGCATACAGGCTTTGCTCGTCTAGCTAAGATTGCAAGTGTTGTTTAGCACCGGGTGTTCTTTGGTCGAGAATCCCACCTCTTTTCCTTGAGGAGGCCTCTTCAGAGTCATATTGTACTTCACTTCCACTGTAAAGTCTTTAGGCCAAGCTTCATCTTACATCTACAACATGCCGCAAATCCCATCGAGGGTTGAGCTCGTGCTGCAAAGCCGCGCTAGTTGGAGACCACATTTGGGTCACTTCCCGCTTTATTTTCGTGGAGAATGGTTTTTTTCCATTGAGGAAATTAAGGAAGGCCCTCTGAGCATTTTTGCAACATTTTGCATTAGGCCACTTATTTTATTTACAACCGCACAATTTCTGCTCTCTGACCGCGTGGTTTTGAGGGAGGAGTCAGCGTGGTGGTTTCGCAGTACACCATTTGGGGAGGAGGTTTTCTAGAAAAAGGGATAAACCTTTAATCTAGAGGATCTATTATAGAGGCTGTCAATCTTCATCATATCAGATCAGCCACACTTTCCGCATCTATTATTGCAAAGCTGAATCTTCAACCCTAGGGCTTTGATTCCCATCTCGCATGATGGTGCATTTCGAAAACCCTCGTCGAAGTTCTTCATCGGAGGTTACATGGTGCCTAGATCCGCACTTTGTTGTATATTTCTGAGGCATATATCAGCCCATGGGCTACCTTTTGTGTATTCATTTTTCTATAGATGTGCTCTTTAAACAACGTGCTGTAGAAGTCTTCCAACATTTTGGTATATAGTCTGCAAAGACCTCTCTCGAGGGTTTTGTCCACTCGAGGCTGTTTATGCATGTTGCATCATTTGTGGCCCATTATTTTACATATATATGTTGTTGTTGTACGAATTGAAGGTATCCATATATTGGCTCTTATTCTTTTGAAGGCTAATGTGCACATTGTTATTTCAATGCTTTATGCACTATATTCCTCGCTTTTCCCATTTGGGAATCATTACATTAAGCTATTGATCGGAGGATTTTAGGATGGCAACAATTTGGAGTGTGGGAGAATGTAAATTCCTTAACAAAGAGTGAATTTAGTTGGAAAAATTGAACTCAAGAACACACATGGGAAGGGGGAATATTAGTTGGTTTGAGCTAGCATGTCAAGTTTTATTGATTTGGTTATTCTCAAGCACAAATTTGGGTTTTCCTCACCCAAGTGCCCGATATAACACAATTGACATGTGATGTCATGGCATGGACTCACTCAGCGTTACATGGATGGGAGTAGACACATGACATGGGCATGCATATGGGCACAATGTGAGTGAGTAGAGCCGCATAATGGTTCTTACACAAGAGAAAATTAAGTCCGCCATGAGAAAGTGGACATGTGGCAAGTTGTTTGGAAGCATGGGAATGAGAGAATACATGTTAGTTCGAAAATGGTGGAATGTTTCAGTGGATTTGACATGCATGTCAAGTCATGTGCATGGGTGAATTTCATGGGATAGAAATGAAATTTTGGGTTTGAACTACCATGTGTGTGTATGAAACCTAAACGCTGGCTCCAAGACACACACATGAAGAGATGTGAACCTTCGTAGAAGCACTCATTTTCCTACTTACATAGGGAACTTCTTTTCCTATTTTAAAACTCATCAATTTTTCCTCCAAATTCACTTCTCTTAGATCGTAGCCATCTTTTTAAGCTAATGTTAAAAGGACTTGTATGAAACAACTCTTAAAAACCCTTTGTTAAGCAAAGTTGGTTCAATCTTCTTCATTCACCTTATTTTAATTTCTCATAATAGGAATTCATTCACCTTATTTTGGGTGATGGTTCTATTCCAACACAAATAACCTAATAAGAAAGTGATGTTTAACTCGATTTTTTTACCTTTTACCAAATTCTCAAAACATTTGTTTTTCTACTATACCAAAAAATTCTAATCGACTGATTTGACTCAAATTTTCGAGTATAAGTCAAATGTTTTCCAAACATTTATGAGATGGTGCTAGAAATATATCCCTAGCCCTCGTTTTTCTTTACTATGCTTTTTTATTGTCGTGGATTACTTTGTTAAAACTTAAAATTTTTCTAATAAAAAAATCTTCGCTCACCTTCTTCTTTTAATTCCTCATAATAGGAATTCCAACTAGGAATATACCCACAAAAGTATTCTTTCTCTCTCTATGCGCATCGACTATTAGCTAGGGTTTATCCATATACACTTTAAATTTGCATCTCATTTTGGAGCCTTCAACCAGTTTTCGCGAAAGTAATTATGCATCTCCCTCACCCTATGTTTTTCACGTGCGACTCTGTTTCGAATGGCCCACTAAATGTATATTCATGATCCAAATTCAATTGAGCAGGAAGTAAGGCTCTAACCTATCATGCTTATAGAGTAAATCTCCACGCCTTTTATTTTTTATTTCTAAGGTGTGTCCATTTCCGCCTGCACGAGTAGGAAAGGAGTTTGAATTTCCGAAGTGTTTGCTGCAGTGCTCTAATTGGAATGAGTAAGAAAGCAATAGTTTGAAGAGGTTTTCAGGTATTTTTAAGAATCTTTTAATTCAAAATTGAAATATAGAATTTGGAGAATTAAAAATTTTATATTATTGAATTGATATAATTAAAATATAAAATTTGAAATTAAACATATTTTTTATCGGAAATTATAATTCAAATGATAAAACACAATAATCTTATAAAAAATGATATCACCACATTCCAATTAAAAGACCGTACCAATTAATAGTCCGTACACCAAATACATTAAGATGCATGTTACTAATAACATATAATCTCATATCATTTTTTTATCTCTACATGCAGAATGTCTTTTGATATTCTTTTCTACTTTCCGATTTGATTTCCTTTCTCACAAGGGCCTGTCGTAGTTAGTGCTTAGGGTGCTGATTTAATTTAATTTAATTTATGATAAGGGTATAATTTTTGGTCTAACGTGATCTTTGATACTATTTTGTATTTATTTTTCAATGAAACCAAATTAAAATCCATTTCACTAATTTTTTTTATATATATCAATTTTCCAACTTGTAGAATCAACATAAAGTACTACTTTCACCACTTACACAAGCCATCAATACCACCGCCTACACTTGCGAATTGAATTTGGCCCATGAATATAGTATTTACAATGCTATGCTCTCGCATCAAAAACTCTATTCCTCAAGCATAAGCATAGAATCACCACATACCACAACCAGAATGTGAACTTTAAATTCATTGTACGCCACATTTGAGCTTTCCATTTCCACAATCCCGCACCATATTTGATCACCGCATAAACTCTCAGCTAGGTAATATGCGTAATTTTCATTGTTTGTCGGATTTTTTATTTCAAAGTATATTACATTCAATGTTGTACCGCTGTAGAATATTGAGGTAAAATATTTTCATACTACATTTATGTAACTTCATGATGCAAGAGCATTAAGGTAGAGCGAGCAATGTGACAAAGTCGGTCACATGTTGTGGCTTGGAAAAGAGGGTTTGCGCAATCCTCGGCATTTCGAAGACTTTGTATTTTCTTTGGTTTTAAAGTATTTTGTTTAATTTTAATTTTGGCTAACTCGCCCAATGTAATTTGCATAATAAAAGAATGGTTAATTTAGGATTAGTTGAGAATTTAGTTGGATTGGGTTAAATGAAACTCGTTTTGGAAATTGAAACGACAAGCTCTCCCAACGACATAGGGATTTTGGAGGAAGGATAAAATCAAACCAAATCCACCATTGTGGGGTTCTCGTTTATCCGTAGAGAGAAAGGAGAGATAAAGAAGCCGAATTGAATATAAAAAAACTAGTCGTTTCGAGGGCTTTGGATTTGTGTTTTCCATTTTCCGCATTATCTAAGTGTAGTTTGTGGTTTTCGATCTGGATTCGCCTTTTTATACAACATTTCTTTTCCAAATAATAGTCTAAGTGTTTTGCGCTTTCAAACGGGCTACGTTTTAAATTAATTCTTTGAATCTTTATTGAAGTCAAATACTTGTATTTAAGATGCACAAATGATAGATGTAACTGGATTTGCAGTACCCGCTTTCGGTCTATAACCCTTGCATTACTCTTTGTTGAATCATATTGTATTAATCACAGTACCAAATATCAGCTCAAACTCTAAGCAAGCTGCTACGAGAACCATCGATCCAGCCCGATCAATGACAAAGGATCATACCGTTAGCCGAGCGACATCAAGCAATTCAGTTTAAGATAGCTTAAGTCTCACTTCGCAAGTTAAAAGATTTTTTTGCGATTTAAAGTTCCATAGCACTCGCAGGTGTAGCACAAATCTCCTGGATCCATCGAAGATCGAACAATCGGAGCTTTGGAGCGTGAACGCAAATCACAAGTTAAGTGAGAGTTAACAGCTAAGGGCCATCGCGGTAAATTAAAAATTTGATGCGAAGTTAAGGAAGCTATGTGTCAATGCGTGCACAACATCACATCACGTCGAAGTATAAGGTTTAGCCTTAACATTTCAAAGGTTAAGTTGCGAATGTGAAGTGTGATGGTGGGACCCTCCAAAGAAAGAACTCCCACAAAGCTTGCATTTTGTTTTGGTTTGATTCCGCTCGCTTTTGGATTATTGTTTAAGTCCGCAGTATTATATGAAGACTCGTGGTTGATCGCAGCAAAGTAAGTGAAGCTATTGGTTTGGGTGCAAGAATGTCTGAAAACATTGTTGTTGATTCGCAACGTATGTATGTGGCTAACTCTAGGTTAAAGAACTCCATTTCCGCAACGTTATTCTAAAATATTGCGCAGGTCTCAGCACAACTGCATTAGGAGCAAGCTTTTCTTCCTAAAGTGTAGATGGAAGTAGGAAGAAGAGGTCTGGGAAGAGCCAAGCAGTGAGAAGAGGCTCGAGGAAGAGGCCGGAAGTGAGGAGCAAGCATTTGAAGGGTTGCACGAAGAGACTAGAGTAATCCATCAGCATGTTTATCGCTAGCCGAAGCTAGGAAGGCGTAGGGGACCCGGAAAATGGAAATGACAATGAAGATGAGGAACCAGTAGGCACAACCAAATGAGAAAGAGAGTCAAAGCTGCCAAATGTAACCTGGATTACGAGAGACCGTTTGATGGCTGGGCAAAGTTAAGCCAAAACTAGAGCCTCCAATTATGATGGAAGTTTATCCATGGAAGCACCGAAGGCTGAACTAGATAAGTGAGTTGGATAAATACTTCTGCAATATGAGGAAATTAGTGAGGACAGAAGACTCGTGCTTTGTTGTCACTAAGTTGAAAGGGCACACCGCACCTGCAGGGACAATGCAGTAGAGAGAAGAATAAATGAACAAACCTTTAGATTAAGAGTTGGACAGCATGGATCGCAAATATGTAAGAGAAAGTCACTTCGAAAGATTACCAAATTTCCCTTTGCCGTACAAGTGCAGTAACTTGAGACAGCAGAACAAATGATCGTAAAGGAATACACATAAGAGTTCTATAAATCGAACTCGAGGGTCGGTATGTTGACGATACCCCCGAGAAGAAAACCATATTTGTAAATGGTCTCCGGATGTAAATCTCGTATGAGATCAAGTATTCTTTCCCCAAAAACTATAGAGGAGGCATACCAAAGGTGCATCGAAGGCTAGAGAAAATATTTGCTGGAAGCCAGAATGCAAGAAGAGGACATGGTTCCGGAAGAGGAAGAGGGACAATCCTATGGCGAGGTAGAACTTCCGACAAGCAATGAAGAAGGGAAGCACTTTGAAGATTTTGGGATAGACCGAGAAATAAGGTAACACTAGAGGTGGAAGGCCATACCCGAGAGGAAGAGGTAATGGTAGTAGGTAGGGGAAACATCCACGTTGCTACAAGTGTCACAAATGGGGACACAGGTCTTTTTGAATGTCCCGAAAATGAACTAGGCCGATAGAGGGGGAGCGTATGTTGCTTAACCCGATGAAGCTAGTAGGTGCTATCCACAAGAGGTGGAGAATGTGCGAAACAGAGAGGCCTTGGTGTTGAACAAGGTATTACTTAAAAACCAGCCCATGAGGTGGCTAACCCCGATCACATGAGGAAATCATTGTTCCAGCATCAGTGTGTACGCTCACATGTAAAATGTCGCAAATCGGGATCATGGATAGTGGAAGCTAATCCGAGCAACCCGGTATCTCATCGCGAGATGGTGGAGAAAATTGTTGAGTACGTTTCGAAACATCCGACTCCATATAAGGTGTCTTGTTTCTATACAGGACACCAACCGCCGGTTGATGAACAATGCGAGGTGGAGCTTTCACATTGGCAAGTGCCAAAGACAAGGTAACTTACGATATTATGCCTATGGACGTGCTGCCATATTCCGTCGCGAAAACCATGTCAATATGATAGAAAGGTCAATCTCATGATGGGGAGAAGAATTTTTATAGATTTGTGAAGGATGAGATAAAGCCTATGCTAATTCCCATGAAAGAATAAGAGATCGCGTAGAACCAAGTGGTACAAAGACATTGCACGATAGGTGGGAAGGAGCTTTCGCTAAAGAAATCGCGGAATGAAGTCAATTATCCACTCAGGATAGAGGCCTAGAGTAGTATTACGCACACATAAATTATTGATGTGCCCGTGGAAATACAGTGACATGCCGCAAGAGTTTAGTGATACGGTGTGGGTAGATGATCTACCAAATAAACTACCACCGGGCGGTAGAGCATTAGACACCATATCGATTTTATTCCAGGAGCCAGCCTTTTCCAAATAAGTCCGCTGACAAAGGATGAGTCCGAAAGACAATGCGGGAGATCGTGAAGAAAGTGTAGGATTTGCTGGATAAAGGACTGCTTTTCAGAGAGTTTGGAGCCCCTCGTGCTATTCCGAATCGCTTTTAGCTCCGAAGAAAGGAGGTGAATGGCGAATGCACCGATTCTCTGGGATAAATAAGATCACTATTAGGTATAGGCTTTCCTTACTTGATGGATGATAATATGATGGATTGTTTCGAGTGGAGCAAAATAGTACATTTTCAAAGCTATTCATATTCGTGCTAAGGCGTTTTATCACTGACAGATTAGAGAGGTGAGGAATGGAAGACAACTTTCAAGACCAATGAAGGCTTCTAGAAGTGAATGCTTTGGTCATGCCATTTTGGCCGAGAAATGGTGTCAAAAAGTGACATTCATGCCTTCGATGAATGAGAGGCTGAAAGAATTCATTGGTAGCTTTGTGATCAGTATATCCGGATGATATACTTATTTTCAGCAAGACGGCGGAAGAACATTTATGGCATACGTGAATGTGCTATAAAAATTGCAACATAATAAGTTGTTAATGAATTTCGAAAAATGTTATTTTTACAAGAAAAGAATTGATTTATCTAGGCTTTGTAATTTCGAGAATTAATTGAAGATGGATCTAGAGAAGCGTTTGTACAAAGAGTTTATAGCTGTTGCACACATAGTTAATCAAGCCTTCTTCCCAAGAGTTTGTTTTGAAGCTAGAAGTTTTCAAGGATTTGCTAGGCTTTCTACCGTAAGTTTATTAAGAACTTCAACGAAACATTTGTGCACCTCTCGTTGGATACTCATTAAGAAGGAAAATAAACCTTTTCATTGAGGTAGAATTCGCAGAGGAGCGCTCAAGCTAGTTTGAAGAAGAATACTAATGAAAAACCAATCCAAATTTATTGTAATTCAACAAACTTTTCCAAGTTTGTTGTGATCCTGGAATGTCTGTCATGCAAGATCAGCACCAAGAGGATAAAGCTCGGTAGCATACTTCAGCGTAAGAAGTTAAATGTAGAGCAGTGTAGTTTTATATAGTCTTTATGACAAAGAATGATGCACAGCCCAAGCATCGAAGCATTGGAGTTATTATTTTTTTGGCTAATGAGTTCATTTTGTTTTAAACTAATTTGAGCAGCATAACATATTATGCAATAGCATAATCTAAATCATAAAACACGTGAAGTGGGTGGAGTAATTTGCAGCAGTTTTACTTTGTTTTTAAACACATCGTAGGGTCGCCAACAAAGTATGCGATGCACTGGAGCAGGTGAGGAGTCTCATATTTCAAGAAAGTGCAAGCAGTGTTGGGATTCTGAGTATCCTCAAAGACTTTCTATGAAGTGGATGCAGATTTTAAGGAATCTGGTGAAGCTTTGCCAAAACACATTGTTGAGGGATAATAGTCCATGGCTGGGATTATAAAGGCATGCACGTAGGTACGATCAAAGGAGGATGCTTTGTGTATTCCGGAATTTCTATGGAAGAGAAACTTAATCCAGGAGAAGCACATTAGAGGTTTGGTCAGACATTTTGTGTAGCAGACCTTGGATTAGCTTCAGCCACTTTTATTATCGCTGCCAAGAATGGCTGAGGGGATGTACAAGAGATTCTAATCGATGCAAAGTACGACAACATGAAAAGGATGCAAATAATGCAAGTAGTTATACACACACCCAACAATTTCCGAGTAGACCATGGACTCGCCGCCTTGACTTTATTTTGGGTCTACCAAAGACACAAGAGGGATTCGATTCCATCATGGTGGTGGTGGATCATTTCACTCAAAATGGCACATTTCATTCCATGTGGAAATACAGTGATGCCACACATGTAGAACATTTGGTCTTACAAAGATATTCGATTACATGGTTTGCCAAAGTCCATCATCTCGACAGGATGTAAAGTTCACAAGCCATTTCTAGCGAACATTGTGGAAGAAGTTAGACACCAATCTAGCTCCCGCTCTTCTTACCATCCACAAGCCGATGGGCAAATCAAGTTGTGAACATGATTCTAGGAAATCAGCTGAGTCTATGCAGGAAAATTCATACAAGTGGGGATCATAAAGCTTGCAAAAGCAGAGTTTGCTTACAATGACTCACCCAACGTAAGACCTATGCAGTACCTTCAAATCATATATGGAATGCAATCTAATGGAGCATTTGAGTTGGAGGATTTTGGCCGGGCTTAGAATGCAGAGTGGCTGGCAAATATTTACAAAAGGGGCTTAGCAATCTACATGAACATGTCAAGTTGAAGCTACAAGACAACAACCAAAAGTATAAACATGCAGAATAGACAGTGTGGAGGCCACCAAGTAGGAGACTTGGTACTCGGAACATTTGCCCAAGGAGAGGTTTCCTGTGTCAGCGAATACAACAAATTAAAGATGAAAAGATAGGGCCTTGTAGAATTCTTTCAGTTTTCTCGCAAATCTCTTAAGAGCTGTAGTTACCTCTAGGTGGAATTCATCCATATTTAATGTGGCGGATTTGTACCCATATACGTTATTGATGAAGGGATAAATTTAGAGAGAAGAACACTTGACACCAAGGAAGAAGAGAAAGCATGGATTAAACAAATGCCTCCAAGACAAATTTCTTTGAGATTGAATGATTTTTACAAACAAAGTGGCCAAGAAGACACGAACAAAGAATACGAAGCATCTAGTCAAATGGAAGGACCGGTTTCTTTGGAGGAATCGTTTTGGTTGATGTTGCCTGTATTCAAAGCTGGGTAGCCCATTGAAGAACTCATGGACAGAGCCATGAATTTAATTTACCTCGAGTCCGATGCAAGAGCATTAAGGTAGAGTTTCAAGAATGACAAATTTTAATACATGTTGTAGCTTGGAAATAGGGCTAGAAGTCCTAAGCATTTGAATAATTTGTTTTATTTGTTTTTAAAGTATTTTGTTTAAGTTTAATTTGGGCGAACCTACCATTGTAATTTTCATAATAAAATAATGATTAATTTAGGATTAGTTGATAATTTAGTTGAATAAGTTGAATAAACCTATTTTAGAAACTAAATGAGAGTTTCCAACTACATGGGATTTTGAGAAGGATAAATCAAACCAAATTCACCATTGTGGGTTCTTTTCCATCCGAGAGGAAGGGAGAGAAGAAGCGAAGTGAATGTAAACCAACCGTTAAAGGGCTTCTACTGTGTTTCCATTTTCCATATTCTAAGTGTTTTGGTTTTGATCTAGACTTCGCCTTTTAAAAAAAAATCTTTTCCTAAATAATGTCTAATTTTTTTGAAGTTTAATTGGGCTTACCTATTTTAAATTAATTTTTCTAATCTTTAATAGTCGTAATTTGTATTTTAAGACGCATCGAGAAATATTAATCTAATTTACAGGCATGAAGGGTATATAACCTCGTATTATTCTTTGTTGAATCGTATTGTATTAATCAAACCAAATATCGCCGACTTACAGCGCCATTACAAGAATCATCGATCCGGCCATCAACTATGGAGGATCATACCGGCAATGTGAGCTGACATCAAAATTCAGCAGTAAGATAGCTTAGCAACTTCACTTCTAGGGGTTAAAGATTTGCTTGCAATGCGAAGTGTCAGGGCAGAAGCTCAGAACAAACCATCTGATCCACCAAGATCGAATGGTGAGATTGGAGCGGCGATCGCAAATCGCAAGTTATAATGTAGCTAACGCTTAAGGGCCATCGCAAGGTAAATTAAAATATTTGTGATGAAAGTTAAGGAAGCCACATGTCAATGCATCGCAACATCGCATTGCACAGAAAGGTATATTTAGCCTTAACATTTCAAAGTTAAGTCATGGGAATGTATGCAGGATCTGGACCCTTCGTAAAGAACTCCCACGTGGATGCATTTTGTTTGGTTTATGTGTTGGTTTGGATTATTGTTTGGGTTCCCATATGATATATGAGAACTCCATCAAGTACTATGCAAAGTATGTATGTATTGGTTGGGTGTATGAATGTTTGAAACATCGTTGTTGATCGAATAAAGTATGTATGTATTGGTTTATATAGGAATGTTTGAAACACGTGTTGATTTGTTTGTATGTAGTTTTCACCCCGAGGTTAATTCGTTATGAATAAGGGATTGTATTGCTTAAAGAAATCCATTTCAATAAGTATTCGACATATTGCGTAGTCTCCCCAATCACTGGCTGCTGATCAGTCTCCGCTGCTTTTTTGCCTCATTTATTTAAATGGTGCAAATTTATTGGCTTGGTACCTTTGTCTATTGTGTTAATTTGTATCTTTTCAGGATTGTTTTGGGCCAAAATCATGATAGTTTCAAATGCTAAATGTATCTTAGGGATATCTCTTCTAAGGCCTCCCAATAAAAGTGAGGTTCAACATGTTTTATCAAAGTTTTGTTTTTTTTAAAAAGGTGATTTGTGTAAATCAATGCGTGCATGTACTAATTTTGATAGTATTAGAGCATGTATTATAAAATATAAAATGTAAAATTTGGTTGAACCGTGATTTAAGGATAGCTCGTGCTCCACTTTTAGGAAATGAAAGATTTTTAAAACTAAAGTCTATATAAATATTATAAAAGAACAACTATCTGGCTTTGGTATTTTTCTCTGGAACAATATTTCATTTATTAGATTTTCCATTGAGATTTTATATCTACTCTCTTTTCTACTTGAGTAACGTTTATGGACAATGAGATTTAATTTATTTCTGCCTTTGATAATAAAATCAATAACAGTAGCAGTATCTATTTTTCAATATTTTGATATGTATATATGTTACATGTATTTCTTCCCTTATCTATGATTTGTATATATTTTAAAGCCATGAGAAGATATCTACTATATTTATATTAATTTTATTATATATTTTACGGTATCATCTAAACTATGTGCAATCCACGGTACTAACAATGTATATCTCATCAAGAATTAATACTTTGTATTTCACTATGTAGTTTTGTAAGTCCTAGTGGGGACTATGAAGCTTTTCATGTGACCTATTACAGAGTCTAGGACTTATCTACAAGGAGATGACTGACATATGTCCATCTAGCTCTAATTTAGAATACTAACTCGACTTCAAAATTTCTATATATGTATGTATGGATTTTTACAATGTAAAAAAAATATTTATATTTATAATAAGCTCTATTTATCATGAGTTGATATTATATGCCTCATACTATATACTTGTGTTTTATGGTTTTTTTAATAAAGTTTATAATATTTTGTTTAAAACAAAAAATGATTACGTATGTATAGGAATTCAGAAAATGGAGGAAAATATACATGAATGGAATGCCATCAAAAGTACAAAAATGTAATTTTATTGTTTATCAGATTATGTTGGTGTATTCATCATCGAAATTGGTATCCTTAATCACTCATCGCATAATGATACACAATTCTTCCTATTCCTTCCACGTCCAAGAGGGTGACAAAGGGACTACATGCTAGGCGTGAGGTCGAGTCAATGTGCTAAGATTAGGAAAACATAATGAAAATATCAATTCTCTCATGATGTAGGATGCAAGAAGTTATAGTCATGCGCGTAAATAAGCATATAAAATATTTTGTTCATGAAGAAATCTATTTGTTATAAGTAATTAATGGTTTGGTTATGTGTGTCTTGTTAAAATAACATGTGAATGTATGATTACATGTTAAATTCATTGAATTTTTTTACATATCTCAAGCTTACAATTCCATATTTGATGATGCTCTAAAACTCAAAATCAAAGAGAAAATGGATCATTGGGACCAAAGTCTACCTCGTAGATGTATGGACACGACTAAGCGCATAGATATCACTTAAGTAAACAAAAGAAAGAGAAGGATTTTAATGATGTAAAGGAAGAAGAGACATGGGAATAACCATATCTTAAACTATATATACATTATATTTAACAATGAGTACTCACATAATTCTAATTTTGGCTTGCATTTATTTTCAAGACATTTTCACATTAAATGACATATTTATTTTTAGTCACAATTGTATACTAATTTCCCATTTTTATTGATATTCTAGCCAATGAACATAATTCCATAAGAGATATCTTCACATTATTTGGTCAATGATTTTAGATATAGCAACTTAGAAACCTACTCATAGACTGCTGTGAACCATTAACGTTCACCTAGGATTTTAATAGGTTGGTGAAGAAAGTTTGTTTCCATACAAACTATTTCACGTCAATATTAGCATAGAGATTACTATTTACATGATGATAAATAAAAACATATATTTTATTTTTAGATTTATTTTCTTATTTATTATTATATTTTACTAGGATGATAATAAGGAAAATGGATGTGTTTGAACCATTAAAAATATTTGAAATCCCGTAGAACATGATGATGGTCTGAAAGAACATATGAGATAAATCAAGTATATATTTAAATAATTCTTTTATGATTTTTAATTAGCTTTTTTATATTTATTTTGGTTTTATATATATATATATATATATATATATATATATATATATATATATATATATATATATATATATCGCATTTACTTATCTTTTTGTCTAGAATAAAGAATATGCATCTTCTTAAAACTATCCACATATAATAGATAGTAAGTGATGCATCCAAAGCCACATCGTTTCAAGAATCATTACTGACATGTTCATTCTACTTCTTCAAGGGAATTTAGGAGAGGTATATATATAATTTATATCATAGTCTACTGTTGACATATAATTTATTATACATTATAATTGCATAGATTTTCAATGTGAATACATCTTCTTCCTCGCTTGCATGATGGCCATCTATTCATTATTTTCGTATTACTTTTGTATTTTTTTAACCCGTTTTTATTATGTTGATATTAATTTGCATATTATTTATTATGTTCCAACTTTGCAAAAGGAAAATGGAAAATGGACTGGGATGGGTGAAAATAATGGTGTATACCAAAAGACTTGAGCACATGGGTTCAAGTCCTCAAAAACAATACACATAGAGCATATATGCTCAACTAGTATTTCTCATAAAACATACTAGACTTACCACTTTGAGAACTAAACAACTCACCATGTTTAGGTAACTTGAACAAGTTTAGCCCTTTTTAATTAGTCTTTTGTGTAGAAATAATTTTCCTTTTGTAATAAATATTATATTTTTGGAATGATAGACTAAACTTTCTCTGATATAGAATGGTGTATTAGAGAAGTGTTTTTCACATTTGAAATTGCATGTGTGCATTTTGTCTTATATGAATCATAAACTTAAAAGAGCTGCAAATCACTATACTTGTGATATATTCAATCTCTGCTCACTAAGTAAATGTCCATGATTTTACTGTCTAAATGACCATAATTCTTTCTTTGATTATATGCTTCAGTTAGTAGCTTGATGATGTCCTTCATGTAAGTGCTCTCTCAAGATAGTGATAAGGAGTCCTTAATAGATACACTTACATAGTAAGAAGTTTTAGATTTTAAATTTTAGTTCTTCTAATAGAATCATTTCTCAAATTTCTTCCAAGAATATTGGAAAAGATCCAAATGAGAAACTAAAAGAAAAGAGACTAATTTACATTTATTTTTTATTTTTCATCTTAACACAATTTTTAATAAAAGGATATACAAATATCATTTACAAATGAGTTTACAAACCCCGATATTCATCAAAATGGGATTATCCAAAGAGATAACAAGTGATATATTTATATTTATTTTTTCATAAATATTTATAATTATTTAAATTTTAGTCACTTACATTATTTCTTATGTTTATTATAATAAATTGATATACATTATTATTTTAAGAGACATGTATATTTTGGAAGATCTAATTTTCAAAAATTAATTTAAATACCATTAATGGTAAGGTAGATGGTAAAGATTTAACCTCTACAAATATATTATAATATTCATAAATCAAAGGTTGAGATTTATCTGGAAGTACTAATGTTTTTTTGTTCTTTTTAATTAATAATTTTTAAAAAGATCATACAATGGTATTGGTCCATAATATTGTAACAAAATCTATTTATAAATTAAGATTCTCCATGGTAAAGTAGTGTTGAATCTCCACTTAAGTGGTGTTGAATCCACATTATTAATAATATTGTTAGATGTTTCTTTTAAATATATTATTTATATATACTATTTTAATAATATTATTATTATTAATATTAATAACAAAGTTAATTTATGTTTTTGCTTTTAAATTTTAAATATGTGAAATGAATTTGAGGTAAGTGTTTAGTGCCTTCTCAATATTTACTAACAATTTAATTATATAATATCTCTAGTTTATATATAAGACATGCCCCATTATCAATAAAAAAGGACCATATATTATTCAATTAAATTAAGAGGATCTATGTTATAAAATTATAATTGGAATTGCTTATAACTAATTTTTTATAAGATATAACTTAAATGTATTATAAAATATTTTAAGAAAAACATATCCTAGGTAATAAATAAATTTGTAATTTAAATTTTCGCTTTTTTTAATTAAGATTAAGATGGAATATTATTATAAACTATAATTACGGCATGAATTTATAAACGTTTTATATAATTGAAATTGTTTTTTTAAAATTTTTAGTATATTTAAAATTATTTTAATAATAAAGGCTGAGATACTATACTTTATCTAGATTTGAATAATGATATTTTGAGAGAAGTTTTATAATAATAAGATGTTAGAGGCACTTGGTAACCCAATATGGTAGAGATGTAGTAATGTAATGTTTGACATTTTGACTCAAAATTACATAAAAAATAAAAATAAAAAATAAATAAATAAATAAAATATTAATTTAATGGAAATATTTTTAACTAGTTAAAAAACTATAAAATACTAAAATAAAATAATAAAATAATAATAAAAGTACCCAGATATTGAGAACCCATAATATTAATGTGAATATACCCTATTTAAAGGGTGAAATTAAACCAACATAAATCCATCTTAACTTCAAATCTACTGCTTTTTTTAACCCATTTTTTTATTATATCGATATCAATTTATTATTTATTGACTATGTTCTAACTTTCGGTAGAAGTCCGGTGTGGAAATTCTATCTTGCGCTGGAAAAAGAATAGAAATTATACCAAAATACTTGAAGTAAGTGGTTCAAGTGTGGAAAAAAAATACATCAAATATATAAGTGCTCAACTAGTATTCACCATGTTCAATGCACAACACGTGTGTAGGGATTTAATTAGTGTTTCAGAAAAAAAAAGTTTCTCCTTGTAATGAATATTATAATTTTGGAATGACAGATTAAAATTTCTTTTGTTTTTCGTGTTTGAAATTGTATGTCCAATAATACATAAATGAATGGCCATGATTTTTCTTTTAATTACATGCTTGTTAATAGCTTCATGATGTCTCACACGCTCTTCCTCGCACAAGATAGTGAGAAGGTTTCCTTAATGCATGCTTAAATTTTTCCTTATTGTTTAAAATTTTCAAGCTTTCTATGACCACTACATAAAGAATTGTCATAAATGAAAATTTTCAATTTTAGTTTACTCTTAATGAAATACTTATTTTTATTTTTACGTAACATTTTTATATGTTTATATTATATAATAATGGATGTTTAGTTTCGCATCTTTAATTGTTTTTTTCTTTTATTTTATTGGGAACAAGATGATAAACTAAATCCTTAGAAGTTAGTTATATATATATATAAAAGTTGAAAATAACTTATGAAAAATGGAAACATCTATTTTATTAGATTCTCTTACTAGCATGAAACCTCAATTTGATAAGAAACCATACAATTAATTGATACACAACTACAATAGTCTATTATACTTAATTATGGAAAAGAGGATCAATCTAAACATGCAAATACACTAAATATGTACATATACCTATTTATTATGTACATTACAAGTGTTTATTTACATATACATATGTATATGTACATACAAAAGGCACTAATTTATCAAAATATATGATGAATTGTACGTGTTCTAAGCATACCTAAAATATGTGTTTGAAATATTTACTTTGCTATAAACATTATTCATTACTTTAAATCCAAATTTTTATTACTTTTAAAATCAACAATCACAATAAAATCACAAATCTCTAATATAAGTATCAAAATTCAACAAAGTGGTTTCTTTTATACATACATTCAATTTTCTTATTCTAAAAATGCCGTGGTTGATATATTTATTTTGCTATAATTATTATTTATTATTTTAAATACAAATTGTTTATTAATTTTAAATCTAATCACAATAAAATCAATGTAAATTTATCAAGTATCAAAGTCAACAATGGCATCTTTTCTCGTGATACATTCACTTTCTATTCTTAAAATATTTACTTCGCTATAAACATTATTTATTATTTTGAAATATAAATCGTTTATTACTTTTAAATTCAAATCACAATCTTAACAATATGTGGTTGAAATATTTATTTTCTATAAACATTATTTTTTATTTTAAATAGATTGCTTCTATTACTTTTAAATTAAATCACAATAAAAATCAAACAATCCATGCAAATTTAACTACACATCCCCCTTTTCACCCGATTGTAATATTGTTTTGTACATAGTTATGTAAATTCACCCATTTAATAATATTATTCAAATCACAATAGTCCATGAAGTTTAACTATAAAATCTTCCTTTTCACTCTAGTAAATAATTTTTTGTACATAGTTATGTAAATTTATGTAATTTAATAAGAATTGTGAAACATGATTAGACTGAGAGAGTGGAAAACAAATTCAAAGCTCCATGGAGGATAAGCTGTTGGAAGTCATCGGTGTACAAACTTTGATGGGGTTCACTGAAGTAATGACATGACATGCCACAGGGTGACACATGGAGGTATTGCAGTGTCATGGTGACATGGCAAGAGCCATATAAATGGCGATGTTTCCAACACTACATAGGCTAGTCAAGGTTTCATGGGGTAGTTCCTTCTTGGTGTGGGAAGGGTTTAATGGAAAAAAATTAAGTGCATAATTTTTATCTATATATATCATATTTAGACAAAATTTAGACACAGAAAACTATCAATAAACTAAATATGATGGAATAGCCCAAAGCTAATTATGATGACCTTGGGATAAGAAGAATTATGTAAACCCATATCCATGATGAGAGCATCCATGGAGGTTGGGCTAGGGAAAAGTAACACCCATTCTAGGGTTATCTAAGTAATGGAGAGAGCATTATAGAGTGGTATTAGAGCCTCTGAAGTTCAACTTTAGAATAGATGAGATCAAGACAAAGGAAATGGAGAGTCATATATAGAGCAAACCAAATATGCTTATATACAAAAGATACGCGCATATATGAAAGTTGTGCATATACAAAAGATATGTGTATATACAAAATTTGTACATATTAAAGATATGCATATATGGAGGTTTCCATATATGCATATTATGAAAGTTTCATACTATATACATGTACAACTTCCATGTATGTCCATATATGGAAGTTGCACATATATGCAAGATATGCGTATATACAAAAGTTTCACATATATAGAAGATATGCGCATATACTGCACATATGCACATATATAGAAGTTGTGTATATATATAAGATATGCACATATACGGGGTCGTGCGTATCCCAACTCCGTGATATAAAAAGGTGATTCCATATAATGCTATATTATGGACAAATCATATATGTACATATACGAAAGTTACAGTATTGGCTACGTAGTTTGACAATAACTTCAACTCAGATATGCACATATATGGAAGATATGTACATATATGGAAGTTATGCATATACGTGATATGAGTTTCATATTCACATCTTTAGTATATGTGCATGTGTTCTATATATTTATCTACTTCTATATAATATGCACATGTCTTCCGTATATGTGTTTTCCTGTGATATGCACATACTTTATATGCACTCATAGGTATATACATAAGATATGCACATGTGCCGTGTATATATGGAAGATTTGCAATATAGAATATGCACATATATAAAAGTTCTCGCAACTTCTCAGAGTATGCACATATTTCATACATGCACAACTTTTATATATGAGCATATGTTTCAGATATGTGCATATCTTTTGTAAATCTACATATTCTTCTATAATGTATGAACTTCCTGATATGCTTATATAACCTATATATGCTCATATATCTTATATATGCTAACACACTATACATAAGTTCAATCTATGTATATACACAACTTCCACATATGTGCATATATTTCATATGTGCATAAATTTTGTGTATACACATATATGGAAGGTATATAGAGAAGGTATGTGATATACATAATTTGTACATGCACAAGAGATATGTGCATGTCCATATATGCACAACTTCCATATATGCGCATATCTTCAGGATATGCACTTTGTGTATGTGCATACATTTTGTATATACAAGATATATTGCATTGAGTGTGCATATATTGAATATACACATATATGGAGGATATATATATATAAGTTGCGCATATACAAAAGATATCTCGCATTATGGAATTTATAATATTACAATAAAATATTATATAGAGACTATCAGGTATGCATTGCAAGTAGAAGTTACAAAATTCTATATATTTTCAAATTTTTGCATATGTGCATATTGCTGTAGTTACGCATATATAAAAAATATGCATATATGAAGGCTGTCATATATGATTATTATGGATGTTATGCACAAATTCAAGGGTTAATTACCAAATTTCTCATATATGCATATATGAAAGTTGTGAATATACGTAAGTTTTACATAGCAGAAGATATGCACATATACGTGTTATATGCATATATATATAATATGTGCACATATATAAGATATGTGCATATTATATATAGAAGTTGTGGATATACATAAGATATGTGTATATATAGAAGTTATGTCGAACTTCAACCTCGTATATGCATAGGTTTCGTATAATAGTTTATATGCGCAAATCTATATATGTGCATATACAAAACCCACGCATATACAAAAACTATGCATAACTTAAATCAGTTTTAACTCAGAAGAAATTATCGAATTAAACGAATCTTAAAAAACATAAAATAAAACAATAGCTAAAGCATAAAACATAAAATAGATATACATAGATATTTTCCCTAGATCCCAAAATCTGGACGACCACTTTGATTTTTCATTATATTCCTTTTAGTGTTACAGACATATATACATGCCGAAGCATACATAAATTCAAACCTTTAACCCTAGATTACGGAACATAACCATAGCTCACTTGACCGGATCTACAAAATACCAAAATAAACCATCATGCCCTGAAACCATGTGCAAACCCATGCACCAAAACCATGGGAGGGTCCGCCCACCGAAAATAGGTCCTAAAAATAATTGCATGCTGCCTGACCTCGAATGTGGGAGCTACCGCCCCTATGACCCCCGTTGCATCCTGTAACGTACAAGAGCGCTTATCTCCTTGTAAGGCAGTAACTAATCATGGAAAGAATAATACATACCAAATATCTTCCCACTTGTTTTTCTTTTCCATAGGAGAGCTTAGTCATTAGTCCAACTCGCAACATCCATTGTTTCTTTACACCAAGAGAACTTCAGCCCTTCACAAACTCTTCATCGCATCCGCAACACTCTTCAAAGTGTCCAAATTTACCAAATAAATACCCTTTTTTATTCAACCATATCTCTCATAAAAGTGATATTGAACATCGATATGTTTTGTCTTTGAATGATATGTATTCTTAGCCAAGAAAATTTCAATTTCTAAGGTCACAAACTTCATCCTTATAGCCCGCTTACACCAACCCCATCCTGAACACACCTTTGGTAACCAACCATTTCTTCGCATGACCGGCTACATGGCTGCGCTTCAGAAGGAAAGAAATAATTGCTGCACGCTCTTTACTCATCCAACTAGCCGCACCTCCAACAGCGTAAAACACATGTACCCACTTGTAGATATTCTTTGGTACAAATCTAAATTCTACTACATCAACAAAACCATGTATATCCAAACTCTCATCCAATCATGGCCTTCCCTAATATCACAGCATAATTAATAGTGCCACGCAAATATCTGAAACATCAAAGCCATCATATTGTCCACGTTCCTTCCCCTCGGTTTTGACATAACCTACTTAATACTCCCACGTGATGTGCAATGTCCGTCTAGTACAAACTATCGCGATACATCAAAGCTACCTAATCAAGACTTGCATGGAACGTGGGACATATCCTCCTCTTTCTTGTGTCTTGGGACACCGTCTAAAGGTGACAAATTTATACCCATTGTGAATAGGAACCTTCATCGGTTTACTATCTCAAGTATATTGAACCTTTGCAATATAGTTCGTAGACATTATCCTCCTGGTTTAACCGTATTTCCTATTTTCCATCTCTCTTAATTTTGTCTAAAATATAGTTTGGTGTTATCAGCGATATCCTACAAATGAATTTGGAGAACAATTAGTCTTCAAATCTGGATAATTTTATTTGTTATTTCCAATTACAACATATCATCCACATACAAGAGAAAATAAATAACACGGTCACCAATAATTTAAAATAAACACATCGATCCTCTTTTTCTTCCGTGAGCTGTCCTCGTGATATAGGTATCACCAGCAATTAAGACCCTCTGCGATTGTTTTAACCCATAGAGAGACTTTAACCCGCATACCCGCTCTTTCTACCCTTCATCGTAAATCCTTCAAGCTCTTCAAGTATATCTCCTCTTCCAAAACATCCTCGTGGAAGAAATGTTGTCTTCACATCCATCCGTTCTAATCTTCAAAATCAAATGCAACAAGAACATATAAAATTAATCTAATAGAAGTAACTTGGCAATAGTGGAGAAAATATCATGAAAATCAATTTCTGCACTGGAATAACTTTTGCTACCAACTGAAGCTTTGTATTTCCACCTTGCCTTCTATATTCATCTTCTGTTCCATTTTCTCCCCGATGGGCTTCCTTCCAAAGGGGCAACTCAACTGCATCCCATGTCTCATTTTTCGTAAGTAAGGATGCCATTTCCATCAAATCCTCATGGCCTCCTTCCAGAAGTTTTCCATCCTTCCGAATCCACTCGCCTCCCGACAAGCAGGATCATCATCAATGATATTTAAAGGTAAATTTGAACAAAAAGAAATGGAATATACCTTCGATTCCTTTCAATGAACTGATTCTTCTCACAACCGGAGTTTGTTGCTCTTCCTTTCTAATATTTCTTCATGTAGATTTTGATCATATCCTCCTTTAGATCAAACTCTATCTTCGGTGTTCTTCCGTAGGACTTCATGTTTAACAACATCTTTCACCTATCTAAACACCACATCCTCTCTGCTGTACACAAATTTGTTGGGTTCCAAAGCTTGCAACTTTTAAACCATCCTATAAATCTGATGCACCTTCGTATTTATTATCCAACTTGATCATTTTCCTTTGAAACATGTACATATGCATCACATCCAAATACTCCCGATGTGAAAGAGATTTTTACCACCATACCGCGTGTAGTCTTATCCTCCAACGCTGAAGGTCATCTCGTTAACCAGGTAACATGTTGTCTCCACTACCCTTTCCATAACTATTTTCCTAACCCAAGAAGCCACTGGAATGCTTTGTCTTTTCCATCGGGCCGTTTCAGTTTCATTCTTCACAACCCGCTTAATCGAGGTGTGTATATTAGTATTTTGTCAGCATACCACACTTCTTACATAACTCTTTCAAATTCATTCTGCACTTCCCACCATTATCCGGCCCTCACACTTTATCTTCTCTCTGCCTAGTTTTCCACCAAAGCCATAAATTCTTTTTAAATCTGTCAAGACTTCATATTTTTCCTCAAGAAATATATCCATGTATTCTTTAGAAGTCATCTATGAATGAAACATAGTACACGTAATTTCCGATGGAACCGACAAGTCCAAATCATTGAATAACAGGCACAAGCTCTAATATCTTGTTCACCCTCTTAGCACCGCATGAAAACTTCCCACCTCAAGCTCTATATACATAATGTTCATAGAAATCGAATCTAGAGAGACATTAGACATACCTTCTACCATACCATTTCCATGCGATTCGGCGTCTTTCTTCTCCAATATGTCCAAGTGATTACGCCATAGCATGGTATTTTCCAGAGACCGCTAGGCTTTCCGCCTCCACTTTCAGAACCACAATAACCTGTTGCACCCATTAATAATAGTGCTACTCTGAATCCTAGGCCAGCGTAGTCTAATCAACTAATTGCATATCAACAGCCCCCAACCATCTTGCAAAATAATTCTTCTGAACACTTTTTTACACCCGCATCATCCATCTTGCTTACAAAATCGTATTTAGCCAATGTGGAATATAACACCGGGAAGTGTTCTAATCCTTCCACCTTGCGCCCTGCCTTGACCTTCCCACATCCGACGATTATGTCCTTCCTATCATCCCCTAAGAATACATCACCACTATCTTACTTCTCATACTGCAGAACTTCTCACTCCCTATGGGGAGTGAAGTGAAAGGATGCACCCGAGTCAATCAACCATGCTCATGATCTGGCATGTGTATTTGAAGAAGAAGACAAATACACATCCCCACCTTCATCTCGAGGTGGTTTTTGCTTCACAGAAGGAGCATCATCGTATCCCTTCTCTTAGGAACTTTAGATTCAATCCTTTTGTAGTGCCCTTTTCGCATTTCCAAGACACCTTTACAAACTTTCCTAGAGATTTAGATTCCTTAGATTTAGATCACCCAAAACCTTATTCTTGTTTCTTTTGGGACCTTTCCTCGTAAAGATAAGGCATCTCCCATTCTGCCCTCCATATTTCTCCATCTCATTTCCTCCGACAAGAAGGTTGAGACAATGTCGCTGTACTCCAAGTAGTTAGGAGCTTGCTAACTACGTAATAACTGACATCAGTCTCATGAATCTAGTAGAGAACACAACAACCGATGCACTTATATTCATCTAAGATTTTAATATCAACAGATATGCTAGCTTACCACAAGATTGAAGGCGCTCAGATGCTCTTTCACCGAATTCCATCCTTCCATCCCTGTGTTATACATTTTTTCAAGAACAATTTATTCACTAAAGTCTTAGATTGGTACAAAGTCCCAAGTTTGTCCCACAAATTATTCGAATGAGTTTCCCGTGATATTCAATGCAAGCATCTAACTGGTGACACAATAATCAGAGTTGCACTTTGCCTAATCTAACTTTCAAATTTCATATGACATTGTCGTTAGTTTAGTACTTTGATTCACAATGATCCACTAATCTTTATCCACCAAACTAGATCCTCCATCTCAGCTTCCACAACTCAAAAATCCGACCATTGGGCCAATCTCTATCTTTCCACCGCTCGCCATCTTCTTCACCTAATAATCAATCTCAGATTCCATCTAATAGGGTCTACCACAGTCTGAGAAAAAAATCCTTAGCAAAGAAAAGGCGCCCCCGAAGTCAAATAGCTCATACCAAATGTAGGTTTTAACCCAGTATTAAAATTATCTACAAACAAATCTTAAAAACAAAATAAACAAGAAAAAAAGGAGATTACAAAACATAAAATTGATATACACATAGATTTTCTCCGATCCAAAAATCGGGACAACTAGCTTTGATTTTTCATTATATTCCTTTTTATTGTTACAACGCATATATATACAAGTTTAATCATACATAAACCCCAATCCATTAACCCCGATTTAGAACATAACTCAGAAGTTCTGACCGGATCTACAAAAAATACTGTGGTCCAAAACCATCATAAAACCATGTGAAAACCTATGTACAAAACCATGGGCGGGTCCGCCTATCAAAAATAGGGTTCAAAAAAAAATCCTGGACGCCGTCTGACCTTGAAATCGGGTGGAGACGCGCCGACCCCCCGCGGACTTCTAATGCGCCGGGACGCAACGTAAAAGAGGAGCAAACTACCCCCTTCCCACCTCCCACGCTTGTAACTAATCGTGGAAAAGAATATAACACATACCCAATAGCCCCATATATGTGTAACTTCAAATATACAATATATATGAAAATTGCATATACCTAAATATATGTGCATATTTGAAAGTTACACATATATGAAAATATGAATTTCATATGCACATTTTTCATATATATGCATGTCTCTATATATGCACAAATTCCATATAATATGCACATGTAATTTATAATATGGACAAATTCCATATAATAGACAATAAATACATTCTAAGGACAGATGCATGCCGTACATCCATTTGCATCTTATCCTTCAGATCTTGTACCTCCGTACTTACACATTCAATCACATTCAATGTAGAAATATTCGTGGAATACTAAACATCACCACATTTCTTCTCTCTCAATTTTCTCCTCCATGATTTAATCCAACCAACTATCCCTCCATATTTCTCGCATCTATTTCATTCCTCTCGTCTACATTTATGGTTCGAGCTTCATTGTAGTGAAAATCCTCTGAGTTTACCTTGAACATTTTCATTCTTAGCAACACATGTACAACACTCCAAAGACTCCATATTTCTCAATGTTGATTTATATGATGCAACAATTCATAACTTTAAGCTCTTATCCCACGTCTTAGCAGAGGGCATTTGATGAAATCATCATCCCTTTTAAAACTCATAAGCTCGTATAGAGTAAAAATGATATAGGAAAATTCAAATTCTCCCATAAGTTCACTTTCGATTATAGTGTGTTCACCTATCGACATTTTCATTTGCACAGTGGAATTTTTCCCATTTGCAACTCATCAAGTCTGTCACTAAATTCACTTCCTTCAGCTTTGTTACATTCTTTAAGCTAATGTTAAAGGGATCCGTATGAAACAACTCGGGAACTCTTAAGCATTGGTTCAATCGCTGTTCACCTTCTTTTAATTTCTCATAACATGAATTCGTTCACCTGTTTTGGGTGATGGTTCATAAAACAACAACCTAACAAGAAAGGAGGATTAGCTTGATTGCTTTACCTTTACCAAATTATGAAACATTTGTACACCATTCCAGAAACTTTAATGACGATGCACTAAATTAAATCAGTCAGTCGTTTGCCAAATGTTTGAGGAGATGGTGCTGGAAAGAGAAACCGTCCTCAATAAAATTTAGATTAATGTGGCTTTGACTACTGATTCCTTTGTTAAAACTTAAAATTTTGCTAATTAGAAACAATCTTAGTTCAATTCTCTTTAATTCATAACAAGAACTCCAACTGGGAATATACCAAAGGTATATCTTTCTTTGATGCATTCTTGGAGCCTTCTAACCATTTTTTCAAGGTACTTATGCTCTCCTTTACTTCTAATTTTTCAAATCACACTTGTGAATTGCTCTGAATGTATATTCATGATCCAAATTCAATTCGCAGGAAGTACATCTCCCTAACCTATCATATCGCATTATCATATTGTTATACAGTAAATTATGTGCCTTTATTTGTGAAGTCTAAGGTCTGTCTTGTTCCATTTTTAATGAGTAGGAAAGAAGTAGTCTGAAGTCTGGGTCTGTCGTGCTCTAATTGGAATGAGTAAGAGCAGGTTTGAAGACATGGATTTTGGTATTTTTTGAGATAATTTTTAATTAAAAGTCACCAGGGAATTTGAAGAAATTAAAAATTTATATGGTTGAATGGATATAATTTAAATATGTTTTAAAATTAAATTTATTTTTATATTTAAAATTATAATTCAAATGATAAAACACATGATAATCTTATAAAAAAAAAAAATGATATCACCACATTCCAATTAAAAATACTCAATCCATTATTTAAAAAAACACCAAATACATTAAGATGTGCAGGTTACTAATAACAAAAAATTGTATCATTTTTATTTCAACATTTGTTTCTCAAGTATTAATGCTTTGATATTGCTTTCTTACTCAGCTTTAATTTCCTTTCACAAGGCCTTGCTATTGATTAGGGTGTCAAATGTTTAATATAACTGAATTTACGATATGGGTATACTTGATTTTTAGCATTATTTTTTATTTTTCAATGAAACCAAATTAAAATCCAATTTTACTAATTTATTTATTTTAAATTTTGATATCAATTTTCCAACTTGTAGAATTAACAAAGGATTCACTCACCTACACTTCATCAATACTACTACTCAATTTGCGAAGTAAATTTGGCCTGTGAATAAAGTATTTATAATGCTATGCTCTTGTATTATAAGATATAACTTAAATGTATTATAAAAATATTTTAAGAAAACATATTTTGTGGTAATAAATAAATTTTGTAATTTAAATTTTTGTTTTTTTAATGAAGGTTAAGAATAATATTATTATAAATTATAATGACATGAATTTATAAATGCTATTTACTGGAAATCGTTTTTAAAAATTTTTAGTATATTTTAAAATTATTTTAATAATAAAGGTTTGCATACTATACTTTATTTAGATTTGAATTATGATATATTTTGAGAGAAGTTTTTAATAATAGTAGCATGCTAGAGGCGCAGGTAACCCAATAGAGATAGTAATAATGTTTGACATTTTGACTCAAAATTACAAAAATAAAAATAAAAATAAATTAATAAATAAAAACATTAATTTAATGGGAAACATTTTAACTGTTAAAAACTATAAAAAATAATAATAAAAAATAATAATAAAAGTACCATGGTATTGAGAACCTCGATATTAATGTGAATATATCCATTAAAGGGTAAAATTGAAACCAACATAAATCCATCTTAACTTGAGTTCTACCAGTTTTTTTAACCCATTCTTTTTATTATGCCGAGACAATTCTATTATTTATTGACTATGTTCTAACTTTGTAGAAGTCCAAAAGGAAATTGACTTTGCATGGCGGAAGAACGAAATATAAATTGCAAGACTCAGCAGGTGGGTTCAAGTCCGAAAAAAAAATACATCGAACATATATGCTCAATTAGTATTCCTCACTCATGTTCAGTAACAATGCGGGTAGGGATTTAATTAGCGTTTGTGTAAAAAGAAGTTTCTCCTTTTGTAATGAATATTATAATTTTGAATGATAGATTAAAATTTCTCTTTGTTTTTTCGTGTTTGAAATCGTGATGTCCAATAATACATAAATGAATGGCCATGATTTTCTTTAATTACATGCTTGTTAATACTTGATGATGTCCTTTTCACACAGATCTCTTACAAGATAAGGAGAAGGTTTCCTTTAATACGCTAGTTTTATTGTTTGGTAATTTGCAGTTTTCTATAATACTAGCATAAAGAATTGTCATGAATGAAAAATTTCAATTTTAATTTACACTTAATGAAATACTCTATTTTTATTATTTTTAATGCAACATTTTATATGTTTATATTATATAATAATGGATAAGCGCTTAGTTCTCGTATCTAATTGTTTTTCTCTTTGTTTTATTAAACAAGATGATAAACTAAATCCTTGTAGTGTTAGTTTATATATATATATATATATATATATATATATATATATATATATATATATATATATATATATATATATATATATATAAAAGTTGGAAATAACTAATGAACAATGGAAACATTCTTTTATTAGATCTTCTTTACTAAGCATGGTAAACTCAATTTGATAAGAAACTCATAATCATTTAATCGATACACAACTACAATATTCCATTACACTTAATTATGGAAAAGAGACCGAATCTAAACATGCAAATACAATCTAACTTTGAAGAACGCATTTAATCACCTAAAAAGATAAAAGATAAATATATTTAAAAAATTGTGGAAAATATCTAATTTGTAAGATTAAACCTTGGAACTATGTTTAGAAATGTTCTACATATTAGTATTTCAACACCAATCCATAAATACCATAATAAATCTAGATGAATCACAATTTTATTTTGTAATAATATGATTTTATAATTTTTGTTTTATTTTATTTATTTATGGAATATAAGTTTAAATGTAACATTAAATTCCTAATTTATGAAATTTTTACATTTTTTATTATGTATGCATCTATTCTATCTAGATGGATATCGCATATTTGAATATGTACATATTGTACTTCTTATGTATATGTACATACAAAGGCACCACATACACATATGTATATGTACATACAAAGGCAACTTCAATGACAAAATATAGGCAGATGAATGAATGTTCTCCACATACTAAAATATGTATTTGAAACATTCACTTTGCTATAAACATTATTCATTACTTTAAATATAAATTTTTTATTACTTTTAAAATCAAATCACAATAAAAATCACAAACTCTAATCTAAGTATCAAAATTCAACAAAGTGTATTTCTTTATACATACATTCACTTTCTATTCTAAAAACATGTGGTTGATATATTTATTCTGCTATAATTATTATTTATTATTTTTAAATAATAAATTGTTTATTACTTTTAAATTCCAATCACAATAAAATCACAAAATTTCTTATCAAGTATCAAAATAACAATGTGGTATCTTTACTACATTCACTTTCTATTCTTAAAATATGTGGTTAAAATATTTACCTCGAGAAAATACGTTTATTATTTTGAAATATAAATTTATTTATTACTTTTAAATTCAAATCACAATAATATATGGTTGAAATATTTAATTTTCTTATGTATTATTTTTTTATTTTGGAATATAAATTGTTTATTACTTTTAAATTCAAATCACAATAAAAATCACAATACCCATGAAGTTTTAACTATGACATCCCCTTCACCCTATTGTAAATATTGTTTTGTACATACAGGTAAATTGATATAAATATGGTGATTACAGCAAGAAACATGGTAAATAAGTGATGTTTCAACACCCACATAGGCTAGTCAAGGGTTCCATGGGGTAGTTCGTTGGTGTGGGAAGGGTTTAATGGAAAATTTAAGTGTGCATAATTTTTTATCTATATATCATATTTAGACAAAATTCTGAATCATTGGAAAACTATAAATAAACCAAATATGATGGTGTATGTGCCTAAAGTTAATTATGATGACCTTGATAAGAAGAAATTATAGTAAACCCATATCCATGATGAGACCATGGAGGTGCTGGGCTAGGAAAAGTATCAACTAATTCAACTTCTAGGTCTAAGGAGCAGAGGGAGCATTATAGAGTGGTATTAGAGCCTGAAATAACTCTTAGAATAGATGATCAAGACAAAGAAAATGGAGAGTCATATATAGAGAAAACGAAATATGCGTATATACATAAGATATGCGCATATATGAAAGTTGTATATACAAAAGATATGCATATAAAAAATTTGTGTATATATATAAGATATGCATATATGAAGGTTTCCCATAGGCGACATTATGGTTTCATACACTTATGTACATGTACACCTATGTATGTCCATGGAAGTTGCACATATATGGAAAGATATGTGACAGTACCAAAAGCTGCACATATACGTAACATATGCACATATATAGAAGTTGTGTATATATAGAAGATATGCACATATACGTAGTGCACTTCAACCTCTCGTGATATGTGCAGTTCCATATAATATTATGGTTAGGATTTCAATCGCCATATATGTACATATACTAAAAGCTATGTATTATACGGTGGGGTTGTACACAACTAACCTCCGTATATGCACATATATATAAAGATATGTTATTATATGGAAGTTACGCATATACGTAAGATATGAGTTTCATATCTACATATATTTAGTATATGTGCACGTGTTCTATATATGCACTACTTATATAATATGCACATGTCTTCCGTATATGTGTTTCTTCTATATATGCACATATTTTCACATGCACAACTTCTATATATGAGCATGCTATTCGTATATGTATTATCTTTTTGTAACTGCATATATCTCTATATATGCGTTTAACCTCCGTAAATGCTTATATGTTCCATATATGCTCATATATTCTATATATGTTAATACCCATGCATAAGTTCAACTCAGATATACACAACTTCCACATATGTGCATAAATTTTGTGTATACACATATATGGAAGTTGTGCATTACAGGAGAAGGTATGTGTATATACTGCACTTGTACATGACAAGAGATATATGCATGTCCATATATGAATAACTTCCCATATATGCGCATATCTTCCGTATATGCACAATCCTCCTTATATGTGCATATCTTCAGGATATGCACTTTTTTCTGTATGTGCATGTTTGTATATGCGTATATATATATTTATATGTGTATATATTTAATACACACACACACACACACATATATAAGCTTGCGTATATACAAAAAAGATATCCGCATATATGGACTTATACATTATACGAAAGATATGCACATATATAGAGACTATTGTGTATGCATATTACGTGATATCGGGCATAAAAATTTACATATTCTTTCAGTTTTGTATATGTGTATATACGGTTACGTATACAGAATTAAAATATGCATATATGAAGGTTTTCATATATGGATATTGGTGGATGTTTTCAGTATCAGTCTTCAGAGGGCAAGACAACTTTCATATATGTGCATATATGGAAGTTGTGAATATACGGTTTTACATATAGAAGATATGCACATATACGTAAATATATGCATATATATAGAATATGTGCATATATAAGATATGTGTATATTATATAGAGGTTGTGGATATACATAAGATATGTGTATATATAGAAGTTATGCGTGAACTTCAATCAATCGTATATGCATAGGTTTCAGATAATATTGTCTATGGTGCGCAAATTCCATATATGTGCATATACAAAATCTATGCATATACAAACTATGCATAACTTAAATCCAGAGGTTTTAATCAGAAATAAATTATCGAATAAAACGAATGTTAAAAACATAAAATAAATAATAATACATACAAAACATAAAACAAATATATACATAGAGATTTTCCTTAGATCCAAAATCGTGACGATCATTTGATTTTTCATTATATTCCTTTATGTTGGCTAAATACATATATATACATACGCATACATAAACCCAATCCATTAACCCTAGATTAGAACATAACCAGAGTTCCCTTTGACTGATCTGAAAAATAATGTAACAAAACCATCATGCCCCAAAACCATATGCAAGCCCATGCACAAACCATGTGGAGGGTTTGCTCCACCGAAAAATAGGGTCCAAAAAATTACTGGCGCCGCCGACCAACGGTAGGAGCTTATCGCCCCCCGTTGCATCCGTGTAACATACAAGAGGGCTGCCATCTCCTCTATGGCAAGGCGACTAATCGTGGAAATAATATAACACATACCCAACATTCTCCTACTTGTTGTTTTCCACTGTGGGCCACAGACGTGCCTTAGTCATTAGTCCAAATTTCCGCAACACCCATTGTTTCTCTTACACCAAGAGAACTTTAAGTGCTCACAACCAGCTATCAAGACTGCTAGATTCTTCAAAGTGTCCAACTTTACCAAGAACACTTTTATCCTCAACCATATCTCTTATAAAGTGATATTCAACATCGATATGCTTTGTCTGAATGATATGCAGTGGTTCTTAGCCAAGAAAATTGCACTTGCCATCGTAATCTATCCTTATAGCTCGCCGCACCAACCCCATACTTGAACACAATCTTCAGAATCCAAACTACTTCCCTTGCTCGCATGATCGGTTGCCATGCATTATGCTTCTGTAGTTGAAAGAGCCACTACGCATCATTTTTATCATCCAATCGTCATATCTAAATAGAAAACACGTACCCACTCAGAGATCTTCTTTGGGTCCAGACTAAAATTTCAGTCTACATGAACAAAACCACGTATGTCCAAAACTCATTCCAATCCTGGCCTTCCTTAGTAGCACAAAGCATAATCACTACATGCAAATATCTAAAACACTTCATTGTTGTCCAATGCTCCTTCCCTAGTTTGACATAAACTCCACTATCATTCCCACTACATGTGCAATGTCCGGTCTAGTACAAACCACGTATACATCAACCTACCCAATCGCACTTGCATATGGAACGGACATATCCTCCTCTTCGTGGTTCTGGGACACTATTCAATGTGACAGCCTTTATACCCTTATAGGAATAGGAACCTTCACTAGTTTACTGCCTGCATATTGAACTCCTTGCAATATAGTCTGATTATTTCTCTGCTTCTAACTGTAGCCTGTATTTTCCCGAATTTTTAATTTCCATGCCTAAAATATAGCTACAGCACCAAGATCCTTCATGTCGAATTTGAAGAACAACTGTCTTCAAATCTTGATAATTTCTTTGTCATTTCCAATCACAACATATCATCCACATGGCCAAGAGCAAATAAATAACACAAAATACCAATTAATTTAAAATAAACACAAGATCCTCTTTCTCTTCGTAGTTTTCAAGTCCCCGTATATGTGACAAATTTATGATACCACATCCTCGTGACTATTTTAACTCCATACTGAGACTTTTTAATTTCGCATACCAAGCTCTTTCTTACCTTCAATCGCAAAGCCTTCAAAAGTTAGTTTCAGGTAGATCTCCTCCAGATCCCTCGTGAAGAAATGTTGTCTCGCATCCATCCGTTCTACCTCAAAAATAAAATGCAATAGCAAATTGCATAAAATTAATCTAATAGAAGTAAATTTCTTTGCAACAGAGAAAATATATCAAGGAAATCACCTCGACACTGAATAACTTTGCTACCAACTCAAGCTTTGTATTTCTCTCTCCACCTTGCCTTCTATATCTATCTTCTTAAAACCCATTTTCTTCTGATGGGCTTTCCAACAAGAACTCCACCAGATCCATGCTCATTTGTACAAGGATGCGATTATCAACTATGGCCTCCTTCTAGAGTTTTCCATCCTTCCACCCACGCCTCTGATACTGGACACATCAATGATATTTTTAAAGGTAATTGAACAAAGCAAATGGAATATACCTTTCGGATGCCTTCTTTCCCGAACTGATCTTCTCACTAACCGGTGTTTATTGCTCTTCCTCTTCTAAATCTCTTCGTTGTAGAGTTTGACCATCCCTCCTTTAGATCAAAATCTATATTCCTCGTGTCTCTCCTGGTAGGACTTCATGTTTAACAACATATTTCCTAACCTATCTAAACACCACATTTCCTGGTTGTACACAACTTTCCTTGCCGTGGGTTCCAAAGTTTCAGAATCCCTTTAAACCATTTCCAATAAAGATGCACCTTTCGATTTATTATCCAACTTGATCATTTTCTCCTTGGAAACATGTACATATGCGCATCACATCCAAAATACTCGATGTGAAAAGAGAGGGTTTTTACTAGTCCACACCTCATGTGGAGTCTTATCCTCCAACTTTGAAGGTGACTGCTAACCAGGTAACATGCAATCTCCACTCACTCGCCCATAATTCGTCTTAACCCGTACCACTGAATGCTTCGCCTTTTCCATCAACGCCTCATTCATCTCTTTCTACAACTCCGCTTTGTTGAGGTGTGTATAGATTAGCCTTCAGTCGTATATACCACACTCTACATAATCCTCAAATCCTTCTTGGCTTAATTCTCCATCATTCTGGCCCTCAACACCTTTATCTCTTTCTCTCGTCTAGTTTTCCACTGTATCTTTAAATCTTTTAAATCACAAAGACTTCATATTCTTCCTCAAGAAATATATCCATGTATCTCCTGAGAATTCATCTATGAATGAAACATAGTACATAGAATTTCCAAAGATGGAACCGACACAAAGTCCAAACACATCATCGTGCACAAGCTCTTAATATCTTGTTCGCCTCTTAGCACTGTATGGAAATCCTCCCAATTCTTCTTCCCATATACATAATGTTCATAGAAATCTAACCAGAGAGACATTAGACATACCTTCTAACATACCATTTCATGCTGACAAGCCTAAAGGCCCTTTCTTCCACATGTCCAAGCCTGATGCCATAGCATGGTATCTGAGACCGCTAGGCTTTCTGCCTAATCTTCATGAAACTTCACAATCAAGGTGTAACGCATTAATAACAAGGTTTCAGCTTTTGAGTTTGTACAGAGTTCCAATCCGAACTAACAGATATCACCGCAGTCTCAACCATCTGTAAGCATCTTCAACACTCCATTTTTACACAGATCATCCATCTCATTGTAAAATCGTATTTTGGCCAAATTGTAGGAATATAACAATCTCAGAAGTGTTCTATCCTTCAGCCTTGTACCAACTTGACTTTTCCACATCCGACAATTCTATCCTTCCTATCATCCCCTAAGAATTCATCACCACCATCTTACTTCATAATTACAGAACTACCCTTGGGAGAAGTGAAAGGGGATGCACTCGAAGCCAATTCAACCATGTCTTCATGATCTATGTGTATTTGAAGAAGAAGACAATACATCCCACCTTCATCCGGTAGGTTTTGCCTCTACGCAGGAGACGTCAGATTCCTTTCCTCTAAAGAGCTTAGATTCTGCTAGCCTCCTTTTTGTAGTGCCCTTCCTTTCCGATTTCCAAAGACACCTTACAAACTTTCAGAGATTAGATTCCCCTAGGATTTGCATCTCCCCACTCAAACCTTATTCTTGTTTTTATCTCCGGGACCTTCCTTGCGGCCGACAAGGCATCATTCTCAAGCCCTCCATATTTCTCTGGTTTCATTTCCTCCATGAAGTGTCGACAATGTCATCTAAAATTCAAGGTAGCTAATATTAACTATTGCAATAATCAGATTCAAAGAATTCAGAGAACACAACAACAAGATGCACTTATATTCATATATTTTTAACATCACCGCATGGCAAATATTTACCACAAAGATTTGGCTACTAGATAGTTCTTTCATTTCAGTCTCCATCCTTTCATCCCCAGGTTATATTACAAATTTTTCCCAAGAACAATTTATTCACTAGAGATTTAGATTGGTACAAAGTCCTGCTTGTCCCACAAATTATTCGACGTAGCTTCCCAGATACATCTGAACAATACTCAAATCAGACACACAACCGTATTGTACTTTATCCAATCCCTCTTCAGCATTTATCCGATTACTGTCAGTATTTTACTACTGGATCTACCGCTGACCCACTGATCTTTTATCTGATCTGCTAGATCCTTCATCTTGAGCTTCCATTAACCTGCACCACTCATAAATTTCTAATCTCTATATTTCACCTGCCATCTTCTTCACTCACAATAATCGATCTCAGATCTCCCACCGAACAAGTATCTACCACAGCCCGAGCAAAATCCCTAGCAAAACAGCTACGCCCCTGAAGCCGAAAACAACTCTAATACTCAAATGTAGGTTTTAACCCTGCATGTACCATCTACAAACAAATCCTAAACAAAAAAGGTCACTGCCAGATCAGAAACATAAAACATATACACATATATTTTCCCCGGATCCAAAATCCTAGATCTATCAGCTCGATTTTTCATTATATTCCTTTTATCGTTACAACGCATATATATACATGTCAGCATGTTTACAAACCTTAATCCATTAACCTGATTAACATAACCGTAGTTCCTTGATCGGATCTACAAAATACTAAGGGCTAAAACCATCATGCTCCCAAACCATGTGCAAACCTATGCACAAACCATGGATGGTCCCACCGAAAATAGGGTCTAAAAAATTTGCCCGGGACACCGCCCTGCATTTCCGAGAACAAGGGGGCCAGCCTCCAGGACTCTGATGTGCACCCAAGCAACGAGAGGAGGAGTCAAGCCACTCTCACGCGTGCGACTAATCGTGGAAAGAATATAACACATACCCAACAAAATCTCCATTTATGTAAAATCTAAATATGCACATATATGAAAAAGTCAGCTATACGAAATATATATGTATTTGGAAGTTACATATATGAAAGATAGAGTCTATATGCACATCTTTCCTATATATATGCATGTCTTCTATATATGCACAAATTTCTTATAATATGCACATGTATCTTATAATATGGACAAATTCCATTTAATAGACTAATAAATACACTCTAAGGATTTATTGCATACATAATACATCCATTTGCATCTTATCCGTCTGTGATCTGTAATTCCCGTACTTACACATTCAATTCACATTCAATGTAGAAATATTCGTGAATACTAAACATCACTTCACATTTCCTCAATTTTCTCTCTCCTCCATGATTTAATCCAACCAACCATCCCTCCATATCTCTTAGACTCATTTGCCCCTCGTCTACATTATGGTCTGAGTTTCATTGCGTTGAAATCCTTCCAGCTTATCTTGACGTTTATCTTCAAGTAACACATGTACAACACTCCAAGATCTATATTTCAATGTTGATTTATATGATGCAAAATACTATTAACTTTTAAGCTCTATCCCACGTCTTAGGAGTAGGCATCCATGAAAATCATCATCCCTTTTAAACTCATGTTGTACAGTAGAGTAAAAATGATATAGGAAAATTCAAATTTCTCCATAGTTCACTTTCTTTTGATTATAGTGTGTTCACTCTTATCGACATTTTCTTACTTGTACAGGGAAATTTTTCCTATTTGCAACTCATCAAGTCTGTCACTAAATTCACTTCCCCGTACTTTGTTGCTATCTTTTAAGCTTACGTTAAAAGGACCTGTATGAAATAATCCCTTGAACTCTTCTAAGCATTGGTTCAATCGTTGTTCAATTCTCTTTAAATTTCTCATAATATGAATTCGTTGTTCACCTTGTTTTGGGTGATGGTTTCATGCCAAACAAATAACCTAACAAGAAAGTGAGGATAGTTTGATTGTTTTACTTCACCAAATTATGAAACATTTTGTACACCATCTGAGAAACTTTAATGACGATGCAATTCAAATTAAATCAGTCAAATCGTCGGCTAAAATGTTTATGATGAAAGCGGAAAGAGAAACCGTCCCACAAAATTTAGATTAATGTAGTTTTGACTAATGTATTCCTTTGTTAAAACCTAAAATTTTATAATTAGAAACAATCTTGTTCACCTTCTTTAATTCCTCATAAATAAAGAACTCCAACAGGGAATATACCCGCAGAAGTACTTTCTTCTTGATACATTCTTTTAGATTTTCCAACCATTTTTGCAAGTACTTATGCCTCTCACTCTAATTTTTTCAGCACACTTGTGAATTGTTCTCTGAATGTATATTCATGATCCAAATTCAATTGCAGGAAGTACATCTCCCTAACCTATCATATCGTATTATCATATTGTTATACAGTAAATTATGCGGCCTTTTATTTGTAGTCTAAGGTCTGTCTTGTTCCATTTATAATGAGTAGGAAAGAAGTAGTCTGAAGTCTAAAGGTCTGTCGTGTCTCTGAATTCTGAATGAGTAAGAAAGAATAGTCTGAAGAGATGGATTTTGGGTATTTTTAAGATAATTATTAATTCAAAGTCAATTAGAATTTGAAGAAATTGCAATTTATATTGTTGAATTGATATAATTTTAAATATGTTTTCTAAAATTAAATTTATATTTATATTTAAAATTATAATTAAAATGATAAAACACATAATAATTTTATAAAAAATGATATCACCACATTCCAATTAAAAATACCAATCCATTATTTAAAAAACACACCAAATACATTAAGATGCATGTTACTTCTCAATAACAAAAACATTTAACATTTTTATTTCTATTTGTTTTGGTAATAATGTTTGATATTAGTTTTACTTGCTTTTAATTTCCTTTCACAAAATTGTGTTATTGATTAGGTGTCAAATGTTTAATATAACTGAATTTATCATGATAAGTATAATTTTTCTGATAACTTTAGTACTATTTTTTTATTTTCAATGAAACCAAATTCTGGAAATCCTAGCTTAATAATTTATTTTATTTTTTTAAATTTTGATATCAATTTTCCAACTTGTAGAATCAACAAAAAGACTCACTCACCTCCAGCTTTCACTTCACAATATTCACTACCTACACCCTATGAAGTAAATTTGACTATGAATAAAGTATTTATAATGCTATGCTCTTGCATCAAAAACTGATGCTGCATAGATGGAGAAGACCAGAGACCACAGTCATAATGGAACTTAAATTCACCATATGCTAGATTTATGTCTTCCATTTCATAAATCCTACACCATATTTGGATCGGTGCATGAACTTGATTAGGTACTATGTGGAAATTTTCATTGTTTGCTATGTTTTCTTTTCAATGCATTACCTTCAATGTTGTATTGTGCTTTCGATGAAGTATGCACGTAAAAATGCGAAAGCGTTTCAATGATAAATGCGAAACGGTTAAACAATCTAAATTGGTAACTGAACGAAGCAATGTAGATTAAAAATAAAACACATACAAAAAACCTGCATAATAATCATGAATCGCCCTAATATTGAATTATGAACTGTAAAGGAACTTACAAAATGTGACATTACGAACCTGGTCAAGCGCACAAGAAAAAATATCCTGGACATGACCCTAGTTGACAAGTTGTATTGCTCATGATGCAAGAGGATTTGTACCTGCACTGCCAAGCCAATCAAAATCCATCATTATCTATACAATAAATACAAGTAATTGATGTAGTATTTTTTACTCTAAGATGCATTCTTATGATAATGTTAGAACATATGTTGAAAATGTCAAAACATACTTGAATAAGCTCCTCTTCATTTCAAGAACAATTTATTGGAGTCGCATGAACTTGGAACAAGCCTCCCACGATCTGAAAGAGTAGCAACTAAGTCAACAATGACTTTTTTGTTGCTACGCTGGATCGAGGGAGGTTTGCTCCAAGATTAAATCGCTCCAATAAATTATTCTCTACTAAACAAGGCCAACCACGTGAAGGTGGAAGCTCTTATGGCCCTCCACCCCCCCCTCATATCACTCTCAATTCCCCAATACCCAATCTATATTTCATTTTTTACTTTCATGAGCATAAAAAAAAAATTCAATAACTAATAAAAAAACAATTCAACAAAAAGTACGCAAGGAAACATTGCAATTAATGCTTGACATAAAAATAGTATGATAAATGAGTTTTTTATATAACGCAAAAAACGTTCCAAGTATGGTAACGTTTGTCTTATAATAATACAATATTTTATATTATCGAATTTTCTTTTTCTTCTTCCTATTTCTAAAGCTCCTAATTACATCATCAATATCATCATGCTCTTCTCATGTTTCGTGCCTTTCGACCCTCACCGCTGACCTAGTTGCGTAGTCACGATGTCTGGTCTCATCCAGTGATGGGGCATCGCCTACAAAAACAGATAATATTAAATTTTAATTGTCAGTTTTTAAATATAATTGAACTAGTTCGGTAATATTAATAAAAAAAATTGCAATGAGATTATTTACCTGGTGCACCAGTTGTCGCCGCTGACCTAGTTGCGTAGTCACGATGTCTGGTCTCATCCAGTGACGAGGCATCACCTACAAAAACAGATAATATTAAATTTTAATTGTCAGGTTTTAAATATCATTGAACTAGTTCGGTAATATTAATAAAAAAAATTGCAATGAGATTATTTACCTGGTGCACCAGTTGTCGCCGCTGACCTAGTTGCATAGTCACGATGTCTGGTCTCATCCAGTGACGGGGCATCGCCTACAAAAGCAGATAATATTAAATTTTAATTGTCAGTTTTTAAATATCATTGAACTAGTTCGGTAATATTAATAAAAAAAATTGCAATGAGATTATTTACCTGGTGCACCAGTTGTCGCCGCTGACCTAGTTGCGTAGTCACGATGTCTGGTCTCATCCAGTGATGGGGCATTGCCTACAAAAACAGATAATATTAAATTTTAATTGTCGGTTTTTAAATATCATTGAACTAGTTCGGTAATATTAATAAAAAAAATTGCAATGAGATTATTTACCTGGTGCACCAGTTGTCGCCGTTGGGACTGTTGCCCTGTCTTCCTCTCTGGTGGTAAGATCCTCAAGGGAAACATTCTCTGTCATTTAAACAAAAAAACGTTATAAGGACAACCATCAAGGTATAATTAGAAAAAATTATAAGTGGAAATTAATTACCGTCACGGCCCTCACTGATAGTAGCATTGTCGGCCTAGTCCCCACTACAATGATCAGGTTGCACGTGAGGATCATCTACATCTGGCTCTAAAACTGGGTTATTTGCCTCGTCGGTAGTGCTGCTCCCCTGATTTAAACAAAGTTTTTAGACATTAAATTTATGGACGAAAACAAAAATATTGAAAGGTTAATGTTTTACCTTATCAGGCATTCTGGATCTTGGGACCTGCCCCAAGCTTCTGTGACGTTCAACTACAGCTTGATAGCCGAAATGGAAAGCGATATTTTTATCTTCCTCTGTAGTTTCTGTTTCGAAGTCATCACCCTACATTACATATGATTGTGTATTTTTAATCATATTTGATAGGACGTTGGAAGGCGATACAATTAATTATAATATGTTTAGCCACTTAATTACAATTCTTGCAGCTAATTTCAAGTAGCCGCCCTGGCCTAGCTTGTGATGGCCCTTTTTCTCAATCCTAGCTTTGGTTGTCTTTGAGGTGTCAGGCAACCTAGCATCAACAAAATTGAAGTCAGATATGACGTAGCACACTTTTATTTTAGACATAGAGAAAATTAAAGCTATTGAATTAAAATTGTAATTTACCTTGCGGGTTCAGTTGGCATTTTTCCTTCTTTCTTTGCCCTTTTCTCTTTTCCGTCATGGATGAGTGCTCTCCACTCACTCTCTGGAACTACGAGAGGACGCTCATATCTAGGGTTAAATTGCAATTGCGTCCTATAGGTGTCCCTGGTATATTTCAAATATTTGTCGGCTACCCGAGCCACCGTTGTTCTGTCAAATGTGCCGACCCCAAAAAGGGCTTCTAGATAATCTAGAAGTTCTTTTTTCAGGTTGGAATTATGGGAATTCCACCCTATACGTATGGTTGGGCCAAAAATTACCAACGCATGGCTCTCCAGAATCTTGTAGAACTCATTGTTTCCTACACAGAATAAAACCAAAAGAAAAAGAAGATATTATCATTAATTTAAAAAAAAAAATCATGATAAATATGTTTTAGATAAAGTACATGAAATAGTTAAAATATTAAAATTTACCTGGGAGTTGTACATGCTTTATAGGGACACCCTCATCGTTCACCAACAACGTGCCATTAATGGTCTCTGTGGAGCTGACACGTGTAGCTCCAGGAAACGCAATAATGTAGTTGGCCATATCAGCCTCATCATTGCCAACACGTTCAGCGGTTGGCTGGGTGTCTGCTTGGGCAGGGTGTGTTTCTTGGCTGGCACCTAAAGGAGTAGAAGGTGTACGAGAGGGTTGTTGGGCAATCTGTTGCCCTTGTGTCCCACTACCACCAACACCGGGTTCAGTAAATGCTAGAAAACGCTACATACAAAAGAACTTTTTTTTAGTTTAGTCAATGTAAAAATTAAAAATAAAACTATCACAATTCATCTCATATAGAACAAAACAAATATCCTTTTGAATTTTTATTATTACCTGATATCTTTCTAGCTGCCTCATAAGATGTTGTATCCTCTCTTCTGTTTCAGGTGTTTGAGGCGCGTCTATCAAAGTATTAAATTCCGACCTTGCATCTCGTGCCTTTTTTTGCAACAAGAACATTGGAGATAGGGATGAAGAAAGCTCTTCCTCAAAGAGGGAATCATCAGGCGTACCATGGCTAGGTGTCTGCATATTTGAACAAAATTAATATTATTTAAATTATGTAAATAACTAAAATACCTGAAGATAGAGCAATGCTGGCACTTTACATGTTCTTACGCTGGCCTCTTTCCGCGATCATCCCGTCTCGGGGTTGTTCCTGCACTGCTCTGATCAGTCTGCCACATTGCAATAAAATTATAAATGTAAAAACTTGAAAACAATATCTAACTTGAAAAAACAAAATGAAAACTGAAATAATTTCTAATAAGACACCGGAAGACAGAGTTAGAGTTTCAAATATGCCTTGCATTGAATTCAGTCCTGGAAACATGTCATTGCACATTAAAGCACCCAAACAAGAGACGAGTTGACAATGAAGACCTTATTGAATATATTGTTGGAGCAACTTCTAGTAAACTTGTTGTGAAGACCTTGAGGACAATTTTGGAGCAACATTGTTGAAGCTGATGGTATAGCATTGTTGGAGACGATCTTGAAGGGCCTTGAAGTGAAGCTTTTGGAGCAACTATTGAAAAATCATTAGAGCATTTAAGTAAGGCACTTTCTATCTTCCATCACCTTTTTCCTTTCAATATCCTTTAAACGATTTTGTTGATATTTAATGTTTGAAATCATGTTATAATTCCTTGATTATATGTGTTTGGGGACTTTCCTTTTGAAATTACCCAAAAATACCCTAGCAATTTTATCTTCAGGATGCATGTCTGACCCTATTGTTCAATATTTTGATTGATAGTAGTAAACATAGAGAGTTAGGGGGCTCTTGACTTGGTTTGGTTGGGCCATTAGATCCCTAACATCTACTAGGGAGAACCCCACTTGAGTTGGAGGAGAGCTAGCCCGAAGTGAAAAGAGGTTGGTGAGGTGACAATGGGGCTATTGAATTACACATGGTATCACACTTTAGCTTTAGGACTTTATCTTGAGAAGTGCGATATTTTGCTATATCAATTCTCAAATTTTTTACAACACTATTGTTAAGAACTAATAAGAAGTGATGTTGAGAGGTTTTTGGGTATAAGAAACAATACCATTTAAAAACTAGGGTTCTCAGTCCTTGGCATTCCTTCACCTGGGCCTAGGGGCACACTAGAATAATTTCACACTAAACCATGCAAACTTAAAATTAACTTAACAGATCCATAAAGTAATAATAATAATAATTCCTAATTTCCTATTGTACGATATGATGCAAATTATTCAAACATGAAGCAATGAAGACATGCAATGTCTGAATTTCAAGATTGATGAACCAATACAAGAAGTTAGAGACTACAACTTTGATTCAATACTCTGTGTCCTAACTCCAGGAAGGAATCTAGTTTGTAGTACAGAACATGCATCGTGTATTATCAATTCTTAATTGAAAACAACTAAAGGTCATCTACCTCATCAATTCCTTCCCATTTGTGTTTTTATGTTATATTCCTTATAAAAGTGTCAAATTTCTCTCAAAGTAAGCAACCACTGAATAAAATAAAAAATAGTTGAGATATGATTGAGAAATGGTCATTTATTTCTTGAAAGGATCTTCACAATTTCTTTGGTTGTTTTTCATCTCAAGAAACAAGAAATGACGTAAGAAACTATCGTGATTTAATGTAAGAAACAACACGGTGTAGTTAAGGCCTTAAGTATTTTTTGACATTTCGGTGTAGTTTTCATAAGTGGCATGTATGGATTTTCCATTAATTCTGCATTTTTTCTCTTCATGCGCATGTTTCCCTGGAAATCAAATGTAAGATTTAGTCCCATACATTTAACAAGTTGTTGGATCAACTCCATTGGCAATATCATGTTTCCTATTCAATCAAAATTTATCTCAGTTAGGGTAGGTAGGAAGGTTTTCCCTTTGTATTAATAGGGCACTTCTAGCTTGCATTTTTATTATATCTTTCAAATTTAGTGTCGTTTAAATTAGGGCATGAATTTTTGCAACTTTCAAGGTGAGAATGAACAAAGACAAATTTTTGTGATGGATGACTGTATATGACTCCATGGCCAGAGGAAAAGGCACTAATCTACTTCTTCAAATATCTATAGTTCTCATTCACCTCATACAAAGATGGTCCCTGATTTTGAGCCAAATGTTGCAGCAAAAAGTCCCCCCCCTCCATCATTTGATATTAAATGGAAATTTCTTAAATTGATGATGGGGCATGATTATGGAACATTGGCACATACATATGTAATGTAATTCCAAGATCATCATATATGTTTGCATATGTTTATGGAGGTGGTGGAGCAAAAAAGAGCTCAAATAGAGCTGAATTTTTTCACATAAAAAGGACTGTGGGCTTGACTAATGGTTCCATTTAAAAAATGATATCTAGACAGAGAATAAGTGTAGCATGCAAACATGCATTGAAAATCCATTTGAGTTTGCATTGTATTACTTATGATGGATTCAAATTTGGGTTTCAAAATTCCAGGTTGTGGCATGATTTTGTCGAGAAACCCTTAGTTGGATTCTCATGTTGGTTTAATTTATATTTTAAGTTTGTTTTGCAGTCTTTGGGTGATAGTAACTCATGAACTAGGTTACCAATGTGTAACAATCATATTTCAAGAATAAAATTGTGATTTTTTTATATTATTATTATTATCTATTAGCTACGAGTATTGACACCTAATGCCTGGAATTTTGACATCTTGATAGCATGGATAATTTCGAAAATGTTTTTAGTAATGTTAACATAATAACTATCATTACGTGTCTTCACTTTTTTCACCATAATAGACCTGTGATATGGACTCATCACACAACTTCATATGCTATGTCCCAACAAGTTCAAGCTGGTTGAACCTACCTCATAGTGTGGTTATTAAGGACAAGTTGCTTGATATATAACTCGATAGCATAGACCACGTTGCAGTTCTAAAAAGAATCCTCAAGTGTCAAAAAAACTTTACAATATGTTCTACTATAAAGCCTTTTGGGATACCTGAAATAATATATGTATCATTGATGACTTTTAAAGTATGACAAGATCCAGAGGGAAAGGAAATCAATGGAAGAGTGATCCACCAATGAGAACCTAGAATTTAGCATGAGATGAGTTAGAGTCTAGGAAATTGAAACCCTATAATTTTAATTAGTGATGAAGGACATCACATAGGTAATTATATTTTCATGTAGAATAATCTGTTAATTCAAATTTAAACTACATAATATGAAAGTCATACCATAATTTTTTCCACGTAAGTCCAAACAACCTATAAAAAGGGAAAACCTTCTTTTTCCATGGGAAATAATTTACCTTTCCTTTTTCAAGATAATATAAATCACAAAAAATATGAACTATACTGCACACATTCTTGGATAATGTGAAAGTGGAAAAGGAATACCCTACACAAGTGATGCACACATGTACATTTGAACACAAATAGATTTTGTAGTTGAAATGCAATGCTTGTTTTCATGGTAGGGTTTTTAAAGTAGGGAGAAATAATGGCTGCCAAATTAATAAGCGTTTCTTTGGGAAAAATTTAAATCTTGTATTGGGTGATGAAGATAATAGAGGGTATTTAATCTTGATTCTTGACATCTAGAGATAATCCTACAACCTAACACAATCCAATGGAATTGACCAAAAAAACCCAAATAGAGTCAACCCTACTATAGGAGGAACAACGTGCAGTAAGAAATTACCATTTTGCAAGAGCTGAGGGCGAATGCTGTTCTGCAAGAGCTGAGGGCGAATGTTGAGGACGAATGCTGTTCTGCAAGAGCTGAGGGCGAATGCTGTTCTGCAAGAGCGGAGGGCGAATGCGCGCATGATATCAGACGTTAATGTAGCGCACATGTACATTTGAACACTAATAGATTTTTGAAGTTGAAATGCAATGCTTGTTTTCATTTAAATGTAGGGTTTTTAAAGCAGGGAGAAATAATGGCTGCCAAATTAATAAGCGTTTCTTTGGGAAAAATTTAAATCTTGTATTGGGTGATGAAGATAATAGAGGGTATTGAATCTTGATTCTTGACATCAAGAGAGAACCCTACAGCCTAACACAATCCAATGGAATTGACCAAAAAAACCTAAATTTAATAAACCCTACTATAGGAGGAAGGGCCTGCAGTAAGAACTCACCATTTTGCAAGAGCTGAGGGTGAATGTTGTTCTGCAAGAGCTGAGGGCGAACACTGAGGGCGAATGCTGAGGAAAAATGCTGTTCTGCAAGAGTTGAGGGCGAATGCTGTTATGCAAGGGCGGAGGGCGAATGCACGTGTGATATCAGACGTTAATGTAGCTATTGCGATGGATACGAAACAATAAAATCATTTTTATGTAGCGCGCATATAAGTTTTGTATTTTTATGTAGCGCGCATATAAGTTTCGTATTTTTATGTAGCGCGCATATAAGTTTCATATTTTTACGTAGCGCACATATAAGTGTCGTTATACTGACGGCGGAAAAAGCGTCGCTACTGGGACGACTGCCTCCAAACGTCACAATTGCGACACTTAGACGTTGTGTCATACTTGCGACGTTTGGAGGCAGCTGTCGCAATAGCGACACTTTGGGCCATAGTGTCTTAATTGCGACGTCTTCCTCCAAACGTCGCAATTGCGACACTTTGTCTAAGTGTCGGTATTGCGACACTTTTCTATAAACGTCGGTATAGCGACGGTTTCGGGCGGGATGGAAAAAAATTGGGGAAATTTCCGACATTTGGTCAAAAGCGTCGGAACCAAGTGTCAGAATTTCCGCCAAATGTAGTAGTGTCAGTTCGAGCATCAAAGGCCAAGGGTCCTCAAAAAGTGGCCAAATAAGTCTGAGGAATTAGGCTGAAAAACCTTAGTTAAATGATTGTAAAAGGCCGAAAAAGCCTTAGGATGTTACAGGAAGCCGAAAATGACCTCAGGACCAAGGGCATGAAGCTTAGAAGCCTTTGACTCTTCAAGTATAGCCGAAATGCCTTAGAAGGCCAACCAAGGTGGATATATGTTGCTAATGATTTTGGACATCTTGTTTTATTGCAGATCCATATGTAGAAGGGTAATACATTTACTCCATATGCTAAATCTATTGATCATACATGCATCCATCTCAAGAAAAAAATGATTATTCAAAGTTTAATTGAAGTACTAATTCTGGACTACAAAAAAGACCTTACGCTGAATTATGAAACAAAGAAATGGTAGTCAAGGGAAGGCCTATTTAGGACCTGGTTTGATTAGGAGATATGGATCTTAAACATACCTTTGAAATTCTATGAATAAACCTATGAGGCTATTTGACTATGAAGTACATCTTTACAGAGATTGGCAGCATGAAGTATGATATGATTGCCTTTTATTACAAAAGTAGAATGTTATCTTGAAGATGATCATTGTCATAATTAAAGAAGTATCAATATTGTATGAAAGAAGTTTCTGTGTGGACATTGGAGGGATGCTTGTAAGTGTACTATGAAAATGAGGTCGATTTCCCCATTGTTTTTGGATTTAAAAATTTCTCTTGTAAAGATTGGGTTAGTTTCAGAATTGAAGATTGTCCTTGTAAAGGAAAAATTGTTGATATAGCTACAATTATTTGAAGAGGCCATGCCACTTAGTTTGAAAAGGAAAAGAGCAATCATATCTATAAACAAAACTATGGAAAATTTTTTCTATTGACTTTGAATATTCACATTGTCTATTACAATGCTCAAATATGGAGGTTTTTCAATCCTAGGTGAGTGTACAAGTGTTGAGTTAGTTTGGGATACTTCTAGTGAATGTTTTTGATGTTATGAAAGCTCCATCCATCTTTGATTGAGAAGCTGTTGTTCATTTCTAAGTTATAGTCCTTTCAAAATGATTTGAGAGAAGTCTAAGCCCTGAGTTGTTGGACCAAAGGATTGTGTGGGGCTCGTATCAATCAAAACCTTGAAGTAGGATCCTTATCAAGTTCCATTGAGCTTGATTCTGCATTCATATCATTTGGAATCAAATTCTTTCATAATAGAATCACATGCTCATGCAAATTGAATATTGTCTGATGGAGCAAGTTTTCAAGTATTGAGGGTTTTTTTTGCAGTGCATTATATTAGACATATTTTTTGGGGATTCAACTGTGTTAAGTAAGATTGTCTGATGCAGCAAGTTTTCTTTGGAAGATTTCTATGGAAAATATTGAAACATATTATTAAGCAATAATTTGTTGTTGTTGTTATTGGCATGACACCAATCAATAACAAGGAAAATTACAAGCCTTGCAAAGGCTATATTGAATCACTTTACATTTTCTTGGACTAGATGGAAGATTCCTTGATTGATTATGTTGACAACCTCATCTCATATGCAGAGAAGTCCATGTTCTATTGGAAGATATTAAAAGGTCCTACACCTATTTTTTTGTAGTTTCGAGAAGTAATGACATCATCACAGTCTTGAGTTTGGATTTCAAGCAAGATAATTCTTGATAAAAAGGATGAACGAAATGAGTTCTATACACTTATGTCAAGGTTGGTTGAATGAAGTTTTGGTTATTTCCTTTTATTGTATCATATTGAAAGATATGAGAAGTGTTATTTTGAAGTTGATAATTCCATGGCTGTGTAAGGGCTATTGTCAAGTATGTATTGATCTCTGATAGTATTGAAGCTATGACATAAACTTGAATTTTGAAGAAAAATCTGAGTTGATTTGTGTTGTAGATTATGCTTGTTGCTTACAAGGGTTCATTGTTGGAGCTACTAAGAATATCAATTTCTTCGCTGAGTTTAGCTAATATTAATGCCATTTCATATAGTAAGAATGTTAGCTGTAAAAGTATCACTTAAGTTAAGAGTAAAAGTGTTGCCACGATGGCCAGAAAGAGTATCTATCATGACAAGAGTATGATGACTGGTTTAGTACTAAAGAAGTAAGAGGACATCTTGGTACAAGGTTGAAATTCCTAAGAAACCCTAGCTGATTTGAGGAAGCAAAGAAAGCAATATGATGATGATGATGATGATGATTATGATGATGCAGAGGACGAATATGACGAGTTTACAAATGGATTTAATTTTTGAAATAAAGAAAGGATCAAGAGGGAGTTGTAAATCCCCTAGAATCCTAAAAATAAGTATTTCGTATATTTCCTTGATTATTGTTATTAATTTAATTTTGGTTAGTCTCTGGTCTTTATTTCATTTTTTGGGTTATAATTATTTTTTCCTTGATGTCCTATTACGGATTACAGATAGATCGTGATAGCCTGCCAAGGCTTTGGTAGTAGTTGGAAGAATTTGGAAGAATGAAGTAAAGTATGTTGCAAGACGACTCTCTCATGAGTGATTTTTGTTCAAGAGGGAGAAATTGGATCAATATATAGAAGGGATCCTAGTTTAGAGGGAGTAGACATGCCCACAAGTTTGAAGGATGTCATTGTACCAAGATCCGTGGAAAGTTAGCAATGACTTCAAGATGGATTCACAAGATCAAGAATTTTTTGGCAGCATAGAAAAGTGCAAAGCGAATATTCTCCCAGGAAGAGGGAGAGGACACTAAGAATACATTTTCTCCAATTGCAGTTTGGAAAGTTGAGAAGTAGGGAAGCTTCAAGATTGCTTGATTAGATAAAATCATGATGATAAATGCACGTGATACAAAAGGAGTAGTGAGGCTCCTATGTATTTATATGGTCGAGTTGTTTGTTGACATTCTCATTGTCCCTAAATGAAGTTGGACAAGCTTGAAGTAATTGAGAGTGTTTCCCTTGAAGGGAGTGTTGATGTTTTAGCATCAAGGGGAAGATAATATCCCTTAGGTCTTGGACCAAGAAACAAAGTAATATTGTTGTGGAGATTGGCCTAGTTAGCATCAAGGCCTCCGAGTGCTCTCCTTGTCAGTAAGTTCTCGCCATATTTCCTTGGGGTTTGGCCAATGGTGTAACAGCCTCAGGTTGATTTTCCATATAAATAAAGTTGAACCAAGGTCATGGGTCACATAAGCTGAATGTGTTAGTTTTTGTAGCATCAGAGGTGTTCTAGTCACAAGAATTTGTGGAAAGCTTATAACAAAAAATTTCTCCATAACCCATAAATAGTTTATGGAAAGATAAATTGGGGGTTTCTATGGTGTATATTTTTAGATATAATATTGGGAACCTCCACAGTCTTCATTTTTTTGTTGACGTTTCGAGTCTAAATCAAGACTCATCATCATGTTCGTCCTGATGATGAGTCTTGATTTAGACTCGAAACGTCGACAAAAAATGAATACTGTGGAGATTCCGAATATTATATCTAAAATTTTATGGAAATTCCACCTAAAAGTCTCTCAATCAGATTATTAGCCTATTTTAAAATATTTCCTAAGTCTAAACTTAGGAAAATGGGTTAATTAATTAGTATTAATTGAGAAAGGTGCGAATCATATAGAAACTAACATGGATCGATCCATAAATAATATTAGCCATCGATTATGTTTTAATCTTGGTTGTTAGAGTCCCAAATGGAAATTATAAGAGGAGGTCGATGGGTAGATGGAGAACACATTCTTGAGATTGCTTTTCTTGGGCAGTTCAATTTTCGAGAGAGCAGTAGCAATTGTCGGAAGAATTTGAGCTAGAGAAGGGAAGAAGAGACAGAGAGGGGCAAGGATAGTGAGTCCAGAGGAAGAGATTCCAGTTTCCGATAGTAGCTCGTAGAGAGGCATAAATAGCCACAGTGTGGTTGATGCATGGGCTGCACAAAAGTATATAGATGAAATTCGATTTTCTTTGGAGAGAAGACAGGTTTCAGTTCTAGAGGTTGGGAATTTTTTCCAGAAGGCTGGAGAGACAATTTATCAGTCAAAAATAGATAGGATGGCTTGATGAGTAGTTGTTTCAAGAAGAGTGTGGAAGGGACTGTGCTAGGGTGACATAGGCCTATGCAAAAGCTATTTGCACATCTCATGTGAGGCTGTCCGTTAGAGCCAAGATTGCTTTTGGGGTGAGGAAAATTCCTCACTAGATTTTTGCCAATATTTTTCTCTGTAGGATTGCCAGATTTTGACATTTAGTTGTACTTAGAATTTGTCACTGCTTCTTAATTAAAACCCTTAGCTGCTACACCATTTTTTCCAAGTTGGGTTTTTCTGGGGATATTTGTCTAGAAAGAATCATGTCAATTTTTTGTGTGTGTGCCAGTATTTTCTCAGATTCTAGTTTATCTTCTGTAGAATTTAATTTGGTAAAAATTGCAGTTGTGAATTATTTGTTTTTTTTTGCGGGAAAATAAATTGCTAATCAATTTACAGTTAGAAGAATAATTTCCAGTTGTTGTTAGCACTCCACCAGTTCTCTGAAGGCTGAAAAGGAGACTGACAAAGGTAACCACATACCACTTTGACCTAGTAGCTAGCCCTACCAACCTGAGAGGGCACTCTCTATGTGATCATAGTCATAGATTGACTGTGATATGAAGGATATTAGGCTAGATATGATAAGCTCAGGTAGGTTTTGAGTGTTTTAGTGTTTGATGTTGGATCAGGGATGAAACCAAGTAGCTAGGTCTAGGTATCAAAGGGTTTACATCTACAAAGATATAAAGGAGAAAGGTAGTAGTGGATATATGATGGCTTTATGGTTTTTTAGGTATGGTGGAAGGTCTGAAAATTAGAGGAATTTAATGAGAATGTTCAATCATGAATTCATTAAACTGGAAGCATGAAACACAAAATGAAATTTCCATATAAACAGAGCTAAATTAATAGAATTCTGCCTATGAACTGTAAGGAAAGCCACTTAAGATACAAGATATGGAAAGAGGAGCTATATATCATTCATAAAATACTATAATAAAGAAAATACATGATCATAAACTCACTGAACATGAATTCCTAGATAATAGCTACAACCACATCCTTTGATTTCTGAATATGAAAAAGAAATTACAAGCTACAAGAATTACAATCCTATGATGTCCAACCAGTCAAATGACTCTGAAAATGATAGATACATACCAAAACAACATATACCCTCTCTCAGGGGTCGAATCCATCAATTTTGGAGCTGATTACATGATATGCTCAACAAAACCCTAATGTCTAGGGAGGCCAACCAATTCACCTCATCATAGGAAACTAGATACATTTGACCAAAAATTACATCGACAAGCAATTATATACCATATTTCACTATTTACCAGCTCAATTACACTTCATGACATCACAAATCATCATCATCCATCAATTACACATGTTAAAAGTCAAACTAGGTCAAACTGCCTATGAAAAATGCCTGCTGGAGAAAGCGCAACGTCCCTAGAGAAAGTGCAACGTGCTGGGGAAAAAGGCAATTTAAAGGCCGTTCAGGTGTCCAAATGCTGATTGAAAGTTGCTATGGATAACCCTAGATGTCTACTACATGATAGGATTTTCAAGCACTCAAAAAGGTGGCTACTAGCCCTCCAAATCTTGATTCTCCTAAGAGTACTCAGAAAGCGCAGCGTGGCCTCCAAAAAGTGGGCAGAAATGTCAAATTTTGCTTGTTTTTGGGAATTTTGACCCTCAAAAAGTGGTTGAAATGGCTCCACCGTTGACTAGGATTTAAGTATACATCAGGAGGAATCCACAAATGCTGAGAATGCATCCATTGGACCTACCCAACAAAAGCGCAACGTGGTCCATGCTGCGGTTTTTCTTTTCAAAATTTCCAATTTTGACCAAAACTGACAAAAATAAAAATTTGCTCCAAAACTCCTAAAAATTGGTCTAGAGATGCCTGAAAAGGTATGTTATGCCACTAAGGAAGCATCAACAAGTAACTCCAATTTAGCCTTCTCCTTTTGACTAATTATGGTTTCCTTTAGTTTTGCTTACAATTGTTGACTTTGAATTTGTAAATTTGATTCCTAGTGTAGTAGTGGTCAACCATGCATTTTTGTAACTTGTTGTCTCTGTTATCCTTGTCAAGGAGCTTCTCGAAGTGAATATTGACTTTCTTAAGCAAAAAATCCATATTTTCATTGATTTCCATGGATATCCTTTCTTCAAATGTCAACTCTTCCTCTGGTGGATTTTGCTCTCTTTCTTTTTGAAGTGCCCTTTAGAGACCCATGGTCCTTGGCCTCTTCCTTGTCACTTGATATTCATGCTTTTCTAAATCTTCACTGTCAGCCACTGCTTTGCCTTTCACATCTTGCATACTAACTGGAAATTTATTTTTCTCTAAAGACAATTGTTTTGCCTTCAACTAATTGTTCTCTTGTTCTAGGAAGGAAATTATGAAATTAGCCCTTGCCAATTTGTCCTCGAGTTATTTTATATGAGTATATTTTTCCTTGATGATATGTTGTAGATTTTCATGCTCTTCACTGGCCTTCAATTCTACTATGTTAATGTCATGATGGATGATCTCCTCAACATGCAAAGATGTCTCATGTTGTAATTGTAATCCATGCTCTGCTGATGTGGGCTTGGCCCCTTCCTCAATCTGAGGAGAAAACACAATACTTCTACCTCTCTGGTATGTTTGAGTGACCTCAATCTTCCTCCTCACTGAAATTGTGCTAGGTGAGACAATCTCCACATGTCTAGATGGTGTTGATGGTGCTGATGGTGAACTAGGGCTAGTAGGTTGGCTACTGGAAGTCAAAAATACATTTTCTTGCATGAAGGTTTCCCAAGAGATGTTCTTCTTTTCAAGCTGGTGTAAAACAATGATTTTTATAAGAGCATGGTGGAAGAGGTTGCCTTCAAGACTACTCTGCTTATGTTGAATTTTTTTACCATCTTTTCCAAACTTCTATAGAAGTAATAGGGAAAATTGAGTGGCTTTACCCCTGTGAAATGCATGATAAGTCTGATATGATACCCACATAGTCTAGAAAATATTCCCTCACAAGTGAATTAATTCATGACGATCTTCATTAGTGGTGTATACTTCTCAAGGAGGTGCCCATTAGGAAAAATTTTCTTCATGTGTTGTTGATAATGCCTTCTGAGATAGGGCTGGTAATTTTGAATGTCTGGGTATTGATTTTTGATCCATTTTTCACCATGATTGGGTATCCATTTGGCCTTAGCTACTACATCAGTTGATATAGTGAAAGTAACCCCTGCAATCATGACCTTATCCTTTTTGAGTTGTGTGGCAAACAATTTGGTTAATGTGGCATGGTATTTGACTTTCTTAACTTGTTCACAAAAAGGAAGACACCCTACCCTTTGAAAAAATTGTTTGGTTAGTGGTGAATAAATTACTTCGTGAGTGGTTAAGGGCTCATATCTTATCAGTTTTCCTCCCTTACTGTAATACTTCTTCTCCTCCATTAGATTGTTTGCAAATGGAAAATCCCTAATGGCACAAAATAGGGAAAGGGAGTGAATGGGATAGGATGAATGAGTTAGGGAAGGGATATGGGAGTAGGAAAATTTAGCGAGGTGGACAGGGGTTTTAGGGAAGTATAACAAGTGAAATGGGAATGGGAATTGAGCTAGGAAATTTGTACACAGTCCTAGCTAGGAAAACTGCCAAAATTTGGAGTATTAGGCTAGGGTTTAGGTTTTGGGGCTTAAGAAATGGGAATGAAGGGATGTGAAGGCTATGGGAGATGGTTTTGAGTGTGAGGGAGGTTAACGAGTCGATGGGAAGGTATTTTTGTCTTGAAAGTTTTGAAAATATGGTCCGGCCATTAAAACACAGCGTAGGGGCCAATGGGGGGTTTTCACTCTCAATCAATGAAATTGAGCTGCAAGGAGGGGTTTCTAAGGTGTAACTTACTTGTTCACTGATGATGAACACCTTGATAGCCTTCAGGAACCTTCAAAAGTTGATTTTATGCCTTTGAGAGAGAAAACACAGCGTGTAGAAGAAAGCACAACGTGTAGCCCATAAAGCGTAGCGTGTAGCCCAGAAAGCACAATGTGGCTACTTTGGAATCAAAATTTTGGACTGTTTTTAATGTGAAATTGTTGATATTTCCTTGGTAGGTGAGAGAGAACTCTTCTTCAACGAGGTGAATGAGAAAATGAGCTTGAATTGGTCTTTTATAACTTGTGATGGTCTCTTTTCTTCATAGTAGTGGGATGGCCCACTACATGTATTTTCACTTTGCTTTGAAAACTTGTAGCTTTGAAACTTTGTTATGCAGCTTTAGGAACATTAGGAACTTATTACATATTTGAAACATAAATTACAATTTGAAACCAAACTTCATTGAACAAATTTACCTATTTCCACTCCTCATTTGCTGGATTTTATGCATGGAATGACAGATTTGGTGACATTAACCCTAATGACCAAATGGTGACACTGAAATGAATGAAAACCATGATGATGTTTACTGAAGTGATGATGATGACCTTTCAATTATGGTACACTAAACTGAGTGATGACAAGGATCGGCATGTAAAATTTATGAAAGGAGTGGAAATAACCCTAGACACACTATCTAGTGACCAAATATTTATTTGAAGACCTAATGGAATGACAAAAAATTGACTTTGAGAACCTAACAAGACATGGTAAGAGAATATTTGATCACTGGTGACAGGCTGAATAGACTGATACTAACATTGGCTCCAGCTGGGGATGGCGGCTCCTTGGAGGTGTCAAGAACACCGTAGACCGAGTAGGCTAACCATTGGGCATGGAGTCAAAAATAAAAAAACAAAACTAAATAATGAAAACTGACTAAAAAATGAACTGAATTTACTTTTACTAAACTTAGGAATCAACATCAAATCAAGGGAGCTTTATGGCCTTCACTTCGGGCTCCAAACTCCGATGATTCTCTTATTCACACTTTGGCAGAAAAATTAAACTGATATGTACAATGAAATTAAGAAACTTCAGAAATATGCTCAAAAAAGGTAGTGCTTGAGAAGCCTACCATTGACTGGTCCTCCGATGCAATATTCTCCATTCATTTCCTCCAATAGATAAGCATGTTGTCTATCCTCTTGAAGCTGAAATTTCATATGCATGTTGTCTATCCTCTTGAAGCTGAAATTTCATATGGTCCCTTCCATAAGTTCTAAAATTTACCGTGCTTCCCTTTCTCTTAGTTTCTAACATCCCAACGGGGGACCACATCACCAATTCTAAAATAATCTACCTTTGTCTTGCGGTCAAATACCTTCTTAATTCTTTCTTGAAGCTTAGAGGTGTTTTGAAACACCTCATCCCTGGTTTGCTGGAGATGAATCATTTGATTGATCTGACGTTGCACATCATTCATTTCACTACCTGCTTCGTGTAATAATTTCATAACTGGGATTGCAAGTGATGCAGGGAAAGTTGTGTCGACTCCATATACCAATTGGAAAGGAGACATACCTATTGAATTCTTGCTACTCACTCTGTCCGTCCATAAGGCATTGATAACTTTTTTATGATAGTTTTTCTTTTTTTCCTTCAACATCTTCTTTATAATGTTGACGAAATATTTGTTTGAATATTCAGCCAATCCATTACCTTGTGGATAATATGCAATCGAGTGACCCAATTTGATGTTGTATTTCTCGAAAAACTCAACCATTTTCTTGGACTTGAATGCAACCGCATTATCTGTAATTATTTTGTGTGGAAAACCAAATCGAGACAAAATATTAGTTTCCAAAAACTGAATAAAGACTAAATCTGTAGCTTGCCTCGTTGGGATTGCTTCTATCCATTTAGTGAAGTAGTCGGTAGCTATCAAGATCCACTTATGTTGGGAAGAATATGCATGGTGGATTTCTCCAATGAAATCAAGGCCCCATTGCTGAAATGGCACTTGCACGGATATGGGTTGCAAAGGCAGTGGGAGAAACTTCCTCTTACTTTGAAATATCTGGCATTCATGACAACTCATCACGGTTTTATATAAATCAACAAAGAGAGTAGGCCAATAATAACCAGCCCTCAACACTTTATTTGCCGTATTTTTCCAAAAAAAATGACCTCCATAATATCCCTTGTGAAAATAACTCATTACCTCCTTGGCTTCAGTTTCTATAAGTAACTTTAGCAAGAAAACTCCTGGGTCTTTCCAATATAGAGCGTTGTCTGAAATGCAGTACTTAGAAGTTTTAAAATTTAATGATCTACCCTTGCTTTTAGATATGTCTGGTGGAGGATTAAGATGCTAAAGAACATAAATGGTGTCGACATACCAAGGGGACGAGAGAATTTTTTTTGATACCTGTATGAGTGAGTCATCATATTCTTCTTCGAACAAAACTGAAATGAGATTGATGTCAAGTGCATGTAAATTGGATTCAACCGTCAACTTTTACAATCCCTCTCCTTTTATTAGCTTTGTAGGCTTGATCTCAAGATCATACTCTAGCATAATTTCTATCCACTTTCCTCTTCTGCCTTCCGGATTAGTCTGCATGAGGACATCCTTCACTGATGCATTAGGGACATAGGCTAGAATGTGTGAGTGAAGGTTATACACTCGAAAGTCCTTTAATGCATTTACTAGGGCCAAGGCTTGATTCTCAATGATGTTATATCTAAGGGGAACATCTCTAATGGTACAACTAAAGAAAGCAATGGGTTGCTCAGTCTTATCCTTATTTTGCATAAAAACAACGACCAAAGTATGTTTGGAGGAAAATTAAAATATGATGAAATCAATGGTATAGTCAGGGCTGAACAAAATAAGAGTCGTTGTCAAAGAAAACTTAACTGAACTAAATGAATTTTTAGCATTCTCCGACCACCTTACCTCACTGTCCTTTTAAAGCATATTGGCCATCTCTCGAAGATGCTCGACAAGGTTTGGGATAAATCTTCTCAAGAAATTCATCTTACCATTAAAGGCTTGGATCTCCTTCTTGACGCATGGAAAATATATTTGCTTAATGGATTCAATCCAAGAAGGATCAATACAGATACTATCTTTGGAGATGATATGGCCAAGAAGCTTGCCCTCCTCCATGGAAAAAATACTCTTTTTGGGATTGAGTGAAATCCCAAAATTTCTGCACTTCTGATATACAACTCTCAAATGAAATAAATTTTCATCATGAGAATGGGAGGAAACAGTCAAATCATCAAGGCACACTACTAGAAAAACATCTTTCTCATTTGCGAAAATGATGTCCATCGCCCGATGAAAAGTGACTCCTGCATTCTTTAGCCCAAATCGCATTTTGGCATACTTGAAGGTGCCCCAAGGTGTCGTGAAAGAAATTTTGTCTTGGTAATCCTTATGCACTAAGATTGATTATATCTCAAATATCCATCAAGGAGCGACATTCAAGATGACCCAACCATTCTTTGCAGGATATGGTCCATCTTAGGAAGGGGATAGTTATATTTTAAGAACACCTTATTCAGGTTTTTGAAATCAATACAAAGATGAATCTCTCTCGTTTTCTTTCTCACCAGAACAATATTTGACATCCATTCTGAAAATCGAGTGGGAACAATGATACCAACTTTAAAGAGTCCATTTACCTCTTTCTCTATTGACGGTAACAATCTTGGATTAATTCTTCTCAATTTTTGTTGGAAGGGCTTTTGATTAGGCTTGGCCAGAATTGTATGCTGAATGATATTTCTATCATATACTCTCAAATATGCATAATCACAAGAAAATACATTAGACAATTTAGATAACAAGGCTATGTATTTAACTTTCATCTCTGGAGATAAGGACTTGGACAACTTGACCATTTTGGCATTGTCTATTGTTCCAATATTCACATCTTCGACACCCTTCTCAGTAGGAACCATGGTCTTCTTTCTGGCAACATCATCTTGATCAAACAAATATTCAGTACAAGACCCCTTGGAATGTTATTATCTTTAAGATATAACACTTCAACTTGAATAGCCTCGATCACTTGATCATATTTATCATATACCTCATAAATATAAGAATTTTCAAACTCACCTTCCATCTTCAGAAAATTATTCACCTGTTTGTCATCCCAGAACACTTGCCAATACCTCAAGTTGTCAGGGACAGCTGGTCGATGTTTGACATGAATTTTAAAATTTCCTATTAGAACATATTGGAATCTTAAAGGTACTTGCCGATGTGGAAAGTGAATCTGCCATAAGATTTTGACTTCTTGGAATGACCGACAATGTATATTCAGGAATTTTTTTGAGAATTTCAAGTAAAACATTTCAATATGCTCTCATCCTTGGATGCTTTGCATGGTATTCCCATTTTACCTGTTTGATTGCAAGCTCGAAGTCGCCATAAATATAAATTCTCTTTGTACCTAAATTTTTCATAATTTTGAGGCCGATGATCAATGCCTCATACTCAACTTCATTATTGGAGCAATCGAAAGCTAAATTATAGGAACACAATCTCATATTTTTTGAAATTTTACTTGATTGATGAATTGGACTACGGATCCAGATTATGATGCCTGCCCCATATTTTCCTAAGGCACCGTCGAAATCCATGGTTCAAAGACCATTCTCATCACCGGGAAGTTGGAATTTTGCAGTTTGATTTGTTTCTTCCTTTTGGGCCACTCTTTCAACCTGTTTAGTTCCTTTTTCTGATTTTTCCGATATCTGCTCTGAAGTACTAGGTTTATTTCCTTGTCCCTCATCCAAAACTTCTTAGACACTATTTGAAATTTCTAGAATTTCCTCAGCTTATATAATCTGACTATCTAAATCATCAAAACCACTATCATTAAACAAAATAAAGGACTCAATATCAGTATATATAGAATTGATAGGGTGATTATTTGGTGATCATATACTTCATTTTTGTCTCCCGTTACAACTTCCTTAGTTGTCCAAAAACCGGGATGGTGGCATAAGAGAAATCCAATTGAAGAGTACTTCTTAACTTTTATCCCCATGATCCTGACAACAACAAGCCATACCGTGGAGGTATATCAACCACTACCAAATCCATTAAGACATTTTTAGCAGGAATTTATTCAAGTGAAGCCAACAAGTATTTTATAAGACCAAGACATCGTACTCTATTAGAATAAAAAGAGTAAATATAATGGTAAGTTCGAGTTATGTCCAAGCCAAAATTTTCCATTATGGCCTTTGGCATCAGGTTATGAGAAGCTCGGAAATTAAGCATGACATTATGGAGGATACACCGATGAACCCTCAAACTGAGATAAAACGGGGGAAATTCCCTATTTTCTAGTTGACCATCTATGGATGGACCAAAAAGGAGCTCAGGTTGATCATCTTAAACATTTACCATGTTTGACATAGGGTATAATTTCAACATTTTAGCAACATGATATTTGTATTGGTTATTTTTCACAAGCTCGGTCAAGGGGATAGAAACTTTCGACTTAGAGATTTCATTTTCTAAGCTAAACATATTGGATTATTTATATACCTCTTATACAGTGGTGTCCCTCTTGTCGGGCTGGTATTTTGTTGCAGATTTCTTCTTTTGGCCTTCTTTCTCTTTGTTTGGTGTACTTGTATATGCTTGGTTATTCTTTCTCTGATTTGTAGGAGCAGACTCCTTTCCCTTGTTTTGACTAGCTTGGGGATTTTGTTTGGACTGAGTATCTTTTTTGCTGAGTTATCCTCTTCCGAATAGGAGTGATAGGAACATCTTGGTTTCTCAAATAATATTGTCTCTACTGTGATCTGAGAGCATTAAGATACCCCCGTTGATAGTCATCAGATTGGACCTCTAAATCATCATCATTTGCAAGCATATAGTCCTCATCTTTCAGAAAATACGTTTTTTCAATGTATTCTTCATCTTCTGTAAGGAAGATAGCCTGTCCATCTTCTGTGAAGGAATGATTTTATTCTACAATCTCATCTTCCTCTTCAACCCCTTGAGCATAATTCTGCTGCAAAGGAGTGTGGATCTGCTGTTGGGATGGCTGCTTTGGAGCTCTTTGTTCCCTTTGTTTAATCCTAAACTGAGGCTGCTGCTGCTGGCCTTGGAAATTAGGATTCCAAACCTAAGTTTCTGGTTACCTTTCAGTGATAGAAATTCTATCCACCATTATCTCCACAGTCCTAATCAGAGTATCCAATTTTTCATCAGAGGATGTGGATGGTTCCTCCTTAATTTTCACCTTTCTTTCACCTTTGGTATTTGAATTTTTGATCATCAAATTTTCTTCGACACTAACCGCGTTTTTATGCATCTATTCAAGTGTTACATAGCTTCTTTCTCTGAGCTGGTATGCCATATCTAGATCAAAAGCATCCAGATAGTGCAAGGGAGAAAAATCTAGAGGAGGCTTGATATCATTGGGGATTGAGTTATATACCCAGTTAAAGCGAGCAGTAAAATCTTGAACAGAATTATTAGGATTTGTTTCTAAATTTTCATATTCAGAAGGAACCTGAAGTGGATTCTTTTTCACTTCCCACCTAGCTATAAATGCATCATTTAATTGCTCCATATTTTCTATGAAATGGGCGGTCAAAGAACAGAACCATGTTTTTACATCCCCGAAAAATATTTGGGCAATGATCCTCATTATTACATCATCGACATCAATCTCTTCTAAATTAATGAAATCAATGACCTTCACTAAGTGTTGCTTGGAACTAATCTCTGAGGTTTCATCAAAGAGAGGAATCCTTTGACCACAACCTTGTGGTAAGGGTGCAAGTTGACTAGGTAAAACTAGAGGTGAAAATCTCACCATGAACCCTACTAAATGTGGTGTAGGAGTAACAATAGGAGGGGTAGAATGAGAAGGTTTTTGAGGAGGAAATGATGTATAAGGGATGGAATAAGTGGCAAAAACTAATAGAGATGGTGTTGGAGTGAACAAAGACTCTTGATGATACTGGATGATAGCTTTCTCAGATGTATATTGGAGTTGGTTGGCTAATTTTTCAAGTTTATCAAACTGACTCCAGACTTTCCTATCAAAATCTGACTCAGAGTTGGATTCTATAGATGATGTACTATCTTCAATCTTTATAGAATCAAATACTATTTCATATAATGATGTAACTTCAGATAACCTCAAGGGATCAAACACTATTTCAGACAAGGAAGTTTCTGACTTTGATCTAAACAAAGATAATTCAAATTTCAGATCGAATGGAATATCTTCAAGGGAAAGTATTTTTGCAGGTAATAATGTAGACCTTACCAATGGAGATGAACGTAACTGAATCTATGAATGTTGAGATCTATGTTTTCTGATGAGCTTCTTCGGACCTTCAACAGGAGGAGCTAGATGTGGATCAGGATTTGATCTTGTGTATCTTTTCAAAGCCAATGTATTCTTGCTTTCTGCACCTCAGCTCTCTACAACCTGAATCAACCTTCACGAACACTAGGGCCTATCACCCACAAGCCTAGAATTCGATGAAAAGTAATAGTACTCCCAGGGAAGATTTGTCACTTTGTTCCTCGACAACAGCGCCAAAATGTTAGCACTCCACCAGTTCTTTGAAGGCTAAAAAGGAAACTGACAAAGGTAACTACATACCACTTTGACCTAGTAGCTAGCCCTACCAGGCTGAGAGGGCTCTCTCTATGTGATCATAGTCAAATATTGACTGTGATATGAAGGATATTAGGCTAGATATGATAAGCTCAGGTAGGTTTTGAGTTTTTTAGGGTTTGATGCTAGATCAGGGATGAAACCAAGTAGCTAGGTCTAGGTATCAAAGGGTTTATAGTTGCAAAGATATAAAGGAGCAAGGTAGTAGTGGATATATGATGGATTTAGGGTTTTGTAGGTACGGTGGAAGGTCTGAAAAGTAGAGGAATTTAATGAGCATGTTCAATCATGAATTCATTAAATTGGAAGCATGAAACACAAAATGATATTTCCATATAAACAGAGCTAAATTAATAGAATTATGCTTATGAACTGTAAGGAAAGCCACTGAAGATACAAGATATGGAAATAACATCTATATTTAATTCATAAAATACTACAACAGAGAAAAGACATGATTATAAACTCACTACACATGATTTCCTAGATAATAGCTACAATTGCATCCTTTGATTTCCGAATATGAAAATGAAAGTACAAGTTATAAGAATTACAATCCTCTGATGTCCAACTAGTCAAATGACTCTGAAAATGATAGATACAGACCAAAACAACATATACCCTCTCTCAGGGGTCAAATCCATCAATTTTGGAGCTGATTACATGATATTCTCAACAAAATCGCAATGTCTAGGGAGGTCAACCAATTCACCTCATTATAGGAAACTAGATACATTTGACCAAAAAATACAGTGAAAAGCATGTATCTACCCTATTTCACTATTTACCAACTCAATTACACTTCATGACATAAAAAATTCATCATCCATCAATTACACATGTAAAAAGTCAAACTAGGTCAAACTGCCTATGAAAAATGCCCGCTAGAGAAAGCACAACGAATTCTGGAGAAAGTGCAGCGTGCTTGGAGGAGCAGCATGCTAGGGAAAAAGGAAATTTGAAGGAATTACTGACTAGGATTGAAGTACACATCAAGAGGAATCCACCAATGCTGAGAATGCATTCATTGTACCTCCCCAACAAAAGCACAATGTGGCCCACGATGCGATTTTGCCAGTGTGACTGGTTTTCAAAATTTCCAATTTTGGCAAAAAACTGACAAAAATCAAAATTTTCTCCAGAACTCCTCAAAATTGGTCTAGATATGCCTGACAAGGTATGTTATGCCATGAAGAAACATCAACAATTAACTCCAAGTTACCCTTCTCCTTTGACTAGTTAGGGTTTCGTTTAGTTTTTCTTGCAATTGTTTGACTTTGACTTTGTAAATTTGATTCCTGGTGTAGTAGTGGTCAACCATGTGTTTTTGTAACTTGTTGTCTCTGTTAGCCTTTTCAAGGAGCTCATCCAAGTGAATATTGACTTTCTCAAGCCAAAACTCCCTATTTTCATTGATTTCTATGGCTATCCTTTCTTCAAATGTCAACTCTTCCTCTGGTGGATTTTGCTCTTTTCTTTTTGAAGTTCCCTTTGGAGACCCATAGTCCTTGGCCTCTTCCTTGTCACCTGCTCTTCATGCTTTTCTAAATCTTCATTGTCAGCCACTGCTTTTCCTTTCACATCTTGCATACTAGCTTGAAATTGATTTTTCTCTAAAGACAACTGTTTTGCCTTCAACTAATTGTTGTTTTGTTCTAGGAAGGAAATTATGAAATTATCCATTGCCAAGTTTTCCTTGAGTTCTTCGATCTGAGCATATTTTTCCTTGATGATTTGATGTATATTTTCATGCTCTTCACTAGCCTCCAAGTGTACTATGTCAATGTCATGATGGATGATCTCCTCATCAAGTAAAGATGTCTCATGTTGTAATGGTAATCCCTTCTCTGTTGATCAGGGCTTTGCCCCTTCCTCAATCTGAGGAGCAAACACAAGCCTTCTGCCTCTCGGTATGTCTGAGTGACTTAAATCTTCCTCCTCATTGAAACTGTGCTAGGTGATCCAATCTACATATGTATAGACGATGTTGATGGTATTGATGGTGAACTAGGGCTAGTAGGCTGGCTACTAGAAGGCAAAAAGACATTTGCCTGCATGAAGGTTTACCAAGAGATGCTTTTATTTTCAAGCTGGGGTAAAAAAATTATTTTGATAAGATCATGGTGGAAGAGGCTGCCTTCAAGGCTACTCTTCTTATGTTGAACTTTTTCTGCCATCTTTGCCAAAATTCTGTAGAGGTAATAGGGAAAATTGAGTGGCTTTACCCCTATGAAATGCATGAGAAGTCTGATATGATATCCATATATTCTAGGAAATATTCCCTCACAAGTGAAGTACATCATGATGATCTTCATTAGTGGTGTATACTTCTCAAGGAGGTGCCTAACAAGAAAAGTCTTCTTCATGTGTTATTGATAATGTCTTTAGAGATAGGGCTGGTAATTTTGAATGTCTAGGTCTTTGTTTTTGAACCATTTTTCTCCACGATTTGGTATCCATGTGGCCTCAACTACTACATCAGTTAATATAGTGAAAGTAACCCTGCAAGAATAACCTTATCCTTTTTGAGTTGAGTGGCAAACAATTTGGTCAATGTGGCATTCACAAAAATGAAGACACCCTACCCTTTAAAAACATTGTTTGGATAGTGGTGAAGACATTAATTCATGAGTGGTTAAGGGATCATATCTTATTTTTTGGCCTCCCTTATTTTAAGAATTCTTCTCCTCCATCAGATGTTTTGCAAAGGGAAAAACCATAATGGGAAAAAACAGGGGAAGGGAGTGAAGGGATAGGATGAAGGGGTCAGGGAAGGGTGACAGGAGTAGGAAAATTTATGGAGGTGGACAAGGATTTTAGGGAACTATAGGAAGTGAAATTGGTATGGGAATTTGAGCTAGGAAATATTTACACAGTTATAGCTAGGAAAACTGCCAAAATTTGTAGTATTAAGCTAGGGTTTATGGTTTGGGGCTTAGGAAATGGGAATGAGGTGAAGGCCATGGGAGATGGTTTAGAGTGTAAGGGAGGTTAAAAATTCTATGAGAAGGTATGTTTGTCTTGCAAAATTTGAAAATATGGGCTAGCCACTAAAACACAACGTAGGGGCCAATGGGGTTTTCAATCTAAGTCAATGAAATTGAGCTGCAAGGAGGGGTTTCGAAGGTGTAACTTACTTGTGCACTGATTCTGGACACCTTGATAGCCTTCAGAAACCTTTAGAAGTTGATTTGATGCCTTTGAGAGAGAAAACGTAGCGTGTAGAAGAAAGCACAACGTGTAGCCCAGAAAACGCAGCATGGCTACTTTGGCAACAAATTTTTGGACTGTTTTTGACTTGAAATTGTTGATATTTCCTTGGTAGGTGATAGATAACTATTCTTCAATGAGGTGAATGAGAAAATGAGCTTGAATTGGTCTTTTATGACTTGTGATGGTCACTTTTCTTCATAGTAGTGGGATGGTCCGCTACATGTATTTTCACTTTGCTTTGAAATCTTGTAGCTTTGAAACTTTGTTATGTAGCTTTAGGAACATTAGGAACTTATTAAATATTTGAAACATAAATTATAATTTGAAACCAAACTTCATTGAACAACTTTACTTATTTTTGCTCCTCATTTGTTGGATTTTAGACATGGAATGAAAGATTTGGCGACCTTAACCCTAATGACCTAATGGTGACACTAAAATGAATGAAAAACATGATGATGTTTACTGAAGTGATGATGATGACCTTTCAATGATGGTACACTCAACTAAGTGATGACAATGACCGACATGTAAATTTTTTGAAAGGAGTGGAAATAGCCCTAGACACACTATCTGATGACCAAATTTTTATTTGAAGACCTAATGAAATGAAATTTTTTTGACTTTGAGAACCTAACAAGACATGGTAAGAGAATATTTGATCACTGGTGACAGGATGAACAGAAAGACACTAACAACTGTAATAGTTGAAATTTTCATAGAATGGAGGGAAAATTATTATAGAGGGCATCACTTGTGGTTTATTAATGGCCATGGAAATTGAAAAAGGAAAAGACACAAGAAATGGAAATTTAATATGAGAAAGAAAAGAAAATAGGAGAAAAGAAATATGAAGAGACATAATTATGCATGCAAGGGAAATTAGAGAGAAAATGGAGGAAAATGAAGAAAAAGGGAAAAAGGAAAGGAAGAGACTAGACATTAATGATAAAAATGCATCAACGAAACAATTGACAACTTTTGATAGTTTTTGGCTCTGTTCTTATTCATTGTAGTTCTCTTACACTCTTGCACACTTAAAACATCCTTGGAGCACCCTAACATTCACTTGGACTTGGAGAGAAGCAAGAAAAGGAATTATGGGCAGCGAAAAAGAAGGTTGCATCAACAACTATAGCCAGAGTTCATTGCAAGTAATAGGTTGCATGTGTGATTTTGTTGCTAATATTTGTATGCATGGTACATGCATGTGGTTCTTTGGTTGCTTTATTATCATTGGCATGGGATTTTCCTGGATAGACAACCTTGCCTTTTCCTAGATAGAAATGGTGTAGTGGGGTCCTTATTTTGGTTTAAGCTTTAGATGATTGGAAAACTTTGGATCCTGGCGAGGTGGTCTCGGGAAGTTCCCAAGGGTCAAGGGTGGAGATGAGATTTCTCCTGGAACTCTTGAAAAATGGGTGGAGACAGGAAAATTCCTCTTGGAATGGTGAATAAAGTTGGAGCCATCCAAGCTTGTTGGTGTGAGTGATTTCTGGATCAGTTAGGTGAAATCACTGTGGTTGAGGATTGAGGTGGTTTGGCCTCTGGAAGCCCTAGTTGGCTCTGTTTTGGTTTAACCCATATGATACCACATTCATGCTTAGAATATGGCATGAGGGTGAATGTATGAAAGAGAGATTTGGTTCATCCCAATCTATGGTCGGGTGGTGCGTGGAAGTCCATGACTTGGTTGGAATTTGCATATGTTCATATGAAATATTTCCTTATTGTTATCTATGAGCATATGCGATGGTTATTGTGTTGATATAATGACTGATTTGTCATGGATTTTATTATGGTTATATGTTGATTTCAGGCATGGTTGAATGATGTTCTCTTACTATGGATCTTGTTCATGATTTGATTAGTTATGGAATAGTTAATGTATGCATGGACTAACTAGTGTTGTTGCAACTAGCTTGAGAGGGAATTGAGCCTTATTGATGATTCTCTGATTAAGTTAAGAAGATCATGATCATATATGCATTAATTACCTGTAGTTACTATGTTTACTACATGTTTGATGAAATGTTTATCATGTGACTGGCATGTCCGAGTAAGTTATATCCTTAGTATTCATTTCACATACTTTTTTTCATTCTAGAATGAGTTCTGAAGAGTTATGGGTGGTACTAGGTAGTGGCTTGTAGGCTAGCCCTGAAAAAGTGCCAAAAATCTCACAACTACACCCTATCAACTAGATAATTTCAGTTATAACCGCATGGAGGAAAGATTATGCATGTGATTTAAGCCTTCCAACCACATGCACAATGGGTCAAGCTTGAGGTTGGGGTGTAAATATTGAGAAGTGAAAATTCCAACTCAGAGATTGATCACTAGTGGTTGTTGTTAGTCACCTAGGTGATCTAGTGTCCCTGAGGGATAACAATATGTTTCCAGTTAGTAGACCCTACTTCCATAAATAGAACTTAGAGGTTGGGTCACATCATAGTAACACTTAGCTCATGTTTACCCTAGAGAGCTTGTAAAAGCATGTAAATATGGGATGGGGCGGTTACAAGGTGGTATCATAGTGAGGTTGCAACATTAGACCTCAGGGTAAATGCAAATTGTTATGCATGCATGCCATTTATTTATATGTTTATCATGCATGCATGCTAGCTATTTATTTTTATGGTTCTGATATTCATGTATGAGCTGTTATGCTTGTGATGTAGTATTGTGCTAATCTAGATTGGCTTATGTAGATTAAATAACCTCCCCCGAGATACCTTGAGCTATGTTTTTTATTATGTTTTACATAAATAATAGTGACATATTGTAGGAAATAGAATTCCAAGAGATGAAAACCATAATAGTTGAGTACAATTCATATGAATCTCCATACAGGTTGGAAGAGACCTTAGTAGGATGGGAGAGATCAATTGAGCAACAGGGAGAGGGAAATTATCCTGGTTTGGTAGACACATTGAGAAGCTTCAAGGAAAAAATTATGAGTTGGAATCCATACAATGAGAGGTTGATTGAGGCACAAGAAATTATTGCTACAGATCAAGAAAAAAAATTGAGGTTAATGCAGTGATTCTTAAGAGCCTTACAAATTTGCAAAAGTAAGGATAATTGGGGATCTGTTATGGACAAGAAGAAAAGACAAATGGTGCAGATGGAAGCAGGACTCAGAAGAGGTACAAGTTGGACAAGGATGATACAATGAGAAGTGGTAGATCCTTGGATACACCTGGTATGAGTGCTAACACTCATGGACTTATTCTAGCTCCGATTATGAGAGACATCATTTCCATTACCGCTAGCATCCTTATAGGAGTGAGAGGCGTTAATTTCCAGATGAGTTCAGGAAAGCCAAGCCTCCTAATTTTGATGGGGAAGTGAAGAAATCAGAAGATGCATAAGCATGGCTACTTGGGATGAATAATTTCTTCAAATTGCTTGATTATTCAAAGAACATGAAAGCCAAGATAACTACATTCAGTCTCAAGGGAAAATAAGATATCTGGTGGGAAGATGTTAAGCATGTGAGAGGCATCAAGGAAGAGGAGTTCCATTTACATGAGCATAAAATATTCTTCAAGAAGAAGTACTTATCTGAAAGATATTATGATGGAAATACGAAGGAATTATATGATCTTAAGATGGGTTCCATGATAGATGAGGAATATACAACCAATTTATTAGAGTTGTTGAGGTATGTGCCCTACCTCAAGGACAAGAAACAAAGGTCCAAAGGTTCATCAATGGATTGCCTTTAACAATCAAAGATAGAATTGAGTATGATTAACCTTGGTCATTGGAGGAAGTCTTTGGAAATATGAAGCATTATTATGAGTAGTCTAAGTGCAAGCTTGAGTTCAAGCGTGTATGGAAAGATAATGAGAATATGAAAGGAAAATGACCTAGGAACCAAGGAATATCTTAAGATGCATGTGAAAAGGAAAATGTGGGACCTCATAAGAAGTTCAATGCAGCTGAGAGAGGACATGGGACTCAACCTAAGGAGCAACACAATAAAGGCGATGACAAGAAACCTTTGAGGTTTTGGACTTGTGGTGGAGAGTATCGCAGGAGGGATTTTCCATCACATCAGGGTGGTAGGCCTAATATTTATAGAGCTAAGGAGGCACAGACAGTTGGGGATGTAGGTAAAAGTATTCCCTGTATCTATGCAACAGTGGATAACATGCAGGATGATCATCAAGCATTTATTATCAAGATGGAATGTAAGTTTGTGATCAAGTTGTTTCTATTTTGATTGATCCTGGATCGAATTATAGCTATATTATTCATGACTTGGTGGAACAGTGCTGGTTGAATAAATAAGTGCATGTTGAATCTTGGTTAGTGCAGTTGGTTGTAAGAATCAAGAGAAGAGTTCATCATTGTGTGAGATCTTGTGCATTTGATCTTAATGGAATTCCTACATCAGTACATCAAATTGTCTTTCCTTTGGGTTCATACAACATTCTTCTGGGAATGGAATGATTGTTCATTCACAAGACTAAGGTGAAATGCTATGACAAGGGCATTGAGTGTATAAATTATGATGGGGAAAGGAGAATATAACATGGAAAGAAGAATCCTACATCAGTGAGAATGGTTACAACTATGCAGGAAAAGTGTAGTCACATGAAGGGATGTGTATTTTTTGCAGTTCATATTTCTGGTGAAAAAGGGAAGGAAGATGAAGATGATGAAGTCTTGAGGAAGTATCTTGTCTTGAAAAAGTTTCAAGATGTATTTCCAGCAAATTTTCCATAATTTCCTCCTCATAGAGAGGTGGAATTTTCTATAGAGTTGATGTCGGGAGCAACAATGACATCTAAGACACCATACCAGATGACCACTACAGAACCAATGGATCTAAAGTTGCAGCTTAAATAAATGCTTGACAAGGGATACATACGACCAACTGTATCTCCTTGGGGTGCACCAGTGTTGTTTTAAAGAAGAAGGATGATATTCTCAGATCAGGAATTGATTACAAGTAGTTGAACAAGGTGACTATCAAGAATAAGTATCCATTTTTGCAGATTGATGATTTGTTTGATCAGTTGAAGGGAGCTGCAATATTTTTGAAGGTTGATATGATATCATGATATCATCAGGTGTGTATCAAGGAAGAAGACATCTAGAAGACTACTTTCCATACAAGGTATGAGCACTATGAGTTTGTGGTGGATCCTTTTTTTCTTACCAATGCTCCAACAACCTTCATGTGTTTTATGAACAATGTGTTTGAAACCTTATCTAAATAAGTTTGTGATAGCCATTTTTGATGATATATTGGTATATTCAAAGAATGAGGAGTATCTTGCAAAGCACCTGACAATGATGTTGATATTGTTGAGAGAGCATCAATTTTATTCCAACCTTAATAAGTGCAGTTTCTGAATTCAAGATTTTTTGATCCATATTATGAATGTTTAGAGATATTTTGGTAAAAATAACATAAATTTTTTTTAGTATCAAACTCATTACTTGGGGCATTTTTTTCCAAGGAAGGGCTAACAATGGATCCAAAAAATATTAAAGCTATCATGGAGTGGCCAACTCTTAGGAATGTAGATGAGGTCAAATCATTCATGGGACTAGAAGGTTATTACATAAGGTTCATCAGGAACTTCTCTAAGATTGACTATCCTATTATATATTTTTAGAGGAAAGGGAAGAATTTTGAATGGACTGAAGTGTGTGCAACTAGTTTTGAGCAGTTGAAGCATTTTCTTATAATTGCTCTAGTCTTTAAGATTGCAGATCCTGACAAGGAGTTTGTGTTTTATACAAATTCGTGTAGGGAAGGACTTGGTGGAGTCCTGATGTAAAAATGACAAGTGGTTTGCTATGAATCAAGGAAGCTAAATGAGTAGGAACACAATTATGTGACTCATGATCTTGATTTGACAACTATCATCTATGCATTAAAAATTTGGAGACATTATCTCCTTGGCAGGAGGTCTGTTATGATGAGTGATCATAGTGGGATGAGGTACTTGTTTTACCAACCAAATTTGAATGCCAGACAAGCTATATGGTTGGATTACCTTACTGAGTTTGATTTCGAGATTACGTACATCAAGGGAAAAGAGAACAAGGTTGCAAATTCTCTCAGTAGGAGAGTGTAGGTGAACCATATTTCAGTTGTGATCTCTTATGGGACATAATTGCAGGACCGGATCTTACATGCAAGGTAGCATGATGAGAGGTATCAACAATTGAAGTAGATATTGTAGCAACATGGTGAAGGTGATAGGGATGAGGAGTATCACCTCACAACATATGGCTTGGTCAGATTCAGGAGCAGGATTTATGTGCCGGATAATAGCGAGTTGAAGAAGCTTATCTTGAGAAAGTTTCATGTCAAGCCATATTTAGGCCACCCAGGATATCAAAAGACTTTGAAATTTGTTAAGAAGTTCTACTATTTTCCTAATTTGAAGAAAAATTGGCTGTGTTTGTTGCTAGGTGTTTGGACTGTCAGCAGGTGAAAGTTGAATGCAAGAATCTAGCTAGTCTATTGCAGCCTATTCGATTCCATAATGGAAATGGGAGGTAATTTCCATTGAATTAATTATAGGATTTCCAAGGACATTGAGACAACATGATTCTATCATGGTTGTGGTTGACAAGTTGAAAAATGTAGCTCACTTCATTGCAGTGAAGTATTCTAATTCAACTAGTGAGGTAGCTCAAATCTTCAGCAGGGAGATAGTGAGATTGCATGGAGTTCCAAAGAAGATTATATCAGATAGAGATGGAAAGTTCACTTCTAGGTTTCAGAAGGAGTTGTTTGCAGGCTTGGGGACATAATTTCCTTTCAGTACAAGTTATCATCCATGGAAAGATGGAAAAATAGAGAGGGTTAACAAGATTCTTGAGGACATATTGAGGATGTTTATCATGCATCAACAAAGGAAAGGGGAGGAGTATCTTCCACTGGTGGAGTTTTATTATAACAATGGGTATTAGGAACCTTTGAAGGTGAGTCCATTTGAGGCTCTCTATAGGAAGAGTTGTAATAATCCTATCAACTGGAGTGATCTAGTGAACAAGGTGCTGATTGGACCAGATATGTCGGTTGAGATGGAGCAAGAGATGGAGGTTATTACAAGGAATTTAGAGGCAAAACATGACATGCATAAGAGTTATACGTATCAGCATAGATAATTCAAGGAGTTTCAGGTCGTGGAGCATGTGTACTTGCACATTAAGCCCAGGAGGAGCTCCTTGAGGATTAGGTCATGTCCTAAGATGAAACCTTCATATTGTGGAACTTTTGAGATCCTTGAGAGGATTGGAACAATGGCCTACAAAATTGCACTCTTGCCAATAATGAAATTCCATGATGTTTTCCATCTTTCATTTCCTAAGAGATATGTGCAAGATTTTGATCATTTGATTCATTGGTCTGTATTGTAGGTGGAACTAGAGGGAGGGTTCCAACTAGAGCCTCAAGGTATATTGCAGCGGAAACAAGTCATGCTTTGGAACAAAGAAATAAAGCAGGTTAAAGTGCAGTGGAAGCACTTTGGGCCCGATAAAGCTACATGGGAGATGGATGATCAGATTCAGACATTATATCCTTCTTTATTTGCTGGTTGAAGAAAATAAGTTTTTTCATACATACATACATACATACATACATACATACATACATACATACATATATATATATATATATATATATATATATATATATATATATATATAATGTCATTGTAGATATCACATTTGGCTAAGTTATAAATCTCTAATAAGCGGTATGTTTGTCATGTTTTCCATAGTTATCATTGTAAATATTGAAACAAGCTATGTTATAAAGTGTCAGGCCAGGAGGTAACTCCTCAAAACTGAATTTCTCTTTTGAATTAAGGCTAATCATAGATATATACATGGAGGGAGAGACTCTTGGGCTTCATTTCCCAGTATCTCTTCATATTCCATCTCTCCTTATTTTTTATTTACACTATTTTACATATTCACCCAATCCCAATGATTAGGTGTCAACATTCCCCCCATTAATCCAATGGGTTGTTGTAAATCCAAGCATGGTTATGAATATTTCAAACTTTTCTCTTCTTAGCGCTTTGGTGAAGATGTATGAAATCATCTCATTTGTGGAACAATGGCGTATATGGATTGTCTTGGCCTCAACATGATGTCGAATAAGATGGTATTTTGTATTGACGTGCTTTGTTTGATCATGAAAATTTGGGTTCTTGGCCAACTTTATTGCAGAAGTGTTGTTAATCATGAGTGGAATTGAATTGTTTCACCTGCAAATATTCCAGAATTTTCTTGAGCCACACAATGTACTTTGTTGCTCCAATTGCTACCACATATTTTGCCTCCGTTATGGAACCTGTTGGAAATGATTATTTGTGTGACCTCCAGGAGACAACTCTTGATCCAAGACACATAGCATAACCTGAAGTAGATACACCAGTTTTTTTTATCTCCATCGAATTCTAAATCAGAGTATCTGATCAAGATGAAGTCACCCACCTATGTATACTTAAGTCCGAAGTCTTGAGTTCCCTTCAAGTACTTCAGAACTCTTTTTGCAACATAGAAATGTCCCTCACAAGGATTTTGCATAAAACTGGAGAGGATTTCAACAACAAATGAAATTTTTGGTCTGGCAGTAGTCAGGTAGTTGGGACTTCCTACAATTTTTCTATACTTTGTTGCATCCTCAAATTCTTTTCCTTCAATGGATGTGAGCTTCAAGTTTTGTTCCATTGGAGTAGTAAAAGGATTGCACTCAACCATGCCAAACCTGTTCAACAGATCTCCAATGTACTTATTATGAAAGAGGATTATAAACTTCAGATGTTGAGTTACTTCAATACCAAGATGGTAGTGGACATAGCCCAATGGTCACTCATTTCAAAACCTTTCCTCATTTCCTTCTGTATGGATCCAATGTAGCTCTCATTGTTCCCTGTCATAAAAAAATCATCTACATAAACCACAAGATATACAACAGTTTTTCCAACTTTTTTGACAAACAAATTTGCATCATCAAGATCATAATGTTTGAAGTTGAGTTTCAAAATATGCTCAGTCAAATTCTCATAACAGGATCACAGTGTTTGCTTGAGGCCATACTAGGATATTACAAGCTTGCATACTTTGTGTTCTTGGCCCTTCACAACAAATCCTTCTGGATGAGACATAAAAACATTCTCTTTCATATCTCCATGCAAGAAAGCATCTTTTACATCCATTTGATGGACTTTCCAACTATTCTGAGCTACCAAGACAAAGAGTGTCCAGATGGTAGCTCATTTTGTTGTGGGGGAAAAAGTCTCCTCATAGTTGACCCCTTCTTTCTGAGAAAAACCTTTTGCCACAAGCCTGGATTTGTGCTTTTCAAGTGAGCCATCAAATTTATACTTGTTCTTATAGACCGAATTGTCACCAATTGGTTTGGTTCCAAATGGAGGATCAACTATCTCCATGCATTGTCGGCTCCTCTACTTTTATTTTAGCCTATTTCTAATATTTATATATCTTTCAACCTTGCTATTCTCCATGGATTTTTCATGACAATGAGTCTTGTTGTAGACTCTAAAAATCGACAAAAAAAACATAAATAATGTGGTTTATGATACGAATTTACAAATTACACAAAATACTCACCACAAAACTCTTCAATCAGTCATTAGTTCCCTATACAGAAGGGACACATGGACTGAGATTCATACTCTTGAAAAGATAAGGGTAAAATTCCAGAGACGAGTAGCTGATCTATCCTTCTTGAAGCACTGTCACGATGTCAACATTACCACAAAATTCACCCCCTTAGGACATAGGGTGTGCAATCCCCACAACTCGGCAACATTCAACAGGTTGAGCAAATAAGTAATCCAACATGGGATTCATAAAATTTGTTGCTCCCTTAACAAAATGTTAACTCTAGCATTTAAAAAGCACATCAATCTTACTCAACTGATCCACACTGATTTATGTATAATTGTTTATGCCTATGCAACTCTCATAGCAGAGAAAGAAAATAAAATAGTTCGTGGCAAATTAAACAAGAAAATTAATAAGCTAGAATCGTGTGTAGGTAATCGTCTTTCGTTGGAAGACATAATTGAGGAAAACCATAGAAAAGGTTGGAAAAGAGTTCGAAACATAGAAAAAATCTAGAGAAACATCCCTTTCCTTATGACCGACGCTGATTTAGATCGCTTCTCCCTCACAGAATCGATCTCAGAAACTGCTGTTAATCCTACCGTAAACACAAAGGTTGACCTGAACGCTTGCGTGGCAGTCAACAATCCAAATGAATGCAGCGTAGGATTAAATAATAGGGTTAATGAATATAAGGCTACACAGATCGATATTGTGGAAGGAATAATGAATGAATGAATTCATAGCAACGCTAATTCCACATGGGTCGGAATTAATAACACGATACCCACCAACAAAGAACACACTGTCTCTACCATCGGCAAAGAACGCATAAAAATATTAGGTAGTAGTGAGGACAACCTTGACAACACACATATGTACTCTGACAACATTAAATTTGGTTTGTCTTCCATTGGGTCTAACAAAAACCCTAATATAATTCAAAAGGTTAATAAGGATAAGGATGATCCTCACATTAAATCAAGTGAGAACATTAATAATAAATTCATTAACATTAATAAGAAAGTCATTAATATCTCTGCTTACGAACTGAAATAAGAGGAAGAGGAGGTCTTGAATAAAGGACTAAACTTTTCCATAGCCCCCAAAAAAATCCCGAAAGAACAAATTATTTGCAACTTGGAGGATGAGATTCAAAATCTTAGCTATATAGATAAAGAGAAAATGAGGCGGGACTATGCAGTTATCTTGAGAAAAGTGAAGCTTCCTAAGAGAAATTTAAACTAAGGATAATTGAAAGCACTAATAAGCTTGAGGACCAATGAGAACAAAGTCATTTTAAAGGCTGACAAAGGAGGGAAAACGGTTGTGATGGATAAAGAAGATTATGTCTCCAAAATTAAAGACCACCTCTACAATAACGGTAGCTATAAGAAACTAAAATAAAACCTCGATTCCAAAATTGCTAGGGTTGTTAAAAAAGCCATCATGGAGTCCAACATGGATGCAAGATTAAAGAAATGACTTTTCCTTGACAATGAAATCATCGCTCGAATTTATGGAGTCCCTAAGCTTCATAAATCAGGTGCCCCCTTTAGACCTATTGTCAACACTATTGGGGCACCCACATACGAACTAGATAAATATGTAGCTCGCAACTTGGCCCCTCTGGTTGGAAATACCATCTCCTTCATCAAATATTCTAACCAATACATTGTTCTAATTAAGAAATAAAAATTGGATCCCGGTGATAATATTGTTAGCTATAATGTGGTGCAACTCTTCATGAAGATCCCTTTGGATGAAGCCATCCAGGTAGTAAAAGAGGTCACTGACCCTGAAACTTTGAAGCTTGCAGGAATATGCTTATGTTATACTTTATTCACCTTCCAAGGTGAATTATTTGAAAAAACGACTAGAGTAGCTATGGGCTCCCCATTATCCCCTATAGTAACCAACCTATTCATGGAGAAATTTTAAAAGAAAGCCCTTGATTATTTTCTGCTAAAACCAAAATTATGGGTTAGATTTGTAGATGACACCAGTGTAAATTGACCTCATAGAGATAAGGAGTTAAAAAAATTCCTAGACAACTTAATAGTCTATCTAAAGACATTCAATTCATGATGGAGGAAGAATTAAAAAAAAACATCCCATTCTTAGAAATTCTCCTTCTTAAGAATAAGGATGGGTCACTTGGACACAAATTTTTTAGAAAGAAGGCATACACTGAAAAATACCTTCATTCAAAGTCACACCATCACCCAACGAAAACTATGGGTGTTATCAAGACCCTCTTCACAAGAGTTGTAAGAATATCTGATGCTAACCATGTTAAGGAAGAAATTGAGTACCTAAGAAAGGTATTTGCAAACATTGGATATAAGAATAAACACATTATTAAGGCCATCAACATAGCTCAAACCAGAAAGGAAGACAGACCTCCTCTAGACAACTCCTAATCCACTAACAATAAAACCTATCTACCATACATTCAAGGTGTCATAGATAAACTTGGCAAGGTCCTCAAAAGAAAAGGAATAAAAACCTTCTTTAAACCCTTGACCACCATAAAACAAAATATGAGATTAGTTAAAGAATATCCTAACCCCCTCCAGCAAAAGGGTGTTTACAAGATCATATTCTCATGTGGTAAATGCCACATAGGGGAGACACGAATATCCTTCAAGATTAGGCTAAAAGAACATGACACTGATATTAGAATTGGCAGAACTCGATCCTTGACTCTGGCAGAGCCGACTACAAATACATGTCACCATATGTGCCTTGAAGACACCAAGATAATCACCAATGAAAAGTACCTATTCAAGCGTAAAATCGGAGAGGCCATAGAAATTATTAAGCACCCCCAAAATCTTAATAGATATGGGGGTTTGGAGATAACCATAAATTATATTCCTTTACTCCCTCCGGCCCAATTTGACCCAATGCCTCTCAGCTAAAGTCTATATTGTTCCCTCCTCTTTGTTAGTGTCAGTCTTTGCAGCCTTCCTCTAGTGATCAAACATGCTCTTACAAAGTGATTTTAAGGTGTCAAGGTCAAATTTTGTCATTTCAGTGAGTCTTCAAGTAAAATTTGGTCACTAGGTATTAGGTCTAGGGTTTGTTTTCACTCCTTTCAAAGTTTTTCAAATGTCAGTCCATGTCACCATTCAGATAAGTGTACCATCATTCAGAGGGTTGTTATCATCATGTCAAGTTCCATTGGGTCATTTTTACACATTGTTCATGCTTCAGTGGTGCCTAGGTAAGGTTCATTTCCCTCTACTAGGGTTTTGAAGGTAATTTCTCTTGGATGGGAAAATCATCAGCAAAACTTGTATCTTGATGTTCATACACCTTCCCCTATCCTTAATGTACCTTATTAAACACTTCCCATCACCGATATCCCTCAAATTCCTCATTTTTGCACAAACCCTAGTTTCTTGCTACAACTTGACAATTTTCTAGGCTAGGCTTGTGTTTTCCCCTTTTGGACCCCTGCCCCTCACTAAATATTTGAAATTAAACTTTCCCCTAATTCCTAACATCCCTCCCTACTTCCCAAAATTTTCTCAATAATTTAGAAGCCCCTTATCCCCTTCATTTCACTTCATTTTGACAAATCCCTTGTTCCACACATCGGGATAGGTTTTAATCCAATGATGTTTCTGAGAAATAAAAGGTGAATTTGGAAAACCTGAGAGAATTTTTTTTCCACAATAGTCCAAGGAAGAAAAACCTCCCTCATTTTTTACACAGGTGCCATGGTTTTAGAGAAATGTCAAAAATACAGTTGCCTCAGGAGAATTGATGCAGCTCTGAAGTGACCTTGGGAAAATCACGATTTCTCCTAGCTTGGTTGGCCTAATGACTTTCTTGATAAGTCAAATGATAACTAGATAGAAAGAGCTTTCCAAAGAGCTATCATAAGCTCAATTTGGGGTTGAGGAAGACCTTCCAAAGTTGACTGCAACAACACTCTGCCTTTAGGCAGCCTCATTTTGACCAGTAATGGGAGATTTGATTTTTGACAGGGTAAATGAACTCCAAATTGAAAAATTCTAGTTGAGTTGGAAAGTAGACTCAATAATATTTCCAACTAGCTATCCTGCACCTATTTCAGACACCAGGAAGGCCTCCAAAATTCTCTTGTGAAAAGGCGCTACGCATTGAGATGACGCGGCGCATTGGGCAACCCTCTGCAGTGTAAAAAATGAACTGGCGCAACACATTGAGATGGCGCGGCGCATTGGGATAAAAAGCCTGAAATACATTCAAATATTCCTTCAAAGACTCTCAAATTTCTAAATTCTTCATTTCCCAAGTAAGTTAACATCCCTCCATGACCAATGAATGAATTTCTCTTGGTGCTTATGGTGATTTAATGGATAAAAATTAAAACCCTACCTCCTTGCTTTTTTTGTCAAAAAAAAATTGCATAGGGTTTATGATTTGTATTTCTTGCTGCTAATTCCACTCCTAGCCATTTCTCACTCCCTCCCTCCTTCATTCCCTCAATCATTTTCTCCCTCTCTTTACATTCTCATCTACCCATTCCACATTTCCCATATCCCTAATCAACTAACCCTAAACCCTAATTTCCATCCCAAACCCTAGATATCATCCCCTAAACCCTTTCATTCCCTAAAATCCTACAGCTAGCATCAAACCCTCCCCTCATCAGTCCCACTCATCCATGGCGCTCAAAAACATGAAAGGAAAACCGACAAGTTGCCAAGAGGGGGAAAATCAAATTGACCACACTTGAGCAAGAAATTCAAAGCTGATCGTGAATCTTGGCTTGAGAGAACAAAAATGCACCTAGGAAGGATGCTAGAGAAGGCCAACATGGAGAAAAATATGTTGAGGCACATGGAATACCATTACTTGGCGAAAAACAAAAGTTGCAAGGCAAGAATCAGGAACTTGAAGACCAAGTTGAAGAAAGCATCGAGGAAGCGAAAGGAGCAAAGACGAGGTTTTGTTGGCCCAACACAGCACTTGATGGAGAACACTCAGCCCAAATTTCAAAAAATTTGGGACACTTTTTGCATTTTTGGAATTTTTGGGCCAAAACACAGGTTTTTCTACCCAATGCGCCGCGCCACCTGGCGCTCGCTTTTGATGGAGGCTTCCTTTTGAGGAAAACTCAGAATTTTTGGATTTTTCATGCAAAAATATGCATGCTCACAAATGGCCAAGAAATTTTGACAGGTTTTGAGCCCCCAAAAAGGTCAAAAACACCCCAAAAATGACCTTTCTGCCCCTTTTTTGACACACAGGAAGCAGTCTTGGGAGAACTCAGTTTTGGAGGAGAAAATGGAGGCAAAATTCAAAAATTCCACTTGTGCTAGAAAGTAGACAGGTATACCTTTCCAACAAGCCCAGTTGGAGAAAATTTTGACACCGGGAAGGCCTCCAAAAGCAGCTGCAAAAAGGTGCTACGCATAGGGAAATCAGTGTGGCGCATTGGAGGAATTTTGCTCATTTTGGCCAAAAAAATCTATTTTTCGCCTAGTTTCTTCAAAGTTTGACTTTTCTCCTTCTAATTGTCAAAATCATGATGTAATTCAATGTGACATGATGGATTTTGATGTAATTATGCTAAATTTTAACTCATAGAGGTAGATTCATCCATGAAAAGGTAGTTTGCAACTGAATGAATCAGTTCTTTAGTTTTTAGAGGCAAGCTATTCCACTGCCTACTTTTTAGTTCTCAGTTTAGAATTTGTTGGAATAGCTCCTAAACTCATGAGCTCGACCCCTAGAGGCTAGGATGAGTTGTTTTTTGCCTATATCTTGTGATTTTTCAGTCATTAGCATGGTTGGATTTTTGGGAAAGATTGGAGCTTATTGTATACTCATTTCAGCAGTTTGGCTAAGGAATAGACCAGTGGTTTGCAACACTTTATGGGATTCATGTGGAATATTGCTTTGGTATTGTGTTTTCTTCTGTAATTGTAAGTCTACATGTGTTTTATGTATGCCATATCTCTCTTTATTTCATCTAAACTAAATCAAACAAAGATAAAGGTAGAATACATTGAAAGTGCAGTGCTCTACCTAGGGTTTGCTTAGTTATCTATGTTTTCAGCTGATTGAAAAGGATCCCTGAGTTCTTCATGCCCTTTTCAACTCCTCATCTATCTAAAACCTTTCCATCTCACTCAATTTGAAGTACCAAATCACTTGTCTACCTTGCCCCATAGAGATCTCTGCAAAACTGAGCCTTATTCCCCAGACCCAAATCTGCCTTTCCATTTGAGCCAACAAAACATCATTAAATTAAATCAAACTCTTTTGGACACATACCTAGCCTAAAATGAGTCTTCACATCAAGTCATCTCAAGCCTTATTAATCATTTTTTTCTGAGATTGATATGGAGAGAGCCCTCTCCCGAACTGGTAGGGCTAGCTACCAGGTTAAGCGTGGTTTGATGTTACCCTAGATTCTGCCTTTCTCAGCCTGAGGTATATTTAGGCACTAACATAGTGGTGACCATACTGGGAAGATGAAAAGTTTGTTGTTTTCTTTATAAACTACAGACGGAGCCTGAAGTTAGCCAGGCAGCCTTCGAACTGCTCTTGCTCTGCAAGTGCATAGTAGATGAACGCTGCTTCAGTCAATCTCCGGTTTAGTTTATGAACTGAACATATGGTTTCCTCAGTAAAATTTAATCAAGTTCAGATCTAATTATTGATGGTGGACAAAGATTAGACACCGCAAGGCTGAAATCATTCACTTGGCGACGCTAAATCAGTTTCGAGATCAGATCCAAGGACTCCACTGGAGGATGAACCTGACCAGTAGAAACATGAAAGGACAATATGGAAAGATCAGGTATTCAAGTTGGAATTTCATCCAAGACATTTTTTTCTTTGTCATAAATTATTTCTTCTCTTTTCCCGAGAATGTCAAGAAGGCTTTGCAAAGTATATTGTATTTGAGAAAAGATCCTCGGCCTGCATTTGATTCCTTCCCTTTGAAGATTGTGAATACCAAATATTTGCATGCTTCTGAGCTTGATCAAGACCTTTCTTCCGAATCTTGTGATGACCATCTTCAAACTTGTGAACCTCAAGAGACCAAGACTGATTCTGTAGCATTTGTGCATACCCCTATACCTTGTAAAATTCCAGATCGATACAAGCCTCTGATTTTACTTCCTATATCCCATGCTTTCCCTAAAAATCATGACCTATATCTACCAAGATTTGATGGTGAACGTGACAAAATCATTGCTGAGAGACATGTTCTGAATTTTGAGTCTTTTCTTGAACTTTTTGAAGTTGATGAAGAGGATGTCAGTATTAGGCTTTTTGCTCTTTCTTTGCAAGGAAAAGTCAAGAGTTGGTTCAAAACCTTGCCTGATGCGAGCATCTCAGATTTCCTGCAGTTCGTCAAAGTTTTCCTCGATAGGTGAGTGGTCAGACAGAACCATTTCTTGATTATAGAAGAGTATAACCAACTGAAAAGACTGCCAGGGGAGACAGTACAACAGTTTTCTGCCAGATTTAACCAAGTTTATTATTCGATGCCAGTTAATATAAGACCTCCCCTTGGATCTGCTCTCTTGCACTACCCGGGTGCCTTTGATCCGGAAATGGAGTTTCAGCTGAGAGAAAGGAATCTTGCAACACTTGAAGAGATGCAGAACAATGCAGTAGATGTAGAGGCTCATTTGCTGATCCGAAGGGCAAAGTTGAAGGAAGAAGAGATGAAAAACATAGATCCGGAGGAATCGACATCTCTAGAGGTAAAGCTTGACATTTTGGTAAGTGCAGTGGAAGAGATGATGCAAAGGACCATCACAAGGAATGAGTATAATGTTCAAGCCCATGGCTCGCTGATTGAAGAAGAACAAGTTTCTGATCCAAAACATTTTGTTTCTTATCCCAGTTGTCATAGATATGATAATGATTGTTTTATAGATCATCTTGGAGAAGAGAGAGCTGTTGATATGACATGTATTCTTGATGATGTGTTTTATGTTGATGATTTGCCTCAGTTTGATCAGTATGATGATGATTATGTTCTCCAAATAGAAGCTAATCTTGCAGACAAATCAACAGCTAGTTTCTGGGAGGAAGAAGTTCACTTTCAGCAGCTCGAATACAATGTTCAACCATCACATATCAGCTATAGAAATGAAGAGGAAAGTGTAGCAAATTTTAAAGTAAGTGAAGGATCTTTGCCTTTTTGTTTTGCTTCGTTTCAGTTCATCAAAGAAAACATTCATGCAATCCGAAATTAACTGTCGACAAGTCTTGATTTGGACCATCTTGAGGGCAATAAAAACCTTGTTCAATACTTCTCATATCCAGATTTGCAGCCCCCGAATGCCATTGATTGTCAAGTTGCAGATGAAGACATGGAAGCTAGCACATATGATCAAATGATACAAGATGATTCGTACCATTTTGTTTTGAATAATTTCAGTTTTTGAAGAGTAAATTGCATAGTATATCTTCAAATGAGCCGCCTGTAGGTAATCATGTAATCTCATCGAAACCAATAGAAAATGGGTTGCAGCAGTATTTTCAAGTTTTTCACGATCCAATAACTGATGTGTTGGATGATGTCTGCAGTCAAAGTCTTTCTCCATTGACTACATGTGAGCTTGAAACATGTGCTGATATAAACTTGATCCGACAGCTGGTTTCTTGTCATTTTTAGTAGGAGTCTCGTCACAAAGCTCAAAACAAAGTTTGCATTCATGGTATGAGGAGAAGAGAAGTAATCCATTGGATGAGCTAAGTCCCAGTGTGCATGAACTTCAAGATCCTTATGCAGTGTTTTTGGAGGCGGATAGAGAATCCATATCATTCAACGGATCTGTTTCCAAGTTTTCATGGGAGTTGCCTTTCAGTAGTTCTCTCTTGTTGTTCATAAGCGAGCACTTGCGGAGAATTCAAACAGCAGTCGGAATACTTACTTGGTTGCATTAGTTGTTTCATTTCACTTGATCAAGTGATGACTGGAACAACTAGAGTAGGTTATATTGAATAAGCTTCATATTGAGCATATTTTCTAGTTTGTCGGTTGTGTTTAAGTATCGAGTCAGTTTTTAGTTGAGTGAGAGTCAATTTGTGTCGTCAAGTCATCATTTTTCAGTCATGAATTTCAGCTTGAGTTTTTGACTCCATTGCCTAATGGATGAAGGCACTGTCTGCTTTCCAAAGATCTGTAGTTCTTGGCACCTCTAAGGAGCCACCATCCCCATTGGAGACAATGTTAGTGTTAGTCTTTGCAGCCTTCCTCCAATGATCAAACATGCTCTTACAAAGTGATTTTAAGGTGTCAAGGTCAAATTTTGTCATTTCAGTGAGTCTTCAAGTAAAATTTGGTCACTAGGTATTAGGTCTAGGCTCAGCCACCCTTTCAGTTGTCCAAATGTCGGTCCATGTCACCATTCACCGAGTGTACCACTTACCAGAGAGGGTTTTCATCATCATGTCAAGTTCCACTGGTCATTTGTTTTACACTGTTTCATGCTTCAGCTTGTGCCTAGGTAAGGTTCATTTCCTCTCCTAGGGTTTTGGAAGGTCCTTTATCTCTCGATGGTCAAATCAATAGCAAAAACTTGTATCCTGATGTTCATACACCTTCTCCTATCCTTAATGTACCTTATTAAACACTTCCCATCACTGATATCCCTCAAATTCCTCATTTTCGCACAAACCCTAGTTTCTTGCTACAACTTGACAATTTTCTAGGCTAGGCCTGTGTTTTGTCCTTTTGGACCCCTTCCCCTCACTCAATCTTTGAAATTCCACTTTCCACTAATTCCTAACATCCCTCCCTACTTCCAAAAATTTTCTCAAGAATTTATAAGCTCCTTATCCCCTTCATTTCACTTCATTTCGACAAATCCCTTGTTCCACACATCAGGATAGGTTTTACTCCAATGATGTTTCTGAGCAAGAAAAGATGAATTTGGAAACAATGAGAGAGGTTTTTTTCCACCATAGTCCAAGGAAGAAAAAAATCCCTCACTTTTTACACAGGTGTCATGGTTTTAGAGAAATGTCAAAAATACAGTTGCCTCAGGAGAATTGATGCACCTCTGAAGTGACCTTGGGAAAATTAAGATTTATCCTAGCTTGGTTGGCCTAATGACTTGCTTGATAAGTTAAATGACAACTAGACAGAAATAGATTTCTAATGAGCTGTCATGAGCTCAATTTGGGGTTGAGGAAGACCTTCAAAAGTCTCCTGCAAAAAGGCGCTACACATTGAGATGGCGCGACACATTGGGTAGCCCTCTGCAGTGTAAAAAATGAACTGGCGCGATGCATTGAGATGGCGCGGAACATTGGGATAAAAAACCTAAAATCCATTCAAATATTCCTCCAAAGACTCTCAAATTTCTAAATTATTCATTTCCCAAGTAAGTTAACATCCCTCCATGACCAATGAATGAATTTCTCTTGGTGCTTATGGTGATTTAATGGATAAAAATTAAAACCCTACCTCCTTGCATTTTTTGTCAAAAAAATTTTGCATAGGGTTTATGAGTTGTATTTCTTGCTGCTAATTCCACTCCTAGCCATTTCTCACTCCCTCCCTCCTTCATTCCCTCAATCATTTTCTCCCTCTCTTTACATTCTCATCTACCCATTCCACATTTCCCATATCCCTAATCAACTAACCCTAAACCCTAATTGCCATCCCAAACTCTAGATATCATCCCATAAACCCTTTCATTCCCTAAAATCATATAGCTAGCATCAAACCCTCCCCTCATCAGTCCCACTCATCCATGGTGCTCAAAAACATGAAGGCAAAACTGGCAAGCTGCCAAGAGGAGGAAAATCAAATTGACCACACTTGAGCAAGAAATTCAAAGCTGATCGTGAATCGTGGCTTGAGAGAACAAACATGCACCTAGAAAGGATGCTAGAGAAGGCCAACAGGGAGAAAAATATGTTGAGGCACATGGCATACCATTACTTGGCTAAAAACAAAAGTTGCAAGGCAAGAATCAGGAACTTGAAGACCAAGTTGAAGAAAGCATCGAGGAAGCGAAAGGAGCAAGACAGACTTCAGATATTGGCTGAGGTTTCATTGGCCCAACACAGAACTTGATGGATAATACTCAGCCTACATTTCAAAAAATTTGGGAGACTTTTTGCATTTTTGCAATTTTTGGGCCAAAACACAGGTTTTCTGCCCAATGCGCAGCGCCACCTTACGCTCGCTTTTGATGGAGGATTCCTTTCGAGGAAAAGTCAACATTTTTGGATTTTTCATGCAAAAATATGCATGCTCACAAATGGCCAAGAAATTTTGATAGGTTTTGAGCCCCCCAAAAGGTCAAAAACACCCCAAAAATGACCTTTCTGCCCCTTTTTTGATACACAGGAAGCAGTCTTGGGAGAACTCAGTTTTGGAGGGGAAAATGGAGGCCAAATTCAAAAAATCCACTTGTACTGGAAATTTGACAGGCAAAAATTTGCAAAAAGTCCACTTAGAGAAAATTTGGACACTGGGAAGGCCTCCAAAAGCAGCTGCAAAAAGGCACTACGCATAGGGAAATCAGCGCAGTGCATTGGAGGAATTTTGCTCATTTTGGCCAAAAAACTTTGTTTTTCGCTTAGTTTCTTCACAGTTTGACTTTTCTCCTTCTAATTGTCAAAATAATGATGTAATTCAATGTGACATGATGGATTTTGATGTAATTATGCTAAATTTTCACTCATAGAGGTAGATTCATCCATGAAAAGGTAGTTTGCAATTGAATGAATCAGTTCTCTAGTTTTTAGAGGCAAGCTGTTCCACTGCCTACTTTTTAGTTCTCAGTTTAGAATTTGTTGGAACATCTCCTAAACTCATGAGCTCAAACCATAGAGGCTAGGATGATTTTTTGTTTACCTATATCTTGTGATTTTTCAGTCATTAGCATGGTTGGATTTTTGGGAAAATTTGGAGCTTATTGTATACTCATTTCAGCAGTTTGGCTAAGGAATAGACCAGTGGTTTGCAACACTTTATGGGATTCATGTGGCATCTTGCTTTGGTATTGTGTTTTCTTCTGTAATTGTAAGTCTACATTTGTTTTATGTATGCCATATCTCTCTTTATTTCATCTTAACTAAATAAAACAAAGATAAAGGTAGAATACATTGAAAGTGCAGTGCTCTACCTAGGGCTTGCTTAGTTATCTATGTTTTCAGCTGATTGAAAAGGATCCCTGAGTTCTTCATGCCCTTTTCAAATCTTCATCTGTCTAAAACCTTTCCATCTCACTCAATTTGAAGTACCAAATCACTTTCCTACCTTTCCCCATAGAGATCTCTGCAAAACTGAGCCTTATTCCCCAGACCCAAATCTGCCTTTCCATTTGAGCCAACAAAACATCATTAAATTTAATCAAACTCTTTTGCACACATACCTAGCCTAAAATAAGTCTTCACATCAAGTCATCTCAAGCCTTATTGATCATTTTTTGCTGAGATTGACAAGGAGAGAGCCCTCTCCCGACCTGGTAGGGCTAGCTACCAGGTTAAACGTGGTTTGATGTTACCCTAGATTCTGCCTTTCTCAGCTGAGGTAGATTTAGGCACTAACACTCTCCTCTATATTTTTCTCTTTATCCCTTTCCTCCTCCTCTCACATTCACTCTACCATAGTTTCCTTTCCCTCTCTCCCTATCTATCTTCCTCCCTAACTGTATTAATAATAATAAATTAAAATATATTAAAATATTAAGGTTAATAGTTCATTATCAATAACTATTAATCTTAATCTTATAAGAAATTAATATTAACATGAACTTTAAATTTTTTTCCCAATCTTCCCATTATTCTAATATTTAATTAATTCCTATTATCATCACCTTTAAAATATACTTAATCTAAATCACCTAAACATAAAGTTATTATTGTAATAATTTGTTTCATTATTAATATTAATCATTATTATGGTTACTAATAATATAATAATTTTATAAACTCCATCTGCCTTTCTTTTATCACTTTATAATTTTAATCTTAACTACCCATATAATGTAGTTATTAAAGTATTAATCGGTCACATTATTAGTGATAATAATGGGTATTATTACTTATAATATAATTAATAATTATACTAATTACAAAATCCATTAACTTATATTAAATAATTTTTTTCCATAAAATTAAAATAAAATAAAATCTTAATTGAAAATAATAATATGAATTGATTTTTAAATCATTATACTCCTTCCTTAATATTAATTATTTTCATAGTCGGATCCTCGACTTTTCTTTTAGCTTCTATTTAATATTTATATATCCTTTAGCCTTGTTTTTCTCCATGGATTTGTCTTGACGATGAGTCTTGTTGTAAACTCCAAACATCGACACAAAAACCATGGATACTGTGGTTTATAATATGAATTTACAAATTACACAAAATACTCACCACATAACTCTTCAATCACTCATCATATTCTTTCTACATCACTTCTTTCCATTCATCATGAGAAGAAACTTCTTTGAAGGAAGTTGGTTCAAAATCTATATACAAATTCAGTTCACAATCATAAGAAACATCCATATCAATAGGTGAATCATTATAATCTACATCACCTCCATTTTTCCTGGTTGTAATTTTTGTTTTTGTCTTTGAAACCTCATCAGGACGAACACTTTCAAGTGTCTTTGTCAGCCATTTTGGAGGACCTTTCTGAGATGGACTAGGCTGCTTAGTTGACTAAGTTGGGGCTGAATCAAGATTTAGTCTCCCAGTTTTGTCAATCACGTCACTTAAAGTGTCATCCGTGGTTGGAGCTTCATGTGGGGGAGAGAGTGGTTCAAAAGAAGATTCAAAAGATTGGTCCAGTATAGGAATCCCCCCTTCAAGACGTGGAATATAATTATCAAATTCTTGAAAATACTTTTCATTTCTGAATCTATCCACGCGATCAAGCTGCCGCTCAACAAAATTGTCAGTCTTGGAAGATTCAAGAAATATTACATCTATAGATACTACAAAATTCTTATTAAATTCATCATAGAGACGACATGATTTGGAGGCATTTGAATACCCCAAGAAGATACACTTACGACTCCTTTCACCAAGTTTTTTTCTTTGTTCCTTAGATATAAAGAAACCAAGTAACAATTTTATACAAGTTGTGTAAATCTGTGGAGCTAACTTCTCACAATTTGTGTCCCAAAATAAATAATTTCATAACAAAAATGCGAATTCAAATTATGTTTATGAAAAAACCCTTGTAGTTTGGTGCGTTGATCATTGTGGATCAAACTCGAAGCACTTTTGTTTCTGAGGAAATTTGTAATAAAGGAAGAACCATGACCGCAAGAGATTTTATCCACACAAGAAGAAAAATATGGGAGGAAAAAAGGAAACTGTTAATAAGTCACCCATAGAGAATTTTTTTTTTTTTTTTGTTTCTTTGTGATAATTTGAGTTCATTGAATAAATCATTAGAGTGGAATAACCAAAAAATCCTCCTCCCATGGAATTTCCAGCAGAGTGGTTGCATCTCTCTATTGTTGTCCTTATTTTAAAACATGTCGATATGTTTGGTCTTGAGCAGGAGACAAGTAACATATGTCAGATATCCCGCTATCATAAATAGCTTAGTGGAAATAAAATGGGAGTATTGCACTTATGTAAGGGTAGAGAACATTTATTTCACCCCACAGAATAAGGAAATGAGAACACATATTGTAAATGGAGCTCATGACATAAAATAATTGCTCATAGAACAAATGTTGAAGGAAACTCCGAGCACAGGAGTGCATAGAGATAGGTAGAGCATCAAGTGCATAAGGAACGTTAGGTAAAACTTATGAGCACGAGATTGATGTACATAGAAAAGGCCACAAAAATAGTGGCTAAAATTGGAGAAGGGCCAAAATTCGTCTGCTATGATACCATGTCAAACACACACATATAATGTGAACATGATATGAAAGATAATCATGAGATACTTTTACTATCCACAAGATATACATTTATAATATAGTGTTATGACAATTGGATTCATATTCCAAGGTCTCTTGGAATCCCTTTGACTGTCCAACTGCCACACCATAACCCTTAATGGATTAGGTGTCCAACATTATGAACCTGAACCCCCTGATGTTTCTGTTCTCCCAAATTTTGTGAACCTTGAGACACCACTAATTTTAGAGGAGGAACCTACTATTATTTTTTTTCCTTGTCCCCATCCTTTTTGTGATGATGTTGGAGTTGGGAAATCTAGAAACCAAATTGATGATCCGTCTCTTCAAACTTCATCCACTTTCCATGATCTTGATCCAATGGAGGAAATATTAGAATGGTTCATGGAGCCTAGGGTGAAGGCTAATCCCTCCATTCCTCAAGATTATATTAACACTCATAACTTCAGTCTTGAATCTGATTTGGATACCTATCATCCTCTATCATCTCTCTCTCATGATAACTTGCCCCTTGATCTTCCTGATCAGTCTTTTCCACATCGAAGTAGTGATCAGGTGCAAGGTAGTCATTTCACAGGTAGAGGAGCAGAAAGGTGAAATTTCTTTCATTCTTTCTTCCCTTTTTCAAAGTCATCTATTTCAAGAAAATGTTTCTTTAGTCTTGGTTGATTTAGATTCTACTAATCTCATATGGTAAATCAAATGAAATCAATTTTCCTAATCATCTTGGGCAACCATCATTCTTATGATGATGTCTCCATTGATGTATATGATGATGAATTCAAAATTCCATTGACTGATCCTTCGATTTCTCAAGAAGATTTTGATTTGAAATTTAGATCTTAAATCTGATTCACATAAAGAAGATTTTCTTATGGGAGTTTCATCTTTCGCTCACTATTCCTTGTGTCATATTTCTTGTAATGAAAATATTCCATGCTCTCTAGATTCACAGTCTGATGAGTTGAATATTGAAATGACATAGGATAGTGAGATTATCCATGTTGAAGAAAAGAGCAATGAAATCATATAACACCCATTATGTTCCTTGGAATCTCCTGTATTGGATGAAGATAACCCTTCAAATCAGGTTTCTCATGAGTTTTATCTGATTTATACATATCTAGATTTAAATCAGAGGGATCTTATGACTCGATTAATTTTTTTGTTGAAGTTGAAAAATATGATCAAACCAGTGACTCAGATGGCTGCCATCCAGATAATAGTGATCATGTTGATTTAATTGATAGTAGTTGTTCATATGTAATTTTCAATTTGACTTAGTTCTCAAAATGTAGTTATCTAAATTTTCAAAGTTCAGGGACTTGTCATGAAGTTGAGGCAATTCAATTCTCGTTGATGGTTATGTCAGGTTCTTGCAATCCTAGTAAGGCCCCTAAAGTAAGTAAGATTTGGATTTTCTCGCAAAACTATTTTCTTTGCATGGTTTTACTCGATGCAAACTCCTTCTTGAAATATTTGCAATATTTGATATATAGTTTTCTAATTCTCATGATCATGTATATTCTTCTTTAGTTGATTCATCTCCTTCCAAATATCTTGTATCGAATTCGAGTTTGGAATGTATATCTTTCATAGATGTGCAAAGTTGTGAAGGTAATCAATTTAAAGATTATTTTTAGCTGAAGAATTCATATCCGTTAAGGGCTTTAGTGAATAATCAACTCTTAGTATTTATTGTGAATGTAATAAAGCTAATGAATTTTGTTCTAGCCCAATCAATACTTTTTGTTAGGATATTCCGACACATAGGAAATAGTTAAGTATAACTTGGTCTAGTGTAGAGTTAGGTAAAGTGTGTTTCTTTACTATGTACATTTGTAACTTATAACCCGATAGTCACAATTTGTACTGATCCGATGGTTCACTCTCTCCTCAGTATTAACGACACTTGATCCATGGCTTAACACCTGATTGGTACATGGTATCTATTTAAAGAGCACAGAGGGTCATTTTTCCGGTAACCGTTTATGAGAGAAACATATGTAAACTTTCTTTTTATATTAATAAATTTCCTGAAGTGGTTGCGTTGGCTCAGGCCATGGACTATTTCCATCGTTGAGGATTTTAACCACGTGATATACAGGGGTACTGATTTGTGATATGTTTGTGAGCAGTGACCTTTGGTGTTTGATCTAAGGAACTTACCCTGTAAATTCATACACTTTTGAGTAGTATGAATTCCTAGAATGTGGATCAAAACCATCATGCTGATATATATATTGGATTTGATTTTACATACCCTTCTAATCTTTCATCAACATATTTTTGTAATCGAGTTCCTGGATTTATAAGGCCAAAAATTGTTTCTAATTTCCAAATATTTCATATTACTAGTCAAGTGTGGAATTGGACACAAAGGGAATTGGTCAAGAATCAATAATCTTGTATGTCAATCCACCTGTTGTATCTTTGAAGATAGTTCTAGTCTCTGGAACTGTGCCAAAGCATCCAAGTGAGGGATTTATTTGAAATGGATGACCAATGATTCAAAACATTCACACTTACACAATCTATAAGCTTCATAGTTTTTTCAAAGTGTTGATCTTCAATTTTAATAACATATAATTTTGGATGGTACTATGATCCTCCAATCCAGGGTAGCTCCCCCCTCCTTTAGTTATACAAGGGGTGAATGAAAGTTGTATTTGATGGAGCCAGATAAAGTAGTTGATAGAGGAAGTTCTATCCTCTTCATTACGAGTTAACAATTCCCCTTCCATAGTAGTTATTCAACAACCTAGTTAAGACTGCATCTGTAGGCTAGCCTGCTATCGAGAAGTTACTAACTCTCACAACTATAGAACAAAGGCTCTACCTTCCCACCCAAGATGGAATAAGAAGGGAAGTTAAGCTAAATGATCTGCCAAAGGAGGAGATTCCTGCCCACACCCCCTGGTGACAAATCCCTCCAAGAACCATGGTGCTAGGTTTCCATCCATTAGGTAGTCCACAATTGATTGTGAAAGATGAAAGAAGAAAATATTGATAATTAAACATTAATCCTGAATACTTAATTTATCAGATATAATAGAAGCGTGTAGATAAATTTCTACATCCAACACATCTATATTCAAAAGATGAGAGAAGGAAACAATTTAGATGCAGAGGTACTAATTGAAAAAACCTGTTCAATATCTATTCTCAGTAATGATTATAAATTTGTAGTGGGTTATCAAGGAAGTCAATCATCAACTTTGCCTTACCCTAACTAGTATGTTACCTTGAACATATGATGAAAAATATAGATGATTATACTGGAAAAACTCACATGAACATGAATTTTGCTAAAACTGAAGTCATAGGCCTTTGATTATCTTCAAAATTTCTAGAAAAGTACAATGATGTTTCTTGGCTGTCTCAAAGGATCAACCCTTCTTACTTCAAATTAAAATGTATATATATATATATATATTAATTCAAAAATATATAACTTAATACATTATTTTACAAAAATTAAATTTTTATCCAAAATAATTTGGATATTTCCAATTAATACAACTAAAAGTAAGGATTTTGAAACTGATTATGTGGAAACAAAACACTATTCGAGGATGTTGTTTGTAACTGCTTCTTTGAAATCTTACTTTGTTGATTCTTCCTGAGTCTTTTCTACAATGCCACCTAAAAATATGCTTTCAGTTTACTCCATAATTTTGAGGAACTTATCCCACTTCTCATCATCTCAACATGAAAAATTGATTAGCTCCTATAAGCTTCATCCACCTCGGTATATATATATATATATATTTTTTAACTGTAACGGTTATAGGGTTTTTTTTTTATTTATCAGAAAGATTGTGGGGTCTTTTCCAATCTATCCCCATGTACATTGCAGATTTCTAAATTCTGCCTATTTCCTCTATTACAAATTTCAGGGCATTTGAATATAACTGTCATTGTTAACAAAAATTAGCCCTTTCATGAGTTCACTGCCTTTATTTTCCATTTGGTCCGCTTCACTGTTTAATTTTCTGAGGATGTGGTAAAATTTGCAGCTGTCAAAATCTTGGAGCACTCTTTTCAGTCTATCCATAATGTTGTTGAGGCTAGGATTGTTGAATCGAGCTCCCTTGTTTAAATTTTTTATTATTAGCTCAGAATCTCCAAAGACTTGTAGTTTTTTAACGCCTTTGTCTCTAGCTATTTGGCAGGCTTTGAGTAGCCCGAAGAGCTCAGCTTGATTGTTGGACTTCTGACCTAGCCCCAAGTAGTAGATATCTTTGGAAAATCCGTCTGTTGAATAGATGACTCCCCCCGCTCCAGCTGCCCCAGGGTTCCCTTTTGACGCCCCATCGAAGAAAATAGTGTATATGTTTTGAGATCTCCACCAACTTTGAAAAATTTCCTCTTCATCTCTTAAACGCCATCCCGGATTTCCACTTTGAGGAATGGGGGGGTTTCTGCCCGGATAAGGCACAAGATCCCCTAACCACATCTTTTCTTCTTGCAGCAGAGAAGTGTCTTCTTTTATATACTGCTGTTTGGCCACTTCCATCAGGAAGGCTTTGGCTTTTGCAGCTATTTTCATCGGGGAATGCCTCTCCTCATTGAAGATCAGTTGATTACGTGCTAGCCAAATCTGCCAACAGACATATTTGGGTAATGCTGTCCAGATTTTACTCCAAAATGCTTTTTGGGGGATATGATGGGGATAGAGCTGCCTCCAAGAGGCAAAGAGTTCCGCTGCTGTGTTAAAGATTGGGACAGTGATCTGCAAATCCATTAAGATGAGCCTCCAGACATCCTTTGCCACGCTGCAACCTATGAACAGATGCTGGACTGTTTCTGTGTTGTTATTACACATCACACACCAATATGGCCCAGCAATATTTCTTTTCTCCAAATTATCTCCTGTGAGAATTTTATTATGAATCACAGTCCAAATAAAAAAATTCACTTTAGGTGTGGAAAATGAGTCCCATACTTTTTTCCAGAATTCTGCTGTGTGATTGCTGTTTCGGTTGCCCTGCATTACTTTATATCCAATTGCAGTGGAATAAACACCTGTTGGGCCCCAACCCCAACTGTCTCTTGCGGCTTTATGGACCGGTGCAGCATCCTCCAATTGGTCTTCGAGCTGAGCTTGTTGGTGGTTCAATCGATTTGGAACTCCATGAAAGTCCCAGCCCTCCCATTCCCCTCGCGAGTTCCACTTTGCTAACTCAAATAGGCGTTTAATACCAGCACGCTCCAACCATACTTTCAGCTCTGCTATATTTCTATTTTCTTCCAGAGGGGCGTTTCCCATAATGCGATCCTTCCATAGTTGAATGCGCTTTCCACTTCCTGGTATTCTATATACCTGTTTTAAAAATTGTTTGCTGCTCTTGCAACACAGACTCCAGACGTGCGTGCTCTTGTTAGTGGTTCTGTTCATTATATTGCTGAGATCGAAATTTACTCCATACTTCAACCTCAGCGTGCTGCTGACTGGATGGGTGGGATCATGAAGAAGATTCCACAAGATTTTGCTTCCTAAGGCGAAGTTAACAAGCAGGGGGTCCCTTATTTGCAGTCCCCCTTCCTCTCTTGGCCTTTTGACCACGTCCCAACTCACCAGATGCATTTTATTTTCGTTACCTTTGCCTCCTTGCCACAGAAAGTCTCTGAGTAGTTTGGAGATCTGCTCCATAACATTTCTGGGCGCCAAAAGAAACGAAGCCTGGAATATGGGAAGCGCAGACAGCACTGATCTGATCAGTATTACTTTGCCTCCCTTGGTCAACCAGTAACCCCCCCATGCAGCAATCTTGTTTTTGATTTTCGAAATTATATCGCTCCATAAATCTCTTTTGTTGATTCCTGAGATAATGGGCAGGCCAAGATACTTGAATCTATCCCAGTGTGCTTGTCCTTTAAACCCAAGAAGAGTAGTTATGGCTTCAAGTTCTTGCTGTGAAATATTCCAACTATACACTTCACTCTTACTTTCATTCACTGCAGCTCCAGATACTCTACAATATTTTCTGAGGACGGTGTCAAATGCCCGAGCTATTCTTGTGGAGGCTCCTCCTAAGAGGAGAGAATCATCAGCAAAAAGTGCATGATTCGAAGAGTCTGCTTCTGAAGATGATTTGAGGCCTGGAATGTTCCCAGCAACTTTCTCAGCATTGAGCTTTCGACTTAAAGAATCCGCCATTAGAATGTACAGGTATGGTGAGAGAGGGCATCCCTGCCTAATGCCTCTCTTGGCTTGGAAGAAGGGTGTTGGGCGGCCGTTGACTAGTGGTGCAATCCATGGGCTGTCAATGCAAGCTTTGATAAGTTGAACAAAATAGGGCGAGAAGCCAAAGGACAGAAGAACTTTACTGAGGTAAGATCGATTCACTCTATTAAACGCATTTGCCATGTCTAATTTAATCACCATTCCTTTCTCTTTCCTCTGTCTGCTGGAATGGATCGTTTCCTGGACCTGGATTACATTATCCAGGATTTGCCTACCTTCCACAAATCCACTTTGAGAGCAGGAGATCACCCTTTTTAACAGTGGTTTAATTCTGTTTGCTAGCAACTTAGCCAGTATTTTATACGATGAATTACACAACGAAATCGGCCTGTATCTAGAGAAATTTTCAGGATTAGAATCTTTGGGTATTAGTGCTAAGTAAGTGGAGTTGGTTCCTCCACCGATCTTTGCTTTTGCCATAAATCCTCTTATCATTTTCTGCAGGTCCGCCTTTATAATATGCCAGCAAGCTTGAAAGAAATGGATTGTGAATCCATCCGGGCCCGGTGCCTTGTCCGGTTCCATGGCCCATATTACATTTATGATTTCCTCCTCTGTTGTGAGTCTGCAGAGGTTTGCATTTTCTTCTGGACTGATTAGATTAGGAATATTTGAAAGGAAATCACCAGATTCCTCCTCGTTACTCTGTACATCTGCATTGTACAGACTTTTGTAATAAGCTTCAGCAGCTGCTTTGACTTGGTTGAACCCTTTGCAAACTTTTCCTTCTGCTGTTTTGATTTCTGCTATATAGTTTCTTGACAGTCTTGCTCTGTATTGCCTGTGGAAGAAAGGTGTATTCCGATCCCCAGCCTTCAACCACAGACTTCTAGACTTGATTCTCCAATATTCTTCTTCCCTTCGAAAGGATTGATATGCTGTTCGTTGAACTTGTATTTCTGTTTCCAACAATTCTTTTGTGATATCTTTGGCTTCCATGTCATTTTGCAGGTCTTGCAATGTTTGCACTGCCTCTTTTCTTTTTTCAGGAGGAGTATGTGTTGGCTTTTTGATCCATTCTTTCAAGGCATATTTTGTCTCTTTCAACTTCTGCTCCCAAACATAACTTGTGGAGCCGGAAATAGGTTTGGACCAAGCTTTTTTCACAGTGTCTAAGAAACCATCTCTCTCGATCCAAAGAGGGCTGAATCGAAAAGGAATGGGTCCAAGATCTTCTTCTTCTTCGATTAGGAGCTGTATTGGCTTATGGTCGGAGGAAAGTTTTGGCAAAATTTTTGTGATGATAATTTTATTATTCATCATAATGGAACTTTGCACCAGAAAGCGATCTAGTCTTGCAGAGATGTGTTCCAATCCTGTCCGATTATTGGACCAGGTATATATGCCACGAGCTGGGTTGAAATCCATCAGTTCCCAAGTCTGAGAGAGCTCCTCCACCATTGGCAGCAAGGGGTCTCTGCTACTAATTCCCCCCCTCTTCTCTTTTGCTTTCAAAACAATGTTTAGATCACCTGCTATAATGATATTGATGGGGGAATTTGCTTCTAAAAAATCAGAGAGGCTGCTCCAGCACTCTCTTTTTTCAGTGTAAGAGACTGGTACATAAAGATTAAAAAGAGAGATAGTTAACTTACTTGCTTTGTGTTTCAATTATGTGAAGATCCAATGCTGGTTTTCATGGTAGTTGATCAGCTGAATTTGGTCTTCGTTCCATAGAGTAGCAAGGCCCCCGGAGGTTCCCCTTGCACTAACTGCTTTGCCTGCTTTTTTATGCCACTTTAGTCTACTAGTCTCTAGAAGGGCCTGCCCTTCTATTTTTGTCTCTTGGAGCATGAGTATCTCTGAGGGTTCAGCTTTCAAAAGATCTTTTACAGCCTCAATTTTCGAGGGATTCCCCAGTCCTCTACAGTTCCAAGAGACTAGCTTCATTATTTATTGTTTTGTTGGATGTGGCCTCCCTTGGAGGGCCTTGGTCTGGTATTTCGCCCAATAGACATTTCTATTGTAGGCTGGCTTCCTTGTGTTTTGAGCCTTTCTGCCTCCTCCTCCCTCTTTTCCTTTCTGGATTTCCTTCCTGCTTTTTTTGTTTGACGCTCGAAGGTTTCGTCCTCCGATGTATCCGAGCTCTCCATTGGTTTTTTCCTTGCTATATCCGCATATGATAGGTTTATTGGGCTGTCTTGGTTTGGTTCGCTCTGGCTGGCTTCCGCTCCCTCTTTGTTTGGAGGTGTAGTTTCTTCTTGTTCCTCATTCTCCTGCGTTGAGTTAACTTGATGGATCTGCTGTTCGCTTTCTGTGCCATTTGGATTTGCCTCCTCTTCTTGGTTTATTTTGGATCTGCTGGTTTCTCCATTCTTATTGCCTTTTCCTGTACCTTTTTTTGAGTTTGCATTTTTCTGCACTAAGATCCATTGGTCCCCATTTAGTTTGTCGCCTTGTTCCTCCGCCTTCTTCTTGCAGTGTTTTGCAAAATGACCGTGTCCATGGCAGTGTCTGCATTTAAAAGGCAGCTGCTCATAGTCCAACTCTTGCACGTATGTCCATCCAGCTACAGTAAGTTTAATTGCTTCTGGTAACCCTTCTTCCAGATCCACTTCAACACAGATGCGTGCACATGAATACTGATCCTTCCTAGCAGCTTGATCTATGTATTTTCCCAATGCATTTCCTATGATCTGCAGGGTTTTGTGATTCCAACAGTGGAGAGGCAGATGGGGAAGCCGCACCCAAACCGGGACAGCCGAAGGAACGTCCTGAGTTGGGTCAAAGTCTGGGGACCATTTGTTTAGGTATAAGCCCTGGGGGCCCATGAAATAAGGTCCATTTCTGAAAATTAATCCTTTATCATCTGGATTTTCAAAGACAAAGACAAAGTAGCCCTTACCCACAAAATAGCTTTTGACTCCCTCTTTAATGAGAGGCTTCCAGTTTCTTTGCGTCCATTCCTCGACCGATTTTGGCGAAGGCCAGAGGCCCGTGAACTGGCCAATGAGGCCTCTTTCAGCCAGATTCAGGGCAGCTCTGCAGGTATCTTCTTCGGGGAGAGTTACTGTAGGGATAGAGTCCATCTTTTTCACAAATCTCTTCAGAGACTCAGAGGGAGGGCGCTTTGGGCCCGAGGCAACTAAAGATTTAAATGCCAGAACCTCCGGTGGCAGAGGAGGGGAGACAGACTCCCCAATGGCCTCCATGATATACAAATACCCAGATCAGGCCTTGCTAGGGACACTGAGACTGTCACACTAGGGCGGCCATCCACGAACACTGCACAGTGAGGCAATGAACACCCACGGACAGACCAGCTGCGAATAGAAAAGAGCGCAGCCAATAAAGGAAACCTGTAGAAGAGCTCCAAGCAGATGAAAGAAAGCTCCAGGGCTGGGCCTGAGCGCCCCTCCGACAGCCCAGCAATCCGAGCCGAGCAGATCCACAAAACGCGGTCAGTCAAAGTTGCAGAGCGCCGAGACATGCCCACAAGGAAAACATTTTTCCACCTCGGTATATTTTTCAAAAGTTGGCTTAGTGATAAAAATATTATGAACCTCATGTGAAATAAATAAATAATTTTCTAAACCTCCAAGAAAATATTTTCCACCAAAAATTCCTTTTACTTTGACAAACTTTAATTTATCTTCTGCTATGTCATGTAACTTGTACTAGTAATTTTCCCATGGGATCAATTCAAGCCACGAGAATTTCTTAACGATGGGAGTCATTTTTAATGAAGGATAGAAAAATTATATTGAATTTTTTGAGTTTCTAAGTTTTGACATTTGTTTTCCAGTTGTAACATCAAATTCCTTTTTGTTAATACCTTTCTAACTTCTAGGATTGCATCTATCTTGTCTTCAATCCCCATGTCTTCAAGCTAATATTTATTTTTTGAATTTAACAATTTGATGATCCTTGTTGCCTCTCTGAGTTTGTGGTCTAGTTCTTTGATCTCTAATATTACTACTTTTTCTTTGTGCACCAACTGTTCCTATTCAAATATAATCTCAATAGATTTCCACAAGTCTGAAATGGCTCAATTGATATAAATCCATATTTTCTCCTTGGCTTCTAATAATGTTTGTGCACTAGTTGATTCATCCATATATTTTTCAATATGTTTAGTAAGAATGAAACTCTTCTGTACTTATGAGATGTATGCAACATTTTATTTAAGTTTATTGTCTTCCATTCTTTGTAGTGATGCCTTTAGGTTCTCGATTTCGACATTCCTTAATGACAAATATTCCAGATATTTTCGAAACTGTTCAATGGCTTCTTGACTGGTTGATTATGTTTGTACTGTAGAAATTATTGCACTAATTTTTTGTTCTTTTTCTGCTCAACAACCATACACATCATATTTTCCTTTTCTTTCTCTAATTTCCCCACTTCCTAAGCTTGAGAATGCTCTATTGTTGGTAATTTCAACTACCTTCTTAATGCTTGAATATCTGCTTTCCTAATCTTAATAACTTCTTGAACACCAACATCAATATCACTAAGATCTAATCCTAATTTGATTACAAGATCTTCTAAATCCTTTATCTTTGTATCTTTAGCCAATGAGGACATCTTTTCTAGTTTAAGCTGATAATGAATATTGTTTAAACAAGCTTGCATATTTGAAGTTGCCATTGTAGAGCTTGTTATAGAGGAATATATCATTTCTCCAACTTGTTTGTGTAGATAAATTTGATCTATGGGATGAATTTTCTTTGTATCAAAATAAAATACCAATTTTTTTTAATCCTATGCACTTTTAGGAGCTGGAACCTTTAGCTCAAGAAATTCCAATTAGAATTGTCCTATGTCATGATCTAGTGTAGACAACAATCTAGTTTGTGTAGTGGAAGATTGTTTCCAAAACTCAGAATAGGTGGCAATTTTTAGTACTGCATTCTTCTTTTTCATTTCTCTGGATCTAGAAAAATATTTTGCTGACCCAAAGAACGGGAAGCATGTGAATCAAGAATTATCTTTTCAGTTTGCCGTGGAGAAAAAACAGGCTCGCTTGATAAAACGACTATAGTAGATGCCTCTGGATTTATGACCTTTGATGATTCTTCATTTGTATTCATTGTCTTTCTCCTTTTGAAAACTTTAAATCATGTTGATTTAGAACCTGAAACAGCAGGAGACATACTCTCACTCGGTCTCTTTAACGATTTTCTTTCAATCTTGGAGTCTATAAGGTTTTTTGACTATAAAATTTGTCTTTAACCTCTTGCAAAGTATTCTCCTCCCATACTTCCTGATTTTCATACTGTTCAATTTTTGTTTTTGATATATGAGTATAGGGATCTCACTTATGTTCAATTCTAGTGGAAGAAATTACTCCCAAAGAGTCATAAGGCCAACTGAAACTTAATTTAAATTTCATTTGTCTCAATAGACTCTCAACTTCCTTTTCTGCTACTCTGGTGTTTACTATGAATGGACCAAATTGAGATTTTAACTTGAATTTTTTTTTTTTTTTTCTTCATAGATACAAAATTAATTTCATTCATAGTCATACTTTTCCTTATGAAATCTAGAGCAAAGATACTCATGGGCACAAAAATTGGCAGTTTATATGGTGGAAATTCACAACCATAAACTCCGAATTCTTTAAAATTATGATAAATGTATAAATCTAAAATTCTTTCAATTTTTGTAGATATCCTTGGAACTACATCAATACTAAGGAGACACAATGAAAAATGTAAAAACTAATCTACAAAATCACTAAAAGGATATTCTTATGAATTTCTTATGACCAATGAAGTCTAGTGGATGATAGATTTTGACCCTCTATGCATCAAGTTTTTGAAGTGGTATTTTGAATCTTTCAGACTAATGATATAAAAATAAATGTACCAATATCAATTGATTCTTGAAAGATCCCTCTGCACTGAATTTTAGAAATTTTTCATGGATGACATCCAAGTTAAATTAACTAAAATTGATAAGGATAGAGGGATTTTTACCAAATGAAAATACTGACGAAAACCCTAAGATGAATTCATCAAAAAACTGATCATTTTGGTAGCCGAAGAGACAACAAATGATAGAAATAACCTATCTAGAAAATTCTGGAAAGATTGCTGAAGAATATGGTGGATTGGTTCGAAGAAATTTTGAACCTTCAAGAAAAAATGACTCAAATCTGATAGCTTACTACTGAAAAGTGAGTTTCTGGTAAATTTACATCAAGGAATCCACTGAAATTGGGTGAAGGGAAATTTGAGGGTTTATCTGCAAGGCCTGGAAAATGGATTCTAGGGTTATGGAAAACATAATTCATTATTTCAGGAAACTATGGCTCTTTGACTTGGTAGGTAACAACTTTCACAGTAGGTAATGAATTCAGGGAAATGATGAGCTTGAGGGAAAATTAATTGGGGTAACATGGACTTCCATAAACTGAATTTTTCATTGACATATTCAAACTTCCGAAATTCCCAATTGAGTAGCTCATATAGGTCGAATTCACACTTGGTTTCTATAATTTTGAACTGGGTGCCTATGAAGGGGAATTCATCTAGGTTTGGCATGGGGGGAAGCAATGGGCTTTCAACAGAAATATTGGATTTACCCTTTTGACTAGCCATCTTGAAAATAAAAAGATAAAAAAGAATTAAAGTACCCAGTGATGTGTTGAATGATAGAAGTAGTTGACTTGTATAATTTGAGAGTTTGATGTCGCTAAAAAATTCTGCAGATGTTGTCGAGATGTATGAATGCTAAGTAAATGGTGAGTAATTTTATTTATAATAGTGAGTATCAAATAACTATTATTGAATTAAAGTTTGGCGCATCGATTAAACGGAAATCGGGACATTGGCAGGAGGAATTTATTAATTTAATGGTCAGATCGTTAAATTATCGGGAGAATGTAGTGAAGGTTAATTTGGAAAAAGTGGTGGTAGAGGGACAAAATGGCAGGTGTGATAGTAGAGGAAATAGTGGATTGCAGAGGTGGGTGTGGAGTGGTAAGTGGTTTGTGAGAGGAGCGGTCCTGCACTTCATGTGTGCCTGACACGTAATCTATAGTGGTTTAAATAAAACAATTTTATGGACACAAAGTGCACAATTTAACTATTTTTTTATTTGAAAATATACAATTTAGAAAATAAATTGCATGATTAAAAATAGTTACAACATCACCAATCTAATCATAACACTGATCTAACGACTATCATTTCACTAATCATTTTACCACTAGTATATTGATTGATAGTTGTTTCAAATCGATTGATCTTTATGGTTTAGTGTCTCACTATTCAGATACTTTTAAAGTGGTTGAGGCACTTTAGCCTTTGCTGATAGTTATGTTAGGTCCTCACTACCTTTACAAGCCTTCTGAATATGATCATATTCATTTTCCCTTACAAGATTCTCCCTCTGATTCCATTACATCGATTGAAAGTTATTTTCTTCATGAGTTTCAGGGTTTTCAAAGGGATTTTTTTATATATCATGATCGAATATATGACTGGATGGAAGCATCTTATTTGGAAAAATCCTTTGCTAACAATAACCTTCGATATTTATTGATGTTTGCAAAGTAGGACAATATAGATGAAGGTACATTCACGAGAATATTTCAAGGTTTGTTTGATTCTTATTCTAATCAAAAGGGTAAAGATGCTGGTTGGTTAAATTTAGTTGTGGCAGATATTTCTGGAAATAGGGCACGATACATTCAATATTTTGTGCAAGCTATTCAAGTTCTTATCTTTTCTTTCGGACATTATTTTATATCAGTTTTAATTGCTTGTATCTTTTTGTTTGTAGGTCAGGAACAATTATGGTGGCTGCATTGGAAATTTCATTACACTTAGCCCTGACCTTCTAGTTGGTTAGGTTAGGAGTAGGTGTAGCTGCATTTTAGTTTCCCTTGTACACTCACCCTAAAATTTCTCTCCTTTGGAATGTCCTTTGTTTTCTTAATTTTCTCTCCCATGATTGTCTTTAGTTCAATCCTCCATTTTCTTTGTTCTTTTGATCTTGTTTCGTGGTTTTGTTATGAATTTTATTTCATGTTTTGTTAATGAGACTTTTCATGAAAACTGCTTTCTTTTGGTTCAAAAGGCAATTTGGTGAGACTTGAAAAGGGAGATTTTGACAACAGACAATGATTGGATTATCTGTTATCATTTTATTTATCTTGGGTTTTCGTATCTTTAAATTTAATGATGTTTGGACATAAAATATGATTCATAGCAGATGGAAAACTTTGGTCAAACTATAAATCCCGTATCTATTCTAGGATCCTCATTCCAAACTTGGTCTTGTAAATAAATGGTGATTTTTATTGTTTATCCAATCAAGTAGAGAAGCAAAGGGGGAAAATCGATAGCGACATATCAATATCAAAGGTATACACAGCTATCTTTGAAGGGACAACCTCTCTTTCTCTCAATAAGTCAAGATCCCTCTTCCACCCCAATGAAATAATAAGTGCCTAAGTACATTTTAAATAAATAAATAAATAAAGGGTGAAAGAAGAGAAAGGATTCCTACGCAGGGAGGTAAAGCAAGTAAATTCGTCAAGGTACTAAACAGACCTGCTAGCAGCAAAGCAATGCATGTGTTCTTGTAGTGACTTCGTCAAGGTACTGAATAGAATCAATGGTATTGGAGAAAAACCGGAGATGAAAAATAAGACTCTGTTCATCTTAAACACGAAAATATATTACCCTTCTCTTGAATCTAAACAATTGGATGCAACAAGATTTGTGGGTGTGTTTAACCAAGAAATGGATTAAAGGATACTACATTTATAATCAGGTTAAGTGGGAAAACCAAAGTAATCCACATGGAGAATCAATAATTCATGAAAGATTGAGACCTTGCACTTAAATATAATACCTAAACAGAGAAGGTGGAGTTCTACGAATGTGTCGCCAAGTGTTGTCACTGCGAGAAACACCCTCCAAAGTTTTTCCTACACTTGAATTTGTGAGCCTACTGTGGATTTTGTGATATGTTGTTCATAATCACTTCATAGTCAATTTATGTTTTTCTAAGCCCTTCATATATTCTAGGTGTCAAAGTCATTTTATCATACATGCTCAACCCTCAAAGAATTCATATGTTCACTTCTTTCAACGCAAGATTACATAGGTATTTCACAACCCTTGAAGGTAAGGATTGCACAATCACTATTGACGATGACTGCGCAGTCCATCAATATAATAAGTTGTGCGACCTATGACGATAGTCAATACGCACTCTCCATTGACAATATCCCTCTCACTTTGGTTGAATTTGTACTTCTATTCCAATGAGTTTTTTCAACTATCAGTTTTATGCGCTTTGGTCTTCATTAGTGTTGCTTTCAATTTTGAGACTATCGGTTTTGATTTCTTTTGAATTCTAAAAGTGGATTTTTTTTTTCTCTCTTTGCTATATCATGTATCACTTTCAGTTTCCCTAGCTTCTGTAAGTGTAGTTTTCACCTTTTATTACTATCTCCTTTTGGTAAGGGAAGTGTCACATCTAGTTAAAGGGAGTCATTTGTACATTCTTGAAGAGAAACTATGATGCATTATATTACACCAATGTATTCTGTGTATCATGGGGATATGCATTAGAATAACTCCCCAAGTCTTGAGCATTGTTTCTTTAGTGTCGTGACTTGTGTCGTAAAATGTATCTTAACTGTCACATTTGGAGGTAAGTGTTGTTCTATTATCGTTTCAATGATGAAATGTTGATATTGTGTGGAAAATGCTTCTTTGTCAAGTGGTTGATCATCTATAATAATGCGATCATGTTCAAGTCATGTTCTGGTCCCATCTCTGATGCAGGAGCAATAAGGCAGAGCCAATAATGTGACAAGCTGGTCAGATGTTGTGGCTTAGGAAGAGGACTAGCAGTTCTAAGAATTTGAAGGCTTGATTTTTAAATTATTTTGTTTGAGTGGATAATTACTGTTAGTTAGTAATGCTGTCAATTTCTGAGTTAAAATGGGAATAATTTTCTATCAAAAACTTCCTACGAGGAGACTGAGCCACCTAGTTATTTCGTTACATAGTTAGTCTACATAATTATAGGAATTAGTTTTTCTAAAATTAGTAAATCCCTCTATTCATGGAGGAGGGTGGTTAGATGTTAGTTTCATTTCCCTAATTTTCATGTGAGTTACACAGGAAGAGGGGTCCAGAGAGAACATGAGTAAAAGAGGTGTATGAGAAGAGTAAGTAGAGACCATAACTAATTGTAAAAACCAGTTTTTCAAGGGCTTGGGTATGTAATTCCATTTATTATTAAATTACAAGTGTTTAGTGTTTTCGATCAGACTCTCTATTTTATTTCCCTATTGAATCGCATATGTATTAATCGCACAGTAGGAAGGACAATAAGATTTGCAGGCACAACAAGGACCATTAGATATAACACCGATCAACGGTGAGAGATCACATCGCAGTTGGGAGGACATCGCACATCACAAATTATAGAGGTTACAGCCAAGAGTTTCGCAATTTAAGTTTTTTAATTTGCGATGCGAAGTGAATTGACGGAGATATCATGTGGATCGTCGAATCGAGAAAAAACCCAATGACGGAGATTGCAGCGCTCGGAAAGCGATTTCACAAATCACAATATTTAGATGTTAAATTTAAGGCCATCGCAAGGTAAATTAAATTGGTTGCGATGCGAAGTGGAGAAGACATTCGTTGACTCAGCGCAACATCGCAGATCGCAGGAAATAAATTTTAGCGTTAAGTTAAATTGTAAATTCGGCGAAGTGCGATCGCTCGTGATTGGTCGGGCGTGTTGTGGAACCCTCCGGTAAGACGCTCTGCGTATATGCACTGTTTTGGGTTTATATGTGTATGTTTAAAGTAAACGCTGTGATCACGTATGTATGTATGTGTGGAATTGTAAAGTGTATATTCCGCGTGTATTCTGATATTTTTTGCACCTAGTCGCCATCATCTGGTATCAGAGCAAGTTGATGCTCTTTGGGAAGTTTTGGTGAGGTATAATAGCAAGGTGAAGAAACTTGCTTACTGTAGAGGCTGAGGGAGTATCTCATTAGGAATCCTTGGAAAGAAAGGTTCAAGAATTCTAGCATTACAAGATTGGGGGAATTATTTGAGGTAATGTGTTTTGAAAGTTTTTGAATTTATTAAATGATAACTGGTTAATTGTAGGATTAGTGCATTAAAGTGTATAGCTTTCAGAGTGCATCATGGATATACTACCTTGGGAGGATAGGTAGGACAGGTTTTTTGAAGAACTAATCTGCAAAGGAGGTATTATTGGTCTGAAGAAAAATGACAAAAAAATTGCACCAGTGATATGTATTGAAGCCTAGATTGGTAAGATTCAAGAGTTTTGAGAGCTTTTGACTATTGTGTGAAGAGATTAACTGCATACAGGTGGAAGTAAGAGAAGATGAGTAGATGATAGTGAATTTGTTAAACTGAAGGTTGGAAGAGATATTGAGTGCAGAGGGTATGAAGAAATCCTCAAAGGATAAACTAGAGTGAAAGAAGATTGTGAATGAACCTAGACAACAGAATGCATTGCTAGAGAAGGGAGACTAACTATAGTTCTCCAAGGAAGGTGAGTAGTTTCAAAGCAAAAACCTAGCAGCTTTGAAAGCTAAGGAGTAGGAGTACTCAAGGAAAGGTTCTATTTGAAGAGCCAAGAAGAAGAAGAGTCACCAAGAGATGACTTAGGACTGGGGACAAGTACTACACTTGTTTCAAAGATAAAAGAGGTTTGTTGCAACTCACAAGGTGGATCAGGATGATTCCATAGAGGGAAGAGGAAGAGATGACCACAAATGGTTATCTGAAAGGTTAAAGGAGGACTCACAATCAAAAGAAAGAAATTAGCAGAGATGTCAGTAGAAGACTAAGCATGGAAAAGCTTGGTGTGGTATCTACAGACAGGTTGAAGGAGTCAGCTTGTAGAGATGGATTGTTTGTAGTCCATGATGAGCAAAGAGGCGTTTATGAAGGAAAGAAGACTATGGCTACTGATAGTCATAGTAAAGGTTCTAAGGGAGATTATTAAAGATCAAGTAAGAATAAAATTGATAGAGAATTAGCTCAGATAAAAGTGCAGCTAGAAGTGTTGAGAGAATTCATACAGGGGAATATGGAACACCAAAGGTATAGTTGGGTTCTTTGAAAAAAAAGAGTCAAGTGGAGTAAGTTGCAGATTAGGATGAGACATGAAACACGTGTGCAAATAGAAGAAGAACTCAGAGGAGCTGAGTTGAAGCATAGGATGCGTGTTGAGGAAGAGATTTACTGATGTGAACCTGAGCAAGGGTCCGTTCTTGGTGATAGTAGTAATGAGGATGAAGACATTAGACCAACTGATGGTTTCATGGATCCTTGGAGGGATGAGAACCAGCTGAAAGAGCTGATGTTTGAGACAAAAATAGAGGCTATTTATCCTTATGGTTTTGAAAAAATATTATTGTACATTTGTAGGTTGTATAAACTCCAATTATGGCAGACAGTCATTTGGAACTGTCACACAGACTAGGAAGAAGACGATAGACTGTGGCCAAGTAGATTGCTCAAGCATGGGAAATGAAATACAGTCTCTTGATACTGTCAAGAAGTTAGAAAGGACATTGATTGTTCATAGACACAAGAGAAATACAGAGAAGGACTAAAATCAGATGAAAAAGGATGTTCAGTTGAAGGACATTCAGAAGACAGGTCAAAAGGAATGTGACAAAGAGTTTGCTGAATTTAAAGAAAGTTTTAGTAAACTAGAGAAGTTGATTCAGTGAGTAATGGCTGAGATGAATATTATGGTTGGGTGATGAGAAAAAAGAGAGTGAAATGGTATGCATTGCAGCAGAAACAATGACTACATTCACTAGTTTTGAGGAAGGATAGCGAGCTCAAGAAATATGAGTTTGAGTAGGGATTGATGAAGCAGAAAGAATTTTTCCCATGTGAATATGACACAGAGAGTTTTATGGGAAACATTGATAAAGTGGATATGGAATTCAAGAAGAATTTGATGGAGTATTTTGACAATGAAAGTCAGCTAAAATAATTTATGGTGAGACCATCCAGAGAGATCTTAGAATCCCATGAATTTAAAACTAATATTTTGTGTGTGAATGTAGGAAATATTGAAGTAGGAAAACTATCTCATGTTGTCATAGAAGAAGAGGGAAGCCGAATTCTGTCTTTTCAAGAGATGGAAGAAGTTTCATATAACCATATGATGAAGGAGGAAGAGTAGTTGCTGAATACTGCTATGAAATATCTTGTAAATATTGGACAATTATTACTGGGTGATGTCAAAGAAGAGCAACTAATGGGTGTTGCTGTAGATGATCATCAGTTACTAAAGGATGTTAAACTTGAAAACAACCAAGATAAGGAAAGTTGGTTGATATGCAGAGGAAGAAGATGGTGAATATTGTACAGAACTTGTAGCAAAATTCCAAGTGTTTTGTATTTTTGATCGGGCTCTTTGTTTTAAACCATATGTTTGATTTTCCTATTGAATCGCATATGTATTAATCGCACAGTAGGAAGGAAAATTGGATTTGCGGGCGCAACAAGGACCATTAGATCCGACACTGATCAGTGGTGAGAGATCACATCACAATTGGCATGAAATCACACATTGAAAAGTATAGAGGTTACTGCTAAGATTTTTGTAAGTTAAGTTTATTAATTTTCTCCATGACAAGATGGTGTTCAAGAAATATAACAAGGGTACCATGCAAGGTGATACTCCAGAAGACTACAAAACAGGATGATCATTGAACAAGAAGATGAAGGGAAATTATGTCACACTAGAAGTTGGAAGATCCAGATCACATAAAAGAGTCCATATCTTCAAGCATTTTTAAGGAGAAAGTGGAAGAACATGCAACATATATCATGAAGATACAAAGATAAAAATAATAATAGAAGCTTGGCATTGACACACCGTCATAAATCCCATGTCATCAGTGTCAATTCATGTCTTGTTAAAGTGCGATATCAAGAGTCATATGTGTTATCATGTTTCCACATCAATTGTGGATGTATTTATGTATTAATGAAAATGAAAAAATATAAATGTGTAGAAGTCCAAGAGTCACATGTGGAATATGAAAAGTCACATGTAGACTAAAAAGTCACTAGGAAACATCCAAAATTATTGTATAATTTCAAGAGTATCTTGGAAGTATAATAGTCATGAGGGAAGCTCAAGAGTCATGAGGATATGAAAGGTCTTTCCTCTTGTTATAAATACACCCCCATATTTCAAGCAAAGGGATTTTGGAGGCTTAAGATTTGGAGAGCTAGTCTTGGCTTCTCTAGCTTAGCATAGGAGTAAAGATCATTCTTTGGATAAGCAAGAAGTGACTCAATGTTTCACTATGGGAGCTAGTGCCTTGCCATTGTAACAATGTATTTAGATGTTTTACTTGATAATAAAAATCTCGTTGAGCCAACACATTTCCATGCATGTATCATGAATATTGTAAGACTATTATTTATATGTTTATTGTATATATTATGTTCATATGTACTATCATATTTACTAAAGAAATTGAACTACTTCATTGGCGTTGGTACTTATCTTGTTGAATATATGTTTCATTTTCTTTAATGATCATTGTGTCTATGTGAACTATTTCACTGGATAACTAATGCATCTTTCCTTTATCCCATGTAACTCTCTTAGGATAGTACAATTACTTTCCTCCTAGAGACTTACTCTTTACTTCCCTCTTGTGAAAGTCTACTTTTACACAATGAAATTGGTGTTTCACAGAGTCAAATTACTTGCTAATTTCAAAGGTTATGTGCATACTCTCTTATGTTATCCATTGAATCTAAGGAAAACCTTAGATTTATGGTGGCCAAGACAATACTTTGGATGAGATCCTACTCCAAATAGTGTGAGGTCTAATTGGGACTTAACATCAGGGAGACCCCCTTGGTTGATGGATTTCCAACACCGTCAAAAATTGACACTAGAAGGAAGGTGAGATGAAAATTTGTGACCATCGAGTATGTTTTCAATATCTTATCTTAAATGGCTCATCCCAAAAACATACTCGAGGCATTTTTCTAATAGATCCAATGGTAAAATTATAATCCCTGATGAACCTCTTTATGACTTGTCTCAATTAATGTTTGATGGTGAGGGTGATACATCCATAGTTGAGCATGCATCTCTTTTTCTCAAGTTATGTGAACAGTATGAAATCGATTGTGAAGATGTGGCTTGTGTCCTGTTTTTCCTCATACTTGAAGGTTGAGTTAACCAATGGTGGCATACCCTACCACCTACTTCCATTCATTCCGTTGAACACTTCATCAAGGAGCTTCATTTAGCCTTTGATAAGTATGATTAGCGAGATGTCCTTAAAAGGATTAATCAACTAAGAATGAACCCAGATGAGTCAATTGATTATTTTTCTACTTGATTCCTTAACCTATGTATGTGTTTCTTGAAGAAGATATGGATTGATATTTCTTTAAAATAAAGTTTGAATGTTTTGTTAAAATATCTTTACATTGTGAATGTGAACCTGTTGATGTTTTTGTTCTCCCAACTTTTGTGAACCATGAGACACCCCTAATTTCAGAGGAGGAACCTATTGATTTTGTTCCTTATACCCCTCCTTTTTCAGTATTAATCTAGGTGCATTTTTTGATGATGTTGGAGTTTGGAAATCCAGAAACCAATTTTTTGATCTGACTCTTCAACCTACATCCACTTTCCATGATCTTGATCCAATGGAGGAAAGCTTAGAATGGTTCATGGAGCCTAAGGTGAAGAATAATCGTGCCATTCCTCAAGATGATATTAACACTCATAACTTCAGTATTGAATCTGATTTGGATACCTGTCATCCTCTATCATCTCTTTCTCATGATCCCTTGCCCCGTGATCTACTTGATCAGTCTCTTCCACATCCAAGTAGTGATTAGGTGCAAGGTAGTCCTATTTCACTGGTATAGGAGAAAAAAGGTGAATATTATTTCGATCTTTATTCCCTTTTTCAAATTTTGTCAAGATAATGTTTCTTCATTCTTGGTTGATTTAGATACTACTAATATCGAATATTGATCAAATAAAATCAATTTTCATAATTAATATAAAGTCTTGGGAAATCATAATTCTTATAATGATCTCTCCATTGATGTATATGATGATGAATGCCCAAGTGCATCAATTTGTATTTAAGTTTCTCAAGAATATTTTGATTTGAAATATTTGGATATTAAATCTGATTCGGTCAAAGAAGATTTTCTTATGGGCGCTTCCTCTTCCGCTCACTATGCCTTGTGTCCTATTGCTTGTAATGAAAATATGTCATGCTCTCGAAATTTACAGTCTCATGAGTTGAATCTTGAAGTGACATGTGATAGTGAGATTATCCATGATGAAGAAGAGAGAAATGAAATCATAGAACATACATTCCATTCCTTGCAATCTCTTGTTTTGCATGAAGATAACCCTTCAAATCCGGTTTCCCACAAGTTCTCTCCAATTTATACATCTCTAGAATTACAACCAAAGGGATCTTATGACTTGAGTAATTTGTTTGTTGAAGTTAAAAAATATGATCAAACCAATGATTCACATGGATTTCATACAAATAATAGTGATCTTGTTGATTCAATCAATAGTAGTTGTCGACATGCAATTTGCAATCTGACTCAGTTCTCAAAATGTAGTTATCCAACTTGTCAAAGTTTTTGGATTTATCAAGAATTCGAGGCACTTCAAATCTTGTTGATGGTTGTGTCAGGTTCTCGCAATCTAGGTAAGGCCCCCGAACTAATTCAGATCTGGATTTTCTCGCAAATTTATTTTCTTTGCATGGTTTCACAAGATGAAAAATCCTTGAAAAATTTCTAGTATCAAAGAAGTCATGTAATATCTATTTACCCATAATGGCAAGAGTGGTGGAGGTTATGCCAAGGTATCACAATCCTTTATGCAATCAAAACCAATAACAATGTCAAGCACCATTGTAGATGGTCATGGCAATGAAGACATCTTATAATTATAAAACAATCCAAAATGAAACAACCATTACTGAAGCATTAAACCTTGTACAACCCCATTGATATTGGAGTGCATTGTATTATAGAGTGAAATGCAATATGATATTATCTATCTAGGTTTATCTAGAGTTAACGACTTTTAAAGACCATAAACATTAAATGATAGCTAAGTAACACCCCAACGACTAAATATCATGAACACATCAAGCTAACTCATTAACACCCAACCAAGAAAATGTTATTCATTATATTATAATAGATACTAAAACTATTTTTTTATAAAAAATTATATATATATATATATATATATATATATATATATATATATATATATATATATATATATATATATAATGTTCAATTTTTAAACTTAATCTTTGTGCGAAACAAGACATGGTAAACCTTGTGCACATAATAAGTGCAGACAAGTTTCAGAGGAAAGACATAACATGGAAAAATCATGTTAAGGAGAATACTTTGTATTTTATTTATTATTTATTTCAAAAGTATTCACATTATTACAAACAAGTGCTACATTGTAGCTATTCCCTGCGTCTTAGATTAAAGATAGGTAAATTAAAGTGAAAAACAATAAAATAGCTATGTGACATTGGCTATGAGAACTGTCGAACAGAACATTGGCTACAAGAATTGTTCACCAAAACTCAATTGTGTACACAACAAACATTTTCTTCCAACATTTATTGAGGGCTGATTTACTCTCCAAAAAGGTGTTAAGTAATTCCGAGCTAGATTTGTATATAGATAGGATTGATTTGGTAGGTCTGATTAGATAGCCTCAACAAAGTTTTGTTCATGGTCATGAAATCGAGTGGGATATTCAATATTGAGATCAAAATTCACGAGTATATTTGCGATCAAAATTCACGCAAGTATATCTACCATTAAAATATAATATGCAAGCACATGGTTTGATTTGTCAGTAGGGATTCCAAAGTGCAGTAGATTTTGTGTAGACACTACACCCATAATCAAGCACTAGAAAATTTCATAATGGGTGGAATGTCGAGTTGAAACATTATTTCGGAAATTTCCTACAATACAAAAAACTATGAAAATCTACATTCAATTAAATTAGTTTTTAAATTTTTAGACAAAACTAAAAAAAATTACAATGTTTTCCTACTATATACACAACTTTAAATATCTAAATTCAATTAAATAAGTTTTAAAATTTTTCTAAAATAAAAATAATATGATTAATATGATTGATTATTAAAAACAGACATACTGTACTAATATTTAAATCATGAGAAAACTGGATGAAATTTATATTTAATTTGTTTTATAAACAAATTTGTTTTTAATTTTTTATCAAAAATAAAAAGAATAAAAACTTTGTTTGGTAATTTAGAGTTATCCAAAAACTTGATTCATATTTAAATTTATTTTTAATTATTTTATAATTAAATTAATTTATAAATATAATATAATTGGTTATTAAAAGCAAATATTAGTTAATAATTAATATAAATTTCCTTTCATAACGAAAGATTCATTAATGGAGATCATGCAATTGTATTGGCAAATAATCCATATATTACAATCAATCTGTACAATATAGACACAATACTAACGCAATCCAAAGTGGAATCGATATTCATATAACATCTTAAAATTGTTGAAAATATTACACACAAATCAAAGTTTTATAAATATTTCGACTAAACTGTCTCTGCTTTTTTCGAAATAATTGCATAGTGCATCATAATCTATCAATGTCAATGGGCAATCATACTGTTAAATGCATGGAATACAATTTTTTTATAAAGTTTTAAGCTTTTTCCAAATATGTTTAATTATCATTAATGATCTATCTAGATTTGGATCGATTCATATCTCGCCTAAAAGTCAAGTACAAAATCACAATTATAAGTGAGAATATCATTAATATTATAAATATATAAGTTACCATAGAGACATTCCTTAGGAGTAATGAATTAGCAAATTATTTATAATATTGTGGCCGAGGGGTTCTCTCAGGTGGAGGGAATAGATTAGAAGGATATCTTTGCTCCAATAGCAAGGTACTCTTCCATCAGAGCTATTCTGGCACTTTCAACACAAATGGGATGGAAAATACATCAAATAGATGTAAAGATAAAATATACACAGAATTGAAAAAGAAGGAGATGTAGCTCACAGGTGAGTACTGCACCTGGAGACTACACTCAGAACTGAGAGATCACTCTCGTACACTCTACATACATGAATGAAAGATTACATCATTAAGTAAAATATTAGAAATTAGGAAGTTGCAACCAAACCCCTAAACTCTAGGAACAAATCCTAAACTAAGGAGATACGTTACAACTTGTGTAACCTTTTCTCCATTAATACAAAATAATATAATTATTTTCAACTCCCCCCCTTAATGGAGAAAGGATTATCCTGAACTCCTTCTAAACAATTCAAACTTCACACGTGCAAGAGGCTTTGTAAAAATATCAGCCACATTGTCACAAGTTTTACAATATTCAACAATAATTTCTTTTGACTATATTTTCTCTCTGACAAAATGGAACTGAGTGTCTATATGTTTGGTGTTTTTATAAAACACTGGATCGTATGCTAATTTAATAGTGCTCTGGTTGTCGCTTTTGATGGAAGTAGAGTTCTTCTATTCTTCTCCTGCATCATTGAGAAGCCTTCTCAACCAGATCGTTTCACACGCCGCTGCACACAATGCTTGGTACTCAGCTTCACATGAAGACAATGCTACAGTACTTTGCTTTTTGGTGCTCCATGCTATGACCCCGGATCCTATGCTGAATGCATAACCTGTGATAGACCTTCGATCATCCAGGTTACCTGCCCAGTCTGAATCTGAAAAACCTGCTAGAATAACATCAGATGTGTCAGTGTATAAAATGCCATAATTAACAGTACCACAAAGATACCTCAACATGCTTTTTGCTGCTACCCAGTGACTTTCAAGCGGTTTTGACATGAATTGGCTCAACACACTAACAGAGTATGCCAAGTCAGGTCTGGTTGTTGTAAGATATATCAAGATACCAACCAGTTGTCTGTACATTGTGGCATCAACCTCCTTAGTGCCATCATCACTACACAACTTCAAATTCTGCTGCAAAGGTGTCGCTGCTGATCTACATTGATCCATACCAAACTTTTCCAACAGATTTCTAGCATACTTCACTTGGGTAAGAAAATTTTGCCCAGTATCTCTCCATACTTCTAATCCCAGACAGTAATGGAGACTACCGAGATCTTTCATTTCAAAAACTTGTGCCATAAGCCTTTTGATTCCTCTGATTAAATCATCTGCATCTCCTGTTATAATCATGTCATCTACATACAAAGAAATCAGAATAATCTGCCCCTGCTTATTGTACTTGGTATACAAATTTGGGTCATTTAAACTTCTATGAAAACCATACTCTAAGAAGAAAGAATCAACCTTTTCGTACCAAGACCTGGGTGCTTGTTTTAAGCCATATAAAGCCTTTTTCAATCTGCAAACAAGATGTTCCTGCCCCTGCTTTACAAACCCTTCTGGCTGTACTAAGTAAATTTCCTCTTTTAATTCGCCATTTAAAAATGCAGATTTGACATCAAGCTGGTGTAGCTCCCAGTTATGTTTAGTTGCTAGAGAGATAAGCATTCTGATAGTGTTTAAATTTGCTACAGGTGCAAAGGTATCATCAAAATCTATGCCTTCTTGCTGTGAGTACCCCTTTGCAACCAGCCTAGCTTTTAGTTTTTCAATACTTCCATCTGCATTCATTTTTGGTTTAAACAGCCATTTACATCCTATAGGTGTTTTATTCTTAGGCAGTTCAACTAAATCCCAAGTGTTATTTCTAAGAATAGATTCTATCTCTTCATTCATTGCAGCCCTCCATTCCTCAAATTGACTAGCTTCTTTGTAATTAGTGGGCTCTACAATGTTCAAAATATTTGACATCAAAGCATAGTCTTTCAATCTTAATGGTTTTTGAGTCTTCCTACTTGATCTCCTTGGTAGGGGACTTACCTCAAATTTGTTTTCTTCAGATCTAATTGGGTTTTCATTATCACCTTATTCCCGTTCTTCTTTCTGCTCCTGTTTCTGCTCCTGCTCTCTTTCATCCTCGCTGCTTTCATCCATCAACAATGGAATGTGCCAATCATCATCACTGTCATCTTTCCCTTCTTGAACCTGTTCATGAAACACTACATCCCTGCTTGCAAATATCTTACGAGAATGAGGATTGAACAACTTATATGCTTTAAATTCTGTGCCATAACCAACAAAGATGCATTTAACAGCTTTAGGATCTAATTTCTTCCTATTAGCTTTGGGTATATGGGAAAATGCTTTTGACCCAAATACTCTTAGATGATTTACTGCTGGTTTGAGTCCATATAGAGCTTCAAAAGGAGTTTTGAAGCCAAGATACCTGGTAGGACTTCTGTTCTTTAAATATACAGCAATATTAATAGCCTCTGCCCAAAAACTATTAGATAGACCCTTACCTTGTAACATGCTCCTTGCGCACTCCACTAAGGATCTGTTCTTGCGCTCTGCCACTCCATTCTGTTGTGGTGTGTGTGGCACTATAAACTGTTGAACAATCCCGTGAAATTTGTAGAATTTCATGAATTCCCCTAACTTGTATTCTCCCCCTTGATTAGACCGGAGAATTTTTATACTTTTTCCAAACTGTTTTTCCACCAAGGTTTTAAATTCTATAAAGCACTGGAAAGTCTGACTTTTTCTACTCAGAAAATAAACCCATGAATATCTAGTGCAGTCACCAGTAAATAACATAAAGTAATATGCTCCACCTAGCGACCTTGTCTGCATAGGTCCGCATATATCAGTGTGCACTAGTTCTAAAATATCTGTTTCCTTCCTTCTATCATGCATAGGAAACTGTTCTCTATGCATTTTACCTAAAGCACATCCATCAAAATTTAACTGAGTATTATGAAAGACAGGGAGTCCCTCAACCATACCTTTTCTCTACAATAGCATGAGGTCCTGCAAATTCAAATGACCGAATCTCTGATGCCAGAGTTGTTCGGCTGCCGATCCACCTGCAACCATGGCTCGTTGTGGTATACTCTTTACATCCAACCTGTATAGGCTTCCAATGCGCATGCCTGTTGCAACAATTTCTTTCCTGCAATCCTTTATGACACAATGAGTCTTGAAGAACTCGACTTGCATATCTTGATCAGTTATCATGGATACAGATATCAGATTTTTCTTAATTCCAGGTACATATAAAACATTCTTAAGATGACTGATTTTACCATTTGGTAGCTTTACTGGAATACCCCCATAACCTATAATATTGAATCAACTATCATCTCCTAAATAAATTTTTGATCCATATTTACTTTCTTCAGGATTTTCAAAAAATTCCTTTTTACCTGTCATGTGAGATGATGCACTGGAATCGACATACCAAATGTCGTCCTCATTGGATGCTGAAAGGGCACAGTTAACTATGAACAGTCAAAATTCGTGACTGAAATCTTCATCTTCTTCAAAGTCTTCTTCAACAAAATATCCTCTGTGCTTCACCATCACAAACCTTTTCTTTGCATCATCTGCCTGCTTCTTAAAGCATTCATTCTATATATGACCTTTCCTTCCACAATAATAACATTTCTTTACAGGCTGATTTACAGACATACCTTTGTACGGACTCTTCTACGATATACCTCCTTTCTGCTGCAGTTGCAACTGTGATTGTTGTTGTGGCTGCTTCCCTCTGAATGCTTGCCATTTCACCATCAGAGCAAGATCATCGCTCTGGGGTTTCAAATTCTGCCGCCGCTCCTCCTCTTTCAGCAAGATCCCTGTCAGATCTTCAAATGTAGGCGCTTTTTCCCTTGCCTCCAATCCAGTGATGAACATTTGATATTCATCTCTCATCTCTTTCAGTGTGATTGTGACAAGATCTGAGTCTGACACCTTCTCCCCGATGTACCCCAATCTGTCTTTCACATCTTTGATTTGCGCAATGAATGCAACGACAGTCTCACTTTCGTCCATCTTCATTGAAAATAGCTTGCTTTTGAGTGCCATAATTCAACTTTTGTTGTGGGTCTGATACAGGCTTTTGATGGTCCTCCAGATCTCCGTGGACGTTTTACAGTCTCTAATATGAGGGATAATGTTGTCCTTGACGGACATCTTCAACAAAAATTTCACCTTGTTTTCTCGCTTATCCCATTCTTGTTCCTGCGTATTCGTCCCGTTATGTGAATTCGACCTCTGCTCATGACCTGTAACTATCGACCATGCATTCGCACCTTCAAGCAAGGTCTGAATCTTAAAATTCCAATTCGTGAAGTTAGATCCATCGAGTTTTCCAGACTCGTGGAGATAAGATTCCATCGTATTACTCATTCTGAACTAATCTACAAATAAATGAATCTACCCAACTGATTCAGAAGAAAAAAAAAATGAATACCTGTCAGATCTGGTCACCTGATCTGCCACTGCTCTACCACTGATCTGCTGGTCTCCTGATCCACCCACTATATCTTTGATTCAGATCCAGCAATATTTGACAAATCCGCAATTCAATCTTGCTCGAATGAGCAAATCCGTTGTATTCCAATACAACCACAAAACTGATATGATCAAAACTGATCCGATCTGCCTCTCCCGGATAGATCCACAACTTCTCCGATCCGCACTCCTAGCAGATCATCCAGTGAAGGTGAGGCTTCCCACGGATCCCCTTGAAGGTGAGTTGGCGCCCTCCCGTGTGAAAAATCCGTGCCCAAATTGAATCGATGCAAGGCAAATCCTTTGGTGTGAGTTTTCCGTTGGCCTCCGCGCCAATCAGGGGTTTTGGCGCGGTGGCGCGACTATGAGCCGAACAGACGCGCCAGTTGCGCTTCCTGGCACGACTGTTAGCGCGAAAAGTGCGCCAACCCCCTTCTACTTAGAAAATTAAAAAATCATCTGAGTCTGTGAGCCAGGTGTTACTGCAGTCCACTTGCTCGGCCACAAAGGCTTCTTCTACCATGAAGGCAATTCTGCCACAAAGGAAAACTGGCCACAAAGGCACTCCAGCCACAAAGGCGATAAAATATCAGGCTCACCCAATCTAAGCTCTGATACCAAGATAAAATATACACAGAATTGAAAAAGAGGGAGATGTAGCTCACAGGTGAGTACTGCACCTGGAGACTACACTCAGAATTAAGAGATCACTCTTGTACACTCTACATACATGAATGAAAGATTACATCATTAAGTAAAATACTAGAAATTAGGAAGTTGCAACCAAACCCCTACACTCTAGGAACAAATCCTAAACTAAGGAGATATGTTACAACTTGTGTAACCTTTTCTCCATTAATACAAAATAATATAATTATTTTCAACTTGTAAATACAACTTGCTTCAACAAAGTGATTGAGGAAGATGTGTACGTAGAGAAGCTGGAAGGATTTAAGACCCTCAACAGAGAGTCGCATATGTGCTGACTCAAGCAAGCGTTGTATGGACTAAAACAAGCATCATGTGCTTGGTACACTAGGATCACCAACTATTTCACCGGGTTGGGCTTCATCAAAAGTGAAGCAGATGCGAACCTTTACCATATTGTGGTTGAAGGTAAATTATTGATTATAGTATTATATGTTGATGATTTAATTCTAATAGGTGATGAGAAGCTGATAAAATCTTGCAAATAAGATTTGGAAAGAGAATTCGAGATGAAAGACATGGGGCTCTTGCATTATTTCCTTGGTTTGGGAATTTGGAAAAGAGATGGGGAGCTGTTTATCTCTTAGGGAAAGTATTCTAACGAGATACTAAAGAAGTTTCACATGGAGAGGAACAAACCCATTGAGACTCCTCTAGCATGGAATTGGAGGAAGGAAGATGCTACTTCAGGGAAAGTGGTATAAGCTACCATTTAGAGGAAGCTTGGGGATTCACTCATGTACTTGGTGAACAAATGACCAGACATGTGTTTTGTGGTTAAACAAATTATTCAAGCAATGGTTAATCCAACCAATCTCTATTGGAAGGTAGCCAAACATGTGTTGGGATACCTTAGAGGCACCACTTAGTTTGGTATTTTGTACATACAGAAAAAGGGAGTGAAGTTGTAAGGCTTCATAGATGTAGATTGGACAGGGAGTCCATCCGACAGGAAGAGAACATCAAGTGAAATGTTCAGTATTGGATCAACAACAGTTTCCTGGTACAACATGAAGCAAAGATCATTTTCACTCAATTCAGCAGAAGCAAAGTACATGGCTACTAGTCAAGCAACTTATGAGGCTATCTAGATGAGGAATATTCTTGTTGGGTTGTTTGGTCAATAGGTGGATCCTATAGTGATTTAATATGACAACCAGAGTTGCATAAAACTCTTGGTTAATCCATTTTTTCATGATAGGTCCAAGCATATCGACATCCGATACCACCATTTCAAATATTGTGTGTAGATCATGATGCTAGAGTACATTCCTACAGAGGATCAAGATGCAGACATCTTGACGAAGGCACTATCAAGAGGAAAGTTCGAGTTCCATAGAGGCAAGATAGAGTTATAAAATAATCCCTTTCTTGCTGAGAGGGAGTGTTGAAAATGACACCAAGAAAGATTCTAATTTAATTTTCCCTTGAATTAAATTAGAATAAAATTGTAATTCCACGTCACATGACACCTTGTACGAGTTAAATAAGTTAGTTTGACTTAGTTGGTTCAGTTAATTTGAGTTTAGGGTCTAACTTGAGTCATGTAGAGTGTCTCCTAAAAAATAGGAGCCATGGTTGAGTTTATTTTGAGTTGTAATTAATTAACTTGGTTTATCTGAGCTAAAGTCAGTTTAACTAGTTCCAACTATTGGAGGAAATAGTGAGAGGTCAAAGTGTGGATCTGAACTTGAACTGCATGCAATGATCAATCAGATAGATGATAAATCAGCCATAAATAAATCATGCATGTCAGATCAGAGAAATCCCCAGTTGAGATTAGAGTTCAAGGGAAGTGTACCATTAGTCGTATAATCATCCAAATTGTACAGGTGGTGCATGCAGTTAGAGGAAATCCCTAGATGTATTGAGAAATTCCAATTGGGAATTTCCCTTATTAATAGGGGCTAATTACCTAAGGAAAAAACGTAAGGAAATAGGGATCATGGCAGGCAAAAAATTGGTTAAGTATTGGCCAAGGCTTTTCTAGGAAGTAGTGAGACAAATAGAGATAGTGCAGAGGTTTCTCAGGTTAGAGAAAGCATTGTAAACTTATCATATTTTCTGACTAATGAAATATGCATATAGCAGGGTTTTTAGCTATGGATTTCCTCAGGAAATCATTGTGTTATGTGTGATTGCAATTATTTCTCTTTTATGCTTTGTGATTTCACTATCGTTTATTGGTTTCCACAATTGGTAGAGTAGATTCAAGTCTATTGTTTTAGCATATTAAAGGGTCTGAATGGTGTTGTAATTGGGTCATTTTACTTGGTACTAGAGGCCAAGGAGTTTTATTTTATCTTTTTATTCTATAGGGTGGTAGGGTGGTGTTAGGGAAGAAAATTGTAGCTTCCTTCAAGAGGGTGTCACCTCCTTCCAGTGGAATCTGGTAAATCTTGGGGTATCCCTTCTAGTAATAGCTAGTAAATTAAAAAGTTGTAGCTTCCCTTGTAATATAAATATATTGTCCATATATATCTTGTGTTCCATTTATGTGATGTTATTAATTAATTTTTTTTATACTTATTTTTTTGAAATTTATGAAATACTGATTCAGGCCACTTATTAGTATTTTCAACAGGATAAACGACAATAAGAAAGCCAAAAAATACTAAGCTCAAGATAAAATAATAATCATTCCATTCACTATGAAATATAAGGGTCTTAAAGGGGTAATGAAAACTTATGTTAATAAGGAAACCATAAAAAAATAAAGAGTTGCTAGGGGGTTCCCAAAACAAAAATAAAAAACTTATTTACCATAAGTTTTAGTTTATTACTAGTGGGAAAGATATACGTTTTTGTTTACTATGAGCGGGAGACTTCACAATTTCAATAACATATGAAAATGAAAGTCAAATTAAGCCGCCCCTCCTCCCCACTCTAGAAAAAAGACTTTACCATCTTGAATATTTATTATGAAATTCAAACCAAACCCAAAAAAATATTTCCATCTTAATTATTTATTTCAATGAGGTCGCGCCTAATTTTAGTGTAGAATTAGCTAAAAGTTTGATTTTATTTCAAGATTAATTAGTACACAATAAGCTTAAGAGATAAGGTTATGTCCACTACTACCCTTTATTTTCACACTAACTATTAGGGATTTATATTAAAAAGGCTAAAATTGAATTGAATATCTAGATTTACAAAAGGGAGGAAGGAATTGAAGCCATGGATTTAGTTCTACTTATGTGTAGGGTCTATTAAAAAAACACTTACTTTCATTCTCCCCAAAACAATTAGTTGTTAATGTGTAAGTATGCTAACAAATTGGCCTAAAAGAAACATATAGTGATAATACATACTAGAAGTGCAAATAAAACCATATAACTAATTAAGACTAGTGTTGCTACTCCTTGTTCCATTTCCTCTAAAATAGGTGCAAATGAATGGTCCAATGAATCTCTCATTGTTGACACCAGGTGGATGGCATTAGAACCCATGTAAATTCCAAGTAGGTCACTTGAGGCTATGTAAACGAGTTTCCATGATGTAGTATCCATGGGAGATGACAAAATTGGTTGGGAATATGGATATTTTCCACCATTATTCTAACCATAGTTTGCAATGTTGTTATGGAAACATTTATTCCAAACTACTTCCTTGTATGGATGATGATGAAAGGCCACATATTTTCTTTTCATTCTCTTAAATTGATAGAATTCTCACCCACTTAAATGACACGTTGATCTTGTACCAATTTCTCTTCCTTTGTTTGGCTCTCTAATTACTCCTTCCACCAAATCCATTATTTATTAAAGGAAACCATAATTTTGTCGGTTCCCTTGGCATTCCCTTCATAACAATTCAAACCCTTTCAGAGTTCCTTCAAATAAAAAACAATACAAGGCTAACTTTGGCAATGGTAGTGCACCAAATATGGATACCCTTGCAACAAAATAAGACTCTTACTAAGAATACCTAGACTTAGATGGAGGATAAAAGCCTCCCTATACTTGTGGACTATGTGTTGGCATTTTCTTTGGCCATATTTATTCTCATAAACTTCCCAAGCATCCTACTCATGTGAACAATCACTTTCCATTTGTTGTTAGCAATGTCTTGTTAAGAGGATTGAAACATATTGCGGGTGAGTTGTGAATGATTAATGGTGACCCATGACATTGATTTAATGCTCAAACATGTGAGGGAGGAAAAATAGCACTTTAATTACCTTCATAGTAGCATAGATGTAAACGTAGGTATCTCACCTCATTCCTCCTCCACCACTACTTATAGTAAGAACAACTATGCCAAATGAGACCTCTTCATTCAATTTTCTATCCACTTCCAAGTTTAATGAGTAGAGGGTGTGATTAAATTCAATAAAATTGATATCCGTTACAATAGCAATAATTTATTGGTGAACTTTGGCAAGAGGGAGGCTAAAAGAGTGTGCTAGATGATGTAAAGCTATGATAATAACAATGGGATCTCCAATCATCATGACTTTGCTAACTCCATTGTTTATTACAATGGTGAGTCCCTTTAGTATTGTAATTGATTTCTACTTATTTTTGTGGTGGCATACTCAATTTATTTTCTCCCTTTAAGCTTATAAATGACACCCCACACTTTCCTCCCTAGATGTTCATTACTGCCTTGTCTATTATACCAATTTAGAATTTTGGTTGATATATACTATTAGTGATTTTGACTCCCCCAATGATGCATTTTATGAGATAATATTTTATCTTAGTGAAAATTATTCACAAGGTGTAGAAGATGAGTGGAACATGAAAGTGTTTCCATTGTCACTTAGACAAATACTTCCCTCATTTTAGTGAAGGACACGTCCAACACAAAATGGGCTTCCCTAATAGCACGTAGGGTTTCTAAGGAAATACGAGTAAACTCTAAGGTCACCTATGTTACTATCAAAATCACCACCAATTGATTATGACATACCAGTTATGGATTGGATAATTACTCAAATTAATTTTTAGATTTAGTTTATTCACTTATAGGGTTGTTTTTAAGGGCTTATTAAGTGATTATGCAATGTAAAGTTATCCCAAGGAAATCTATATCTGAAAATTATCCAAGTTTGTCATAAAAATTTCATAAAAGATAATTGAATTATAGTAATAAACATGTTATAATAGTAATATGTTTCAAGCTTTTAAAAATTACAAACAAGAAAAATTCAGGGCTAAAACAAGGAATAAAACTAGAGTTTAAGTAACTTGCTAATTCTAAAATTTTGATAGCATATAATAGCCAATAAAATCAACATCTACAACCCTAAAAGAGTTGCAATAAAAACCATATATGTCTATTTTCCAATAAAATAAATTTTTAGGTCAAAGACAAGGAAGAAAGACCTATATATCTAGGGTTTTGAAGGATGGAAATTAAGTACAAGTTGTTTAAACCCTAGATTCTCTCCTAAATCAAAATTGCATTTTGAATTTGAGATTGAGATTGACTAGATAAGAAAGGGCTAGTGTATACTAAGGATTTTGGGTATATGGGGTCAACCATTGACGCTATTGAAAAAGTGTAAGTGAAACTAGGGTGATAGTTAGTTTTGTCCACTATAAACCCTAACAAATCCACTTAGTGCCTTACAAGCTTTAGGATAATTCAAGGGAAAGATACTCCATTATTAATCGTTCAAAATATTGAAGAAGGGACTTGTTCAAAAAATAGAAAAGGAGTGCACTACCGACACTAGAGAAGTACAACTACACTTACAACCATTGACATAAACAAAATCCACAAATAGTAAGAGAGATCATTTACTCAATAAATTTATTCACCACGAAACCATAATATAATAAGATTAATAAAGTTGCAAAGCATCCGTGATACAAAAGAAAGCGTTATACTTATCTATCCATAGCAAGATTATCATATTATTAGACAATTAGTGTTCTCTACAAGTTCTAGAAATGAGTTATAAATGAGAGGTGCTTCTCTATTTTTATAAAGAGATCATATAAATCCTCTCAATATAAAATTGATATTCTCCTAGCTTCGCCTAGAATATAAAATATCATTCTCTCTTTACAAGCCCTAGAGATAAGGTCAAAAATACATAAAATATCCATGATACATAAGTGAATGAGTCAAATAACCCTCAAAGATGCTCCCCAAATGAAGTAATACCTCCTCAAATTCTAAGTTGTCATCCTAAAAAGCATAAGAATCTCCTGCTTGCTACAAATAGCGGCTCCAAGAGTGAAAAAATCACTCGAAAATGATGTAAAATGGAATGAAGGGTCTCCAATATGGAACATTCCCTTCAAAGGGTGCAAAATTACACTCAAATTGTACCATGTCGTCTCTCAGAATTGCAATGACTTCCTCCAAAGGTGGGCCAATCTTAATCAAGTAAGAAAAATGGCCTCTTTAAGATCCTCTAAGAAGTGAAATGCTCTATGCAAGTCATATCAATGATCAATACAAGGCCCTATGTCCAAAGCAAGGCTTAAGGGTCTTGCATTAGTCACTAATCTTTAGGCATGTGTTAGGGATCCTAATGTAATAAAAAATCTCTAAGGATGTATTCAAATCCCAATGAAACATAAAAAAGTGAGTCATATCAAATGTAAATGTGATTAGGTAGAGAAAAATTAAACATCATCTTCTAACTTCCTAATAACTCATAGAATTTTTATCACTTTCCAAGTTAAGATATGAAGGGGACATGGTCAACCCCTATTATATGCATCAACACCCAAGAAAATATTTTTTTCCTAGGAAAACTGATCAAGAAACATGTGTAGTGATAGATGGTATGGTTTAGTGGGTAACTTCATGAGTTGCATCGTATAGTAATGCGAGGCTAATTTACCCTTTCCTTGTCACTATTTCTTACTATCCCTTTAGTTGCCTTTTTCTTTGTTCTTTTAAATTTTGTTTCATTTAGTCATTTTTATATTTCATTTCATGATATAGGACATGGGTTAGTGGCTTCATAATTATGGGGCATTTCTCAAGCTTTTCTTTGGCCTTTTTTCTTTTTTTGTATTTGTATTTTTTTAATAAATAATTTAGTTACTGTTGACACCTAATCCTATGGGTTGGGTGTGGATATGTAATATTGTATAATAAATAATATTAGGAAATAAGGAAGGCCAAGAGTCATTGGGAGATGAATCCCAATAGTCTCACCTCCATGTATAAATACATGTTCATTCTTCATTCAATAAACATTCTGATTTGAGGATTTACCTCCTGGTTTGACATGGTATCAGAGCCAGTCCCACTATTGGTATTTTTTCCTGTGGTGTAAGTCCCTCATTCCTTTGCTCAGTCAGTTTTTATGATAGTTTTTGCTGCTCCATTAAATTTCTATACTGAAATTTTGCATTTTTTTTTAATTATCTCTGCAAATTATGCACAACTCTGACATTTGCAGCTCCTGAAGATTCTGCAATTTGCAGTCCCTGAAATTCTGCAATTTACAGTTCCAGTAGATACCTGCCACCCTGCAATTTTACAGTCCTGCAAATATCTGATTCCAGATTTTCTTAACGGCCTTTTGGCCTCCCCCAACACATCTCTCATCCATACCTATCGCTCCACCATTCCTATTACCTCCATTACCTGCTCTCCCTTTTCTACGCCCATCTCACCAACGGATCCTCCCATCTCATGTTGTCTGCTCCGTTTAACACCTGCACATACCTCGTCGTCCCCATCTCACGCTATCTGCTTCATTTAACACAACCCTCACCGCCTGCATACGCCTCCCCACCTGCGCCTCAAACTAAACCATGGCTTCCCATTTCCCTGCGACCCCCTACTCCCTAACGCAGACCCTCCTACGTCTACAGCCACTCCATCCGCTCCCCCTCAATGCGTGCAAACGCTCCCCTTGGCCTCATTGTAATAAGCTCGACCATCCCCCAAAGCAATTTTCCCTCCCTACAATAACCGCCTCTTTTTATTAAATTCGTTTTTCATATTTTTAAATAATGCGCTCCCCTCCCTCACCTACAATACAAAGCTCCCCTACAGCACTCCGTTCGCTACAGCACTCCGTTCGCTACAACACTCCGTTCACTGTGCCTTACCCAATTGACCCTTCCACATATTGAATACCACTTCTACCATATTTCCGCCCACCCTACTCCATTCTCCATATAATAGCGTTGTCATATATATATATACCACCCTCTGTCCATATCATACGCTGTTGCTATTTCTAATACAGTTAACACACCATTCATACATTCATAATACCGCCCCATTCATATTCATAACACCGCCTCCACATTTTCAATACATATATATTTTCCTTCTTCAAACACAAAAAATACATATATTTTTTTGGTGCAGAATTCAGTGTTTTTAGCAAGTGTTTTTGTCCATTTAAATTGAGTATATTTTTTAGCTAAATTGAGTATATTTTTTAGCAAAGAGTTTTTGTCCCCTTTAATTGAGAAAATTTCTAGAATTGAAGATTTTCTAGCAAAATTTTTCCTCTTCAAAAGAAATTTTTTCCAGCAAACTAATGCATTCTCTCATATCTATTGTTGGGGTGGTTCTCTTCGGCAAAGAGAAATATCTTGAGTGGTCTCGGAAGATTAAACACACACTCATTTTTAATGAGCTATGGAAAGGAATCTGTGAAGGACAAGAAGGAAATCCACCAGCAAAGCCCACTTCAGACAAGGAGCTCACCATTTGGGAAAACAAGAACTGCAAGGCCTATGCCTTGATTGCAGCTTCCTTCTGCATACTTGGCACATAGAGAAAAGATTCATGCTCCAGATTCATCCAGAGGAAGAGGTGGCAGAAGAGGCAGAGGAATAAGAAACTTCACAGAAAGGGGGGGCAAACAATCTGACAAATCCAATCTTCATTGCACACGTTGCAATAAAGATGGACATGATGCATCCAAATGCAGAACACCTTGGGAGAAAATTGAGCAGCAAAGAAATCAATACAAAGGTAAAACTAATGACAAAGAGAAAGGTAAAGCACTTGAATCAGCTCATTATGTTCTAGCACATTGTAACAATGGAGTAACTGAAGACTTGTTTGATGTTTCATTTACTTCATGGAGAGATGATTGGTTGCTAGATTCAGGAGCAACATGCCACATAACATTTAGAAAAGATTTTTTTGAAGAATTCACTGACAAAGTTGATGGAGCAGTATATTTCGCAGATAAATCCAAACTCAAGCCATCAGGGCTTGGCACAGTCAGGCTTAAGTTGCCTGGTCTTCCAGATCATATCCTACATGAGGTTCTATACCTCCCTGAGTTGAGGAGAAACTTGCTGTCCCTGGTCCAAATCCTCTAGCAAGGACACTCCATTCACTTGTTTGATGGCAAGGAAGAGGTCAGAAAAACATCAGATCACTCACTTATCATGGAGGGAATATAAGAAGGGAGACTCTTGAAGCTGAAAGGTTCATCTGCTCATGCTCAAAACTTTGCATTCAGTTCACATCATGATGAAGGTACATTCCCATCAAGTCTTTTATGGCATGCTAGATTTGGACACCTAAACTATGAAAGCCTTCATTTGTTGAAGAAAAATGGTGTTAATGGACTGCCTACAATTCCTAGAAAACCTAAGGAATGTGATGCTTGTATTCTAGGAAAGCATAGAAAACAACCATTTCATGATTCACACTCCAGAGCACATAGAAAAATTGAGCTTGTTCATTCAGATTTATGTGGCCCTATGCCTATTGCTTCTGCAAATGGAAATAAATACATGATGACATTTATTGATGACTACACCAGAATGTGTTGGATTTACTTATTGAAGAATAAGTCTGATGCTTTTCAAACATTCAAGAATTTTCATGCATGGATGGAAAATGATGCACAAACTCATATTGGCTCTCTACGTACTGATAATGGAAAAGAATACACCTCAAATGAATTTGAAAATTATCTTCGTCAACATGGAATCAAACATCAAACAACCGTGCCATATAATCCCCAACAGAATGGTGTAGCTGAAAGAATGAACAGAACTATTTTAAATATGGTCCACTCCATGTTATTTTTCAAGAATGTAAAATTGATGTTTTGGGCTGATGCAGTTCTATGTGCTGTTTACATAAAGAATAGGTGTCCTTCAAGTTCAATGAGAAACAAAACTCCTTTTGAAATGTGGCATGGCCACATTCCTTCGGTAAAGCATTTTAGGGTCTTTGGGTCCACCTGTTATGCCTTGATACCCAAGGGTCAAAGGAACAAACTTGGTGCTAGAAGTCGAAAATGTATCTTCTTGGGGTAATCCAATACCTCCAAATGATATCGTCTCTATGATGTAGCAAATAAGAAGTTTGTGATAGCAAGAGATGTCATATTCCTTGAATCTTCCAAGAGTGACAAGGTTGTTGAGCGGCAACTTGATCGCCTGGATAGATTCACACATGCAAAGTATTTCCAAGAATTTGATAATCAGATTCCACATCTTGAAGGGGGGATTTCGATATTGAATCAAACTGTGGAATCATGTCCTGAAGCACTCTCTTCCCCACATGAAGAAACAACCACGGATGACACATTGGATGATGTGATTGACAGAATTGGGAGATTGAATCTTGAATCAATCCCAACTCAGTCAAATGACCAGCCTGGGCCATCTCAGAAAGGTCCTCCCAAATGGTTGACAAAGACACTGGAGAATGTTCATCCCGATGAGGTTGGAAAAATAGGAACAAGAAGTTCCACTCAACAAATCGAAGGTGATGTAGATAATTCTGATTCCCCTGTTGATATGGATATTGCTTATAACTGTGAATTGAGTTTGTCTACAGATTATGAACCAACTTCCTTCAAAGAAGCCGCTTTTCATGATGAATGGAAAGAAGAAATGCAGAAGGAGTATGATGCCTTGATAAAGAATGGCACTTGGAAGCTGGTTGATCCGCCTTTGGGAACAAAACCAATTGGCTGTAAGTGGGTCTACAAGAACAAGTATAAAGAAGATGGCTCACTTGACAAGCACAAGGCCAGGCTTGTGGCAAAAGGTTTTGCACAAAAATAAGGAATCGATTATGAAGAAACTTTTGCTCCCACAGCAAAATGGACCACCATCCGGACTCTCTTTGCCCTAGCATCTCAGAATGGATGGAAAGTCCATCAGATGGATGTAAAAACAACTTTTTTGAATAGATATCCAAAGGAGAAAGTTTATATGTCCCAGCCAGAAGGATTTGTTGTAAAAGGTCAAGAACAAAAAGTTTGCAAGCTTATAAAATACTTGTATGGCCTCAAGCAAGCACCACGAGCCTGGTATGAAAAATTAATCGAGCATCTCTTGAAACTTGACTTCAAACATTTTGATCTTGATGATGCAACTTTGTTTGTTAAGAAAGTTGGAAAAATAGTTGTATATCTTGTGGTTTATGTAGATGATCTTTTGATAACAGGAAACAATGAGAGCTATATTTCATCCATGAAGAAAGAGTTGAAGAAAGGTTTTGAAATGACTGATTTGGGTCATGTTCATTACTATTTGGGTATTGAAGTAATTCAACATCCTAAATTCATATTTCTTTCTCAAAAGAAGTACATTTGAGATCTCTTGAACAAGTTTGGCATGGATGAATGTAATCCCTTAACCACTCCAATGGAACAAAACTTGAAGCTCACATCTATTGAAGGGAAGGAATTTGAGGATGCAACTAAGTATAGACAACTTATAGGAAGTCTTATCTATCTGACCACCACCAGACCTGACATTTCATTTGCTGTTGGAATCCTCTCAAGGTTCATGCAAAAACCTTGTGAAGGACATTGGTCTGCTGCAAAAAGAGTGTTAAGGTACTTGAAGGGGACTCAAGACTTTGGACTCAAAGATACACAGGTAGGCGACTTCAGCTTGATCGGATACTCTGATTCAGACTTTGATGGTGACAAAGAAACAGGGGTGTCTACTACAGGTTACACCATGAGTCTTGGATCAGGAGCTGTCTCATGGAGATCATGCAAACAGTCAGTTCCAGCAGATTCCACGACCGAGGCAAAATATGTGGTAGCAGCTGAAGCAACAAAGGAAATTGTGTGGCTCCGGAAAATCCTGGAAGATTTGTAGATGAAACAAATGTATTCCACACCACTCATGATCGACAACACTTCTGCAATAAAGTTGGCCAAGAACCCAAAGTTCCATGATCGAACAAAGAACATCAATACAAAATACCATCTAATTCGACATCATGTTCAGGCCAAAACCATCCATCTACATCATTGTTCCACAAATGAGAAAACTGCTGATATATTCACCAAAGCACTTGGAAGATAAAAGTTTGAAAAGTTCAGATAGATGCTTGGGCTCACCAACATCCCTTTGGATTAAAGGGGGGAATGTTGACACCTAATCCTATGGGTTGGGTGTGGATATGTAATATTGTATAATAAATAATATTAGGAAATAAGGAATGCCAAGAGTCATTGGGAGATGAATCCCAATAGCCTCACCTCCATGTATAAATACATGTTCATTCTTCATTCAATAAACATTCTGATTTGAGGAGTTACCTCCTGGTTTGACAGTTACATCAACCTTAATATTAAAGCTTCTTCTTTTCACAAGAATATGAAGTGAAAACCTTTTTGTGACATATGACAACCATTGATGAGCGGGAGAATGGAAATTTAGAAGGATGAACAATGTTAAGAATGGATTGGGATATGGATATGCTACACTTTCATACTCCCCCATTAGTATAACTCAACCCAATAGTAACAACACTTATCTAAAGGATGACTATGACCCACTATGGAAAAATGACATAAATAACATAAATTTAGAGCATTATGATACATGATCCAATTTAAACAATGATTACCACTTCCATAACAAGTACATAAGACATTAACACTTACTATGAAACAAAAATGAAATAATGTACCTCATGCGTATCAATCCTCATAAGCATACTCATCATATGTGAGTGAGTTGAGCAAATGTGAGAGGCATATCTATCCAAGTTTCCATCGGAGGACCATATATCTCATTTCTAGAACTAATATTTGAAGTGAATAGAATATACTCTACTTACCCCTACATTTCAATGGGGGACAATGCCCATGCATTACTACAAATATAACTCTTTGGATTGAATTTCTACCAATGACATAACTAGTACCTTGTCAAATGTGTCACTCTAGCATTTTGGTTAAGGACCCATATCTATTGGAAGTCGATATTGAGTTTGATTCCTCCCACCACACTCTTGCATCACTATAACTCCGTGATTTGAATTTCTATCAATGATGTGGACACCTTACTAAATGCCTTGGTTTGACATTTTGATTTAGAACCCATATCCACAAGTATGTCTTGAGTTTGACTCCCCTACAATGGTTGGGCATCATTACAATTCCACATACAAATCTATCGGTGGAATTTATATTAATGACATGGATACCTTACTGAGTACCTCAATCTAACATTTTGGTTAAGGAATCATATCCACTAGTAGTTATTCTTGACTTTGATTCCCCATGATGCTCATACACTTGTAAAACTCTACATACTACATGGATTTAATTTCTACCAATGACGTGGGAAGTTTATCAAGTTCCCCACTCTAGCATTTTGGCTAAGGACCCATATCCATTACTAGTTTTTCTTATATTAATCCTGCATAGTTTCCATGAATACAACCCCACATACAACTGCATAGTTTGATTTTTTACTAACAATGTGGGTGCCTTGCCAAATGGCCAATTTGGTATTTTGGTTAAGGATAATTATTCATTGATATTTTATCTTGATTTTACTTCCCCCATGATGTTCATACATTGCTGCAAGTCCAAATGTAGCTCCATGGATTGAATTTCTACCAATGACACAAGCACCTTCATAAATGCTCCACTTTGGAATTTTGGTTAAAGACCCATTTTAATTGGTAGTTGACCTTAAGTATTATTCCTTTGTGATGCTAGTTCATAACTACAACTCCAATTATAGCTCCATGGATTGCATTTCTATCATTAATGTGAGCACCTTATTAAATGCTCTAGTTTGGCATTTTGGTAAGGATCCATATTCACTAGTAATTAGGCTTGAGTTTGATGCCCCATGATGTTCCCGTTCATCCTACAAACCCACATACAATTCCAACATTTAAATTTATCAACAGTGTAGACACCTTGCTAATTTCCTTAGTCATTTTGGTTAAGACTCCATATCCAGTAGTATATTTGATTTAGTTCAATTCTCTTCATTGTTCCCCATGCATTACAACCTCAAATACCCTCTCATGCTTATGCCTGCATACACTTCCATGAATTACATTTTTATCAATAATTTCAAATGCCATAAAATTCTCTAATTATCCCACTTATATTCATATTCTCTCTACTTTCTTTATATATTTTTTCTATTAATAAAATTTATTTTAAATTTTAAGTCTTTTTAATAAGCCAAACACATTATCTCCCTTTTGAAATTTTACCACTCTTGTAACTTATTCAATTGAAATACATAAATATATCTATATGTTCTCCATTTTCAACATTATTATATGCTACAAATATTATTGATTTTAAATATACTTTATTATTTTATTTTGCATATACTTTATAAAATAGGAAAATTTCAGTAAAATTTAAAAACGTTTTAATTTTTACTTTTACATATACTTTATAAAATTAAACCCCTCCATAAAATTTAAAAATTATTTTATGTTTTATTTGTTGAAATCATATAAAATTCTCCTTAAAACAATAAACTTTTTTTTTTTTTAATTATTTTGTATCAGTTTCACTAAAATTTGAAATTATTGATAGACTCTTTTTTTTTTTTTTTTATCTGCATTATATTAATATTATTGAGCTAAGAGGCACTCTCTAAGTCAGTATGGTATATATGTTCTTTTTAGGCTATGACTCCTCTTCTGTTGTCTTATTTGACATTTTAACTTAGTCAAATTACCATAAATTAAAATAAGATTAAAGTAAAATAGTCAATTTACCATAAGCAATTTTGGACTTTATATTTTGAATCTAATATTTTAAAATGTAATATTTTTATTTTTAAAAATTATATATATATATATATATATATATATATATATATATATATATATATATATATATATATATATATATATATATATATATATATATATATATATATATTATTCATTTTTTAAGTCGATGAAAATAAAATAAAAATAACCCCATGTGAAAACAATTTTACTTAATCAATATAAAATAAAATTAAAAAAAAAAGAAGTTGAAATAAAAATAACTTGATGGTATTGACCAATGGTATGAGAACCCATGGTATTCATGTGGAATATAGCCTATTTAACTCTAAATCAAGTTAGTCTAGATCCATCTTAACTCTAAATCTACCAAAGGCCAGAGATTAAATCTCTTGATGGATCTAGGCTAATTCATTTAATTAAAAAATTATGTAAAATATTCTTAAACATTTTCTATATTCTCCTACAATTTATACAAATCTCCTTCCACTAGTTATTATATTTATTTTGTTTAATTCTAGGTTTGGAAACTTATCGTTCTTATCAATTATAATTTTAGGTTTGGAAACATATGGTTCTTATCAAATAATTAAATTAATTAAAGATATAATACATAAAATTTAAAATATATGTTGATATTTATAATTTTAAATTTGAAAACATATAATTTTAATTAATCGACTTTATAATATAGATCTACCAAGGGTGTTGAGAGAGTTAAGTGCAGATGGATCTAATCTAGTACTCTTATTGCATTCTATAATGGATTTATGGAAGCTTTTAAATAGGCTTCATCATAACACATGTCATGTTCAAAATAATAAAAGATTAATTTTAATTTAATTTGACCAACTCAAACATATTTACATTACAACCTCTCTTCCACACAAAATAAAAAATAAAAAAATTATAAATAAAAAAATTCATATATAAAAATTAAATATTACATCCATCCATAATCCATAACTTCACAACTAATATAATCTTTAATTCACTTTACACTTAATGTGATCTTTGATCTTACTTTGTTTATCTATTATATAATTGATGTGATTTTACTTTGTTTATCATTTATACAATTGATACGATTTTGATATGCTCTACGAAAGTGAAATCCTTTACCTCAGATAAGTTTAATCTATACATTTCTCTACCCACTTTACAACTAGCAAGCATTCGATATTTTTCTTTTTCCCACTCCATCATATTTAATGTGACTTTTCTTTTTGATGCGAATCGAGATAAATCTATTTATCTGTCTATAACTTATCTACCATTTATCTATCCAGAACTTCATAACCAATATAATCTTTATCCACCATTTATCTATCAAGAATTTCATAACTAATATAATTTTTAATATGAATTTTGATTTTACTTTATTTATCTATTATACTAGTCTAGATTTATCTAATTCTGGATTTGTCATGAGCAAACTTTTTTTTGGAGTGTAGAATTTGAGGAAAAATTTGCACCTCAACGGATTTGATCTTTCTTGGTGCATGATAGATTCAGAGTTAGATCTTGGCTTGTTCGAGTTGAGGGCAACAATGACACATTTTTAGATTATCATTATTATGTATATGTTTGAGATAAAGTTCATACTTTGAAATTTACATTATGTTTTCTTTATTTGACATGACTATATAGTTCTCTTCTTTAATTTTGTTTGTGTTGCTGACTTTGAATGGTTTGTACCTGTCACCACCATCCTTCGATATTACCATAATAAAAAAAAAATTGTTTAATACCTACCTCTACAATACTAGAAATAACATGACTATCACCATATTTAACTTTTCTTCGACTTACTATGCAAACACCATGTTACTGTGCGATACATATGCAAATATATATATATATATATATATATATATATATATATATATATATATATATATATATATATATATCATATGACTGGCATTGCAACTGTGTAATAAAAGTCTGGACATTATTAAAGCATCTAGTTAATTTTTGCAACCATGGCAATTGATTATATACATAACCCAGAACTCATTTAACATACACAATTTACACCATAGACTATATAGTCGACCTTGTGAAGGGTTCGTAATCTTGCAATGATCTGGTTTTACTACTTCTAAGCAATATTTGTACTTAGACATAAATACAATATCAGATTTATTTTGTGGATATATATTATTATTTTGATTTTGGGTTGTGTACGCTCCACTTGGCGTTGTATCCGCATCTCTGTAGGCAATTTGTCAACTCTCATTACTCCCAGCAGTACTGGGCTATTCTGCTATGTTACAACTGTTACAAACTTGCCTCGGATTCCACATTTCTTTCGAGGGAAAACTCTGGCATTCTCTGTTAGATGGTCTGTCAGCTAAACGAGCTAGGTTTTCTTGGAGTTTTGGGATTCTTCAAACTTTACTGCTCCATTGCAAACTCCGCCATGAATCCTTATAACAGGTCTGGGCTTCTTGTCATATTTTACTCTTATCCTACTGCTGAGCCTTTCTTAGTTTTACTTATTTTAAATTATGAATTGATGAATAGTTCTTCTATCTACTTCAACAGGGTTTCGATAATAAATTTTCCCTCTATAAGGTCACGTCTCTAGCTCAAAAGCATTTCAATCTCTGGAGGAAAAGTTCACAGCTCGGCGTAGAGGGTAAGTCTCCTCTTTCCGACTAACGCTGTTTGTTTTGGGTAAATAATTACCTAGGTTAAACCCTTATTCATAGTAGAAGATTAACCCCTGAATTCTTGACTTCTAGAGGAAGGCTGCGATAGGATTTTTTCTTGTTTACCAAGTATTATTTCATGCCAGTACTATTTCGGGGTTTGAGATTAAAGCATGCTTCATTGTGAAATACCCCACAGATTTTTGTTTAACACCGTAGCTCTTATTGTTTTTCTGATGCAGGTATGAGGGTTTTAAACCCTTGGTTTAACATTCTTGAATGATAATCTCATCAATAGCCCCCGCTAATGTATTCATCAACAACTTAATAGGTACTCAATATTTCCGAAAAGAAATATACCCTCTTCAAGACTCCCATCGATGCATTCTGAGCATTTCGCTTACTGGGTTACATAACAGTGTTAAGGGTTTACTCACCCGAGTTAGGGTTTCATGGTTCATATGATACTTAAGAAGATGATATGTAATTATTTAAGGGTTTTACCCAGTGATGGTCTTGTAAACAAGGATTTATCCTTCTCCTATTGCATGCTATTTTTAAAGGACCGGGTGATAGGCTCGACCTGTAGAATTACTATTTGAGGAACAAGTAATACAGTTTAATGATTTTCCTTCTGTTTAAACTCTGTTACTGGCTGTTTATAATATCGTTTACCAATATATAAATTCTCTATGCTAATGAGGGTTTTGAGTTCTTTCTTCTTCCTTAACTGTAACCCTAGTCGTGGTTCTTGCTGTTATCAACCATTATAACTATGATATTCTCGGTCTTTCTCATGCTACAGAAAGAATATTTCCAACAGGAAAGTGGTAGTATTATTATTTTAAATTCTTCTGCCCTATTTAATACAGGAAGTAAATATTACCAGGGTACAGATTCCACCTTCTATTCTTGCATTTTATACTAAATATATATTTATATAAACTTATATTTACTAATGAATAATGTACTACCCTTCTGCTCTACTGTAAACAACCATTCAAATCCGTAATAAATCATTTAGTTTACACAGTGATACTTATCTGAATTATCCGACTCAAGATGTGGTCCTCCCAACCATCAAGGGAGGCTATTACGTCCTCCACTTGCCCCTGAGCTCCAGAATCTGGACGGTGCCACGGGTTAGCAGTGGATTTTTCTGCTGTGACCTCTAGAAGGCCAATCCAGTCACACTCAGATATTCTGGCTTTACAAGGGCTGCTAAAAGCTATTTTCAACTGGTCCCAACCAGCTCTAGAAAATACTCCCCCTTTACCAAATTTACAGAACCCCTACTCCTCTCCTGGGATTCAGCTTTATCCTCAGAGGAGTAGGTAACTATTTCCAACTATTCCCCAACCACCTCCTATTCTTGGAAACCTTTTACCAACAGCTTAACAAGATTTTATTTTCATTAACTAGTTCCTCCTAATTTAATAATTTCAGCAAAAATAATGTGTTTTATATACAATAATAATTCAAGTCTTTCTTGCCAGAAAATAAAATAAACAAATGTATTTAACTAGTTATTACTAGTTAACTTTTAATGAGGCTGTCACATCTCCCCCCCCTAGAAGTAGCACCGTCCTCGGTGTTTCAGCCCAGCTCCGCAAAGAGCTCCAAGTAAGCTTCCCGCATAAATTTCTCATCCTCCCAAGTAGCTTCATCCGGTCCGAAGTGCTTCCACTGCACTTTCACCTGGATAACTACTCGTTTGCAGAGTTCAATTTCTCTTTTGTCAAGTATGCATTGCAGCTCGACCAGAAGCTCTCCATCCGGTTCTACCTAAAAAACAAAGTGTTTTCAAGTTAGTATGCATCAATTATTCAGAACTTTAAGTTAGGATTTTTATCTTTTTCCTACCTCAATATTTTGCCAATGAATCGCATGTTTTTCATCATGTACATATCGCTTTGGTAAGGACACATGGAATACATTGTGTACTTGAATATGACTGGGTAAGGCCAACTGATAGGCTACTGGTCCCACCCTTTCCAGTATTTGGAAATGTCCACAGTACCGGGGAGCCAATTTGGCACAAGAGGTCCATCTCATGGTACTTCTCTTGGGCTTAATTCTCATGTAAACATGGTCCCCTACCACAAATTCACGATAAGACCTTTTCTTATCTGCATAAGTATTTTTTCGATCTTACGGAGCCTTTAGATTCTGCCTTATTCTTTTTACCTCAGCTTCCATTTCAGCCAACATTTCAGGTCCCAACATTAACTTTGTTTCAGGACTGCTCCAATTTATAGGTGTACGACATTTCCTACCATACAATGCCTCAAAGGGACTCATTTTCAGAGATTCTTGATACCTTTTTGTTATATGCAAACTCAACAAGGTGCAAGTAGTCCTCCCACTTGGTTGGCTTATGCATTACATACATGCGCAACATGTCTTCCGGTACTTGGTTTACCCATTCCGTTTGCCCGTCAGTCTGAGGATGATAGGCGGTATTGAAATGTATTTGTGTTCCCAGTCTGGAAAACAAGGTTTTCCAGAATGCGAATGTGAACTTAACATCCCGATCTGAAATCATAGTCTTAGGTATGCCATGCAACCTAAATATTTCCTTCATAAATATATCGGCAATATGTACTGTCTTGTATGTAGACTATACAGGTATAAAATGGGCAGATTTGCTTAATCTGTCTACCACTACCATGATTGAATCATTCTGCCTTTTGTTCGTGGTAAACCCATGATGAAATTTAAGGAGATAACCTCCCATTTCCATTCAGGGATGGGTATGGGCTGCAATAGCCCTGCAGGATGCTGGTGCTCCACCTTAACCTGCTGACATTCCAAACATTTGCTTAGATACTCTGAAATATTCTTATGCATACCTGGCCAATAATATACCTTTCTTATTGCAGTAAGCATATTTTGATATCCTGGACGGCTAGCGTAATTTTTGCAGTGGAACTCATTCAGTATCAACTCCTTTAGACTTGTACGATTTCGCACACAAATTCTTCCTCGAAAAGTCAACACCTGATCTTCATTCTTTCCATACTCGGATGTCTTGCCTTGCTTCTTATCATCCTCCATTTGCTGCCATAAGAATTTATATTTCGGGTCTTTCTGTGCTTCTTCTTTTAACTGTTCCAACAGTTGGCTTTCTAGTTGATTATAGTATAATGCATAAATACTGTGCATTTTTCTGCTTAACGCGTCCGCAACTCGATTTTCCTTTCCCTTAACATGCTGTATGTCCATGTCAAATTCACTCAAAAAGGCAATCCATCTTGCTTTTCTAGAATTTAAATTTGCTTGCTTAAAATAATTAGTCAAGCTGCTATGGTCTATTTTAAGTACAAACCTCCTACCCAGCAGGTAATGCCTCCACACCCGGAGAGCATGCACCATGGCTGTAAGCTCCAGATCATAAGCAGAATATTTCTGTTCATGATCTTTTAATTTTCTAGACTCGTAAGCTATCACTTTACCTTCTTGAGTTAATATCGCTCCAACTCCTTCTTTGCTGGCATCAGTACAACCTTCATAGTCTTTATCAAGGTCAGCTACTTTAAGTACCGGTGCTGTAGTTAGAAGTTGTTTCAACTTTTCAAAGATGTTCTGACATTCATTTGTCCATTTGAAAAGCTTGCCTTTCTTCTGCAAATAGGTAATAGGAAAAGAAATTTTAGAAAATCCTTCTATGAACCTTCTATAATAACCAAATAGACCCATAAATGATCTAATATCAGCCACATTCTGAGGTACTCGCCATTCCATAATCGTTTTGATCTTTTCTGGATCAACAACTATTCCTTCAACTGATATAACATGTCCCAAATATTGGATTTCTGTTTTAAATATATCACATTTGCTAAATTTAGCATAAAGCTGATGCTTTCTCAGCATTTCCAAAACTATTCTCAAATGCTCTTTATGTTCCTCCTCACTTTTTGAATAAATCAGTATATCATCTATGAATATGAGTACAAAGTTATCCAAAAATTGATGAAAAATGCCATGCATCAACCTCATAAAGGTTGCTGGTGCGTTCGTCAATCCGAAGGGTAGCACCACAAATTCATAATGTCCATAACGAGTGTGGAATGTTGTTTTTCAAATATCTTCATCTTTAATCTGAATTTGATGATATCCAGATCTCAAATCTATCTTAGAAAACACCTTGGCCCCTCTTACTTGATCGAATAAGTCATCGATTCTTGGTAAGGGGTATTTGTTCTTAACAGTCAGCTTATTAAGTTGCCTGTAATCCATACACATGCGTAAGGTCCCGTCTTTCTTCTTAACAAATAGGATTGGTGCTCCCCATGGAGACACACTTGGATGGATATAGCCTTTGTCTAATAATTCTTGTACCTGTATTTTAAGTTCTGTTAATTCTCGCACGCTCATTCTATAAGGAGCTCTTGACACCGGAGAGGCTCCTGGCAGCAATTCAATGGTGAAGTCAATATCCCTCTTAGGTGGCAATCCAGGAATGTTTTCTGGAAATACATCCAAAAATTCTTGTACTATAGGAATATCTTCCATTATAGGTGCCTTTTCCTTGGAGTCTGCATATCCTACTTGAATTGCATACAATTAACATCCTTTCCTAATACACTTGCCCATTTGGGATGCTATTATTGGGCGTAATTACATAGGATTTTTAATTCCTTGAATCTCTTTACGTGTGTCATCTTGCATTCTGAAGTAAATGATATTTTCCTTGCAGTCCACTAGGAGGGAGTCTGTGGTTTATTTAGTCCAACCACTCCCAATGAATCATCCTCGAAGTTGTTGGAGTGGAATCTCCGCCTCTATTCTTAAAAAACATTCCATAAACAGCTCGACACGGGTGGCTAACTGAGACATAGCACCAGCTGGCACGGGGCCCAGTGTTAATCTTCCTCTTCGGCGCGAGGGCATAACTGACTACTCGCGCCAAGGCAAAAACAAGGGTTTTTGAGTTTTTTCTCAGGGAATTGTCAATAGAAGGAATATTACTCTCATGTAAAGGGATACAATGATGGTGTTTGCAAGGCATGGCACAAATTATTGATAACGGAAATGACCCTCCAATGGGCGAGATGGGAATTGCATGGACAGTGACAAAATGTTGTGTAAAAGATGTCCCCTAAAGCATGAGGTCCAAGGGAGAGGGAGGGGCGAAATGCTTTATGAGAATGCATTCGAACCAAACATCACTGTCGAAAAACCTGCAATTACAAATACAACTGATATCCCTGATACATGAACATGTGTATGGGCACAACCATCCATAATAAACTACATAAAAACTTAGATCCGAGGTATGGATGCAACCATCCAGTAGTAAGGATCAACAAATAGACTTAGTTATGGTCGTAACAATCCAATCAAAAGAGTCATGCACAGGGAAAATTTTAAGAACCCCCCTAAATTTATATATATAATAAATAGGCGAATCCCCATGATACATAGGAAAAATGGAAGGCGATTTTATTAATAATATAATACGTATATATAATTTTTTGGCGAATCTCTCACGAGATTATATTATCCTATAAAATCATGGCGAATCACCAGTACAAATGGCGAATCACTACTACAAAATGGTGAATCGTTGTCTAGTGGAGTTCGGGGTGTTGGTTCCAATGAAGATATGGTAATTGAACTAGGAGTAGAAGGAAGAGAACCATCGAGACCAAGCATGGCACATGGTGACTCATGAGGGAAGTAGTTCTCGTGTAGTTTGGAAAACGCGTTCTTCTAGTTCTGCTAAGCGTAGTGTTGTTTCTCATCCTACTACTAACACTGATATTGAGGTTGGAGAGGAGTTTGAGGAAGCATGGAAGGTAGCAGTGGTGGATAATTACAAAGTGTACCCCATGATGGGCTCCATCTGTCGCTTTGGTATTTGTGCCTGCAAGACCTTCTGTCCATTGAACCAACAATTAGCCGTTCAACCAACAATCAACTTGACTGAGTTGATTAGGTACGAGTCAACTTAGAATAATCTTCAAAACTATGCTTTGCACTATCCCATATTTATCACACTAATGCTACACAACATTGTGCATTTGCACCTAACTCTCAATAATTTTTTTCCAAGAAAAATCTATAATAAGAAAAATATTTTACTATATTCTAAAAGGTGTAGATGTCGAAATCATGCCACAAAGTGAAAGGAAATAAAATATCTTTCCTCAAACCACCAAATATATAAAGAAAACAATAACAATTATAATAATAGAACTAGATCTATCGATCTATCGATCTATGCATGATATGAGAACCATAAGAATTCAAGAGAATAATTTCAAACTCAACAAAATCCTCTAAACAAGCAACAAACAAACCACTAAAATTTTCAAAGATATCAAGGCTAGACATTAACACAATTTCATGTACTTGAATAAGTCCATTGTTGCTTAGTGTTAGACTTCTTAAATTAGTTCTTTATCATTTAATACTAGGACACATAAAAATCCTGTTACAAAAAACATAAACTCTCATAGACCAATCGTCCCATTGCCTATAGATCTTTGCTAGGGAAGAAATGATGCAAATACTAGTATAGATTCTCTATAACTCTAGATCTATTAAGCAACAAAAGGGATAAATATCAAATAACTTCTCAGGCTTAAAAAAATATAGGGTCAAGTGGATCTATGCTAGTTTATATATATTTGTAACATTAAACATCAAATATGAAATACTTTCCATGTTATTTTATCAGTGTCCATGTCTATTACAATGATGTCTCTGCCACCCAAGCTTTAATGCACCTCACTTTTTGTCGGTGCAACTAGAGATCTAAAATGTAGTTAGTTCTATTATTGTTTAATACTTTTAGGATAGAATTAAATCCAACATTAAATATGTGATAAATTTATCCTCCCTACAAACCCTAAGACTTTGATGAATATATCTAGAACGTAGAACTTTTACAACATATGTTTCCACGAAATAAATTAATTACTCTATTGAAAAAAATTTAATTTTGAAAATCATAATTTCATTCTATTTTATGAGAAATCTATTTTAATATTTACGGTTTGCCAGAATGCACAGCTCTGTTAAATGCAGTGCACATCCTTTCCCAAAAACTTGTCCACAGCTTATCCCTTTGCCAACCGCTGGCAGTAAGTTGCAACTTATTTCTTCTTTTGTAATCTGCTCCAAAACTACCGCGGCAGAATGATCCCAATCACTGCAACAATTTTTAAAACTGCCTGATATTGCAATTAAACCTCTTTCCAAAAAGAAATCTCAGAAAAGGAAAAAAAAAAACATTCAATGAAGTGAAAGACTGTAGCTTGTTTTGTTAAATTTTGGAAAAAAAATGGTTTTTACTCGGTTTGGTGTTGTTTTTAGTGTGACTTTTTGAAGTTTCAGGTGCTGGAATCTGATGAAAATTTTTGAGGTAAAATCTTGGTTTTTGTTATTCAAACTGGTTTGTTGACTCTATATATGGATTCAACACCCTCAAAAACCTCTAGAGCACTTCGATTGTGCAAAGTTAGCAATCAAACTTCTGTTTTCAATAAATTCCTGCCGGTGTCTAACCCTCCGATTTCAAAAGATTTTTAATCTTTCCAGCTGTCAGAAAACATAAAACCGCATTCAATGAAGTAAAATTTCAAACTCTTGTTTTGTCAGATTCTGGAAAACGTAATAGTTTATGACATCAAAGTAAAAATTTCAAACATAACATTGACAATACTGGAAAAGCTTAATGAATTGAAAAAAATCATAATTTCTGAGCCTTCAACGTCTCAAGATTTTTCATCGATCCAGTTGCAAAAAACATAAAACAAATACAATGAAGTAAAATCCGGAACCTCTGTTTTGTGAAATTCTGGAAAAGGTCGACGAAGTGAAAAAAGTCATAAATTTTTTATAAGTAAAATTTCAAACCTCTGTTTTGTCAAAATCTGGAAAAGGTTATATTTTGTATGTTATGCTTTATGACATCGTACACATTCAATGAGTCAAACTTGAAACCTCTGTTATGTCAAATTCTGGAAAAGGTTAATGAAGCGAAATAATTTAGTTGGTTGTTTACAAATTTTGGTAAAAATCACAATGTCTGAGCTTTCAATTTCTGAAGATTTTTTCTCGATTTAAAAAAAAAAAAAACATAATACCCATTCAGTAAAATTCCAAACCTCTGTTTTGTCAAATTCAGGGCAAAGGTTATAGTTTATGATAAAAACACACTCCATAAAGTAAAATTTCACAAATCTCATTTGTCAACTTTTGGAAAAGGTATCGTTCATGAGCCTTCAGGGTTTATAGAACCTCACAAATATTTTCTTAGTTCATCCATGAATTTGGCAACTACAGGAAACATCTCAAGAATGACGTAAAAAGAATAAAAAATCAGCAAATCAGCCAAAGCTCTTTCAAAATACACAGTTATTCACAATCCAAACACCACAATCAAACAATTTTTGACATCCCTGCTCTGTATTACTGTATGTTCCACATTCGCAAGATAGAAACTGATATGCATAACCACAAATAAATCTCCTAAAACCACTTAAAAAAAAGGATATGTTGTGTTAGTTTTCCCATGCAACGAACCTGTTATTAATAGAAATTTTCAAACTTAGAGACCAATTAAGGCAACTGCACTGCTTAATATGTTCAATGCGTATCACACAAACATTTAAAAGAGATTTCTAAGCTATCACTTGAAATTGGACGCCTTTCTATCTAGAACAAAAAAAGAGATTGAACAAGGATCTTGTTGGATTGTGGGTAACACTGAGATCTCCCAATAGCTTAAGGACAAGAGTCATAAGTCGGCTCCTTATCACACTGTTCTGTATGCTTTCAAAACACACACACACACACACACACACAGATATATATATATATATACGCTTGTAACAGCGATAAGGACTTGGCCTCTTCTTCGATACACAAAATAGGGTTACTTTATTTTACTTATATGGATGACATAGGATGCCTACTGATAGTCTTTTATAGGATACATTTCATGTCTTGCATACAAGATCTCGATTTCCTTAAATTATTGAGGGCTTTCGAACTGTCGTTTAAAAATTCTCGTCTTCCTTACAAACATGTGGAATGAGTGATCCAAAATCTTTTGTTTGAGATGTATAAAAGAATTAACATGTGAAAATTGTAGCTTTTAAAACAAGAAACATTAAAGGCATAAGCGGAAAAAGAGAGAAGAAATTAACATCATGCACGAAGACACAAGAGTTGATATCGGAGTTCGTCCAGGAGGGACTACGTCTCCGGGCCCTGCTCTAATAGTGGGGAGGCCCTGCTTTCATTAAATGGAAAAATGAAAGTACAAGTACAAAATGAGGAGTTACACCCTTATACCTGCCCAATCTGGAAATGGCCGAAAATTGCATACCTCTGATGAAAAAATGGGCAGCACCGTTGGATTTGTGGCGTTGAGTAGTGCTAAATCCATATAAAACTTGCCCCAATCGGACAAAGTGAAAATCTGGCCCCTCTGGAAAAATGGCTCAGATCATGGTTCCGCCCCCTCTTGCACACTGCTCAAGGTTCCACTGCCTCGTTTTCCGTGCCCGCTCCTGTCCGTCCTTGGGCGCACAAATGAATGAAGGTTTAAATAATGTAGTGTTGGCGGATTCTTCAAAGCCACCCTTAGCCGGATTGGTTGAGATCCGCATTGTTTGGGCGGAGGTCGAGTGGTCAAATCCCGACCCCGCCATAAAAAGGCCGACTGGTTTATTTTTGATTTAACCGCGTTACATATTAACTTGGGCGTTGAACTGTTTGATATATTTAAAAATTTTGATGAACCGTGGGGGGGCCAGACCCATATTGGGCGGCCCGCCCCATATAAAACCGCGCCAAGTGTGTGAAGGACGGCGGCGGTGGGGTTAACAACCCCCGCCCCGTATCATTGCATAACGGCTGTAGAGTGGAGCCCGCGGGGGTGGCGGGGCTGACCACCCGCCCCCCAACAACATTTTTGTTTTTAATATATTATATGGATTGCATGGGGTGGCGGGGTTGGTGGCCCGCCACCCTTATTATATATTTTTTTTGTTTTTATTTGTTATCAAAACAAAATGTTGTTTTTAAACCTTTGAATTTTTGACCGAAGGAGTGCTTTTAACGGTCCCACAAATTCACCCGGAATCTGGCCAGGTTGTTCGGAATCCGGTGGCCGGGTTTCAGCAAAATTGTTGCCTCTTTAGTCTGCCACATCACCAAGTCAACCTCTGAACTTTGACTGCTCCCAACTCCTTCATACGGACTCGGAATTGAGTGCCGTCTGCGCCGTTGGATTCAGAATTTCGAGATCTACAACTTGAACTTGGTTTGAAGGATTTTCGAACACTTTGATTTTTGAGCCTTGTACTCAAGCCATTTGTACCTGTACTTGTTTAATCCACCTGGATCATTCCTCCCCACTAAAAAGCTTTTGGACCCCAAAAGCCTCATCAATCAACAGGCAAGTGAGGGAATTGCTCCCTCACCTTCTCCTTTTCAAGCCATTTGGCTTTACTTGGGTGCATCCCTTTGAAACCAACACGGAGATACTCCACATCTCCTCGTCGCGAAGTCCTGGTCCTTCGATCGAGAATGATGTCCTCTGGCAGTTCATCGAGATATTCTGGTGCAAAGTCATCCACTGTAGGAACTGATCCTACCTCCTCAGTGTCCATAATCAATGGGGGTTCATAAAGTTTTAGATTTTCAACATTCACAATTGAGTACATCTGCATGTATACCAGCAAGTCGAGTCGGAAATAATTATTCCCAATCTTCTCCAATATGGTAAAGGGACCATACCGGATTGGTCGTAATTTCTTACCTTCTCCCTTCATTCGATCCTTGCTGATGTGGAACCACACTTTGTCGCCAACTTGAAATTGATGGTCAACTCGGTGCTTATCATGTTGGGCCTTATATCGGGCCTGACTCTTCTCCAACTGCTCTTGCACTACTTAGTGAATCATTTGAATCTGCTGAATGAACCGCTGTGATTTATCCCTGTCATCACGTCCACTGGCATCTTCATCCCTTCCATAGATCATGTCGAAAGGGTCCTTTGGTAAGTAACCAAAGCATGTCTCAAAAGGTGAACGCTGCGTAGAGGAGTGCACTGCTCGGTTGTAAGCGTGCTGCACATATGGAAGGTGTTCATCCCACAACTTGGGATGTTTGCTGCAATAGCCCCACAACAAGTGTACCACGGTACGATTAACGACCTCTGTCTGTCCGTCGGTTTGTGGATGGAATGTCGTGCTTCTCTTCAACTTGGTATCCATCATGCGCCACAAGCTGGTCCAAAACTCTCCAAGGAAACGAGAGTCTCGATCTGACACAATCGACGTGGGAAACCCAAAGTGGACCCAAACATACTGAAAGAAAAGACAAGCAGTCTGCTCAGCAGTGACCTGCTTTTTACAAGGCATCAATATGCACATTTTGCTAAAGCAGTCGACGACAACATACAAATAGTCGTGACCCTTTCTAGACATAGGCAAACCTCCTACAAAATCCATCGACACACTTTCCCATGGATGACCCGAAATAGGGAGTGGTGTGTAGAGCCCAAGTTTTCTATTAGAGGGCTTTGAAACATAACACATCACACATCCCTTTACAAAACGGGTTACAATGTTTTTCATATGGGGCCAAAAACAAAACCTTTGCAAATGACATAAGGTTTTTTCGACACCAAAGTGACCAGACACAAGAGAGGTATGTGCCTCTCGAATTACATGTACTCTTTCTGCTATGGGTATGCATAATTTACCAAGGTGATACAACAGCTTCCCCTGCAAATGATAGTTGTCCACCTGTGAACCATGAGTTAGTTTTGCATAAACTTCTTTAAAGTCATCATCGTTAGTGTACTATTCAACATAACTTTCAAAAGACAATGACACATTATGAAAAATAATAGAAGCAGTGATAGGAGGGCGAGAGAGCATGTCTGCTACTTTGTTACTAGTGCCCTTCTTATACTTTATTACCAGATGAAATTGCTGTAGGAACCCCATCCACCTGAAATGACGAGATTGTTGTAGCTTGGTTTGTGACTGAAAGTACTGCAAGGGCTGATGATCCGTATGGATGATGGTCTCCTTGCCGATCAGGTAGTGTTTCCACTTTTTCACACTTTGGACCAAGGCATACAATTCCTTGTCCTAAGTGGGGTAATTTATTACAGCCTGGGAGAACTTCTCCGAATGGTAACAAATCGGCTTCTTCTGCTGCAAAAGTACAGCTCCCATGGCGTACCCACTGGCATCGGTTTTGATCTCAAAAGGCTGTTGGAGATCGGGTAAAGCTAGGACTGGTGCGGTGCTGATTTTCTCTTTCAGTGCTTCGAAGGCCTTCTGCTGTTTTCCTCCCCACTGAAAGGCTTGTTTGATACTTGTCAGAGTGTGTAAGGGTGATGCAATAACGGAGAAGTTGGCAATGAACCTCCTCCAGTACTGTATTGCACCTAAAAAACTACGGACCTCTGTTACATTGGTAGGCTTAGGCCAATTTACAATCACCTCGACTTTTGAGGGGTCTATTTTTAATTGACCATTACCGAAAATATGACCAAGGTAAACCAAAGAGGTTTTCCCAAACTCACACTTTGACAACTTTACATACAATTGTTCTTTCTTTAAAACATCAAGCACTTTGATTACATGGCATACATGTTCCTCCCAAGTCCTACTGAATACAAGAATATCATCTAAATACACAAGGAAAAACTCATCAATGAAAGGCCTAAAAAGATCATTCATGACCCTCATGAATGTGGCTGGAGCGTTGCAAAGTCCGAATGGCATCACCATCCATTCGAACAACCCCTGTTTGGTCTTGAAAGCGGTTTTCCACACATCCTGCTCTGCAATTCTGACCTGGTGATAACCACTACGCAAATCCAATTTGGTGAAATAAACAACATTTTTTAATTGATCTAATAAATCATCAATGCGAGGGAGAGGGTATCGATTTTTCACCGTGATTTTTTTTAGTGCCCGATAATCCACGCACATCCTCCATGTGCCATATTTCTTGGGCACTAACACGATCGGCGAGCCACAAGGAGAAGTACTTGGCCGAATGACCCCTTGGTTCAACAGTTCCTGTACCTGCTTTTTGATTTCCTCCATTTCGATGGATGACATCTTGTACATACCAATGTTTGGTAATGGAGCATCATGTTGCAAATGGATCTCATGTTGGATCCCTCGTTTTGGAGGCAAACCTTTGGGTTCCTGAAACAACTCACCATAGTTAGAAATAACATCACATAATTCCTATTTATGAGCCGGATCACATCCCCGGAAAGCATCGGTTATTTCTTCATCCTTTGCTCTCACAACCATGAGCAAACACCCCTTGCTGGAATTCACCAATCTCTTCATCTGTCCTGCACTTACAAGGCTGGCACTGACTTTGGTTTGATGAGCTCTTACAATGTATTCTACCCCATCTTTAGTGATTTGGTATTTATTTTCATGGAGAAAGAAAACTGCTTTCCTATCATAAAGATAGGGACTCCCCAACACAATGCCAAAGATATCCAATGGTATTACATCCAATTCTACTTCATCTACCAGCTTAGAAGCAATAACAAATTTTACCTTACACTGCTTGGTTACATTTAGTTTTACTTTATCATGTATCCATCCAAGCGGATAAGGTTTTGGATGAGGCTTAACTTCTAAGCCTAACTTTTTAACCAAGGATTCTGAAATAAGGTTTGCTTGAGAGCCTGAATCAAACAAAGTTTCTACTTTTGCATGGTTTATAACAACTCTAATATGAAACAACTCAATTATCTTACGTTCATTAGAAAGAGGCTCATTTGATGCACTAGTGCTTTCATGTGATTCAGAATCATGAAGAGAATGAGTACCTTTTGTCCCTGCTGCTGTGATCAATGCTTCATCGCCTGAGTCGGATCCAAGGTCCTGCTGTGCGGTTGCTACTGTCTTCTGCTTACCCTTTCCTCCATATCTCTTCGGCTTCTTTTCTGGATAAAGTTTCCAACAATGATCGTCGTCATGGCCTTCCTTTTTGCAGTGAGTGCAATAAGGCTTTTCTCCTTCATCCTTCTTTGTTGACACCGTCTTCTTTTCCTTTCCCTTTCCTTTCCCTTTGAATTTGCCATTTGAAGGTTTGGAAAGCGGTTTCTTTGAATGATCGTCCTTATCATTTCTGCCCCTGTTTTCAAGATGAATGGCCTTCACACTGGCCGAGTCAATGGTAGTAGGTTCAAAAATTAACAACGAATGTTTAATGTAACTATGCAATGAACCAATGTACTTAGTTACAACTTCAAGAGAATCTAAAGAGATGCCCAAACTTAATGCCTGTTTTCGAAATTATTCAGTAAAGGTTTGCACATTTTGTCCTTTACCTTGCCTTAGGTACTGCCACTCCATTAAGGCTTTCTGCTTGTAACCTAAGGGATAGAATTGATTTTTAATTGCAGTAATAAAATCTGACCAGGAAGAAAGAAGGTTACCCAAGTTACTGCTGCTTCGAAGTTTGCTCTCCCACCAGATGAGAGTTGTGCCACTCAATCGAAGAGAAGCCAATTGGATTTTCGCCTCGTCCTCCATAATCTGCTGGATCCTGCAATAGAGTTCAAGCTGCCTAATCCAATTGTTAAGCTTCTTAGCATTACTTTCACCATTATATACTGGTAGATCAAACTTAACATCTAACTTAAAGAAAGGCTTGTTAGATGCATTTCCAGAATTTTTATTATGATGGTTAGAAGAGGAGGAAGGACTTTCATTTTCTGAAGGGGGTGGATTTCCTCCACCATCTCCATGCGCTGAACCTTGCCCTTCTAAAGAATGATCTCCTATTTTCTCTAACCTTTCAAGTCTAGAGAATAGTCTCTCTACTCGATCTGCCATGGTATAGAAAGTTTTGCGGAAATTGAGCTCCTCTTCATTCCGATCTTCGTCCCCCATGTTCCTTCTCTGACGTGCATGTCCTGCTTCGGGATCAAAAGCCTGTAGCGTCCCTTCGCCTCTTCTTAGCTTGCTTCTTGTTAGCATACAAACATGTAATTCACATCTACAAACACCCGCTCCGATACCACTTGATCCAAAATATTTTGTTTGAGATGTATAAAATAATTAACATGTGAAAATTGTAGCTTTTAAAACAAGAAACTTTAAAGGCATAAGCGGAAAAAGAGAGAAGCAATTAACATCATGCACGAAGACACAAGAGTTGATATCGGAGTTCGTCCGGGAGGGACTACGTCTCCGGGCCCTGCTCTAATAGTGGGGAGGCCCTGCTTTCATTAAATGGCAAAATGAAAGTACAAGTACAAAATGAGGAATTACACCCTTATACCTGCCCAATCTGGAAATGGCCGAAAATTGCAGACCTCTGATGACAAAATGGGCAGCACCATTGGATTTGTGGCGTCGAGTAGTGCTGAATCCATATAAAACTTGCCCCAATCGGACAAAGTGAAAATCTGGCCCCTCTGGAAAAATGGCTCAGATCATGGTTCCGCCCCCTCCTGCACATTGCTCAAGGTTCCACTGCCTCGTGTTCCGTGCCCGCTCCTGTCCGTCCTTGGGTGCACAAATGAATGAAGGTTTAAATAACAAAACACAGGCGGACTTTCCAAAGTCACCGTTGGACGAGTTGGTTGAAGATCCGCATTTGTTGGGAGGAGGTCGGGTGGTCAAATCCCGACTCCTCCATAAAAAGGCCGCCGCATTACATTTTTAACTTGGCGTTTGAACTGTTTGATATATTAAAAAAAAAATTGATGAACCGTATTTTAAATTAATCCATCGTTGATGTTGATGGGGGGCCGGACCCATGTTGGGCGGCCCGCCTCGTATGGAACCACGCCATGTGTAGTGGCGGTGGCGGTGGGGTTAACAACCCCCGCCCCATTTAATATGGCCGTTGGTACCATGGAGACCGCGGGGGTGGCGGGGCTGACCACCCGCCCCCCAACAAAATTTCATTTTTTAATATCATATGGATGTGCGGATTTGCATGGGGTGGCGGGGTTGGTGGCCCGCCACCCTTATTATATATTTTTTTTGTTTTTATTTGTTATTAAAACGAACTATTGTTTTTTGAACCTTCGAATTTTTGAAACGGTCCCACAAATTCGCCCGAAATCTGGCCAGGTTGGTCGGAATCCGGTGGCCGGGTTTCAGCAAAATTGTTGCCTCCTTAGTCTGCCACATCACCAAGTCAACCTCTGAACTTTGACTGCTCCTAACTCCTTCATACGGACTCGGAATTGAGTGCCGTCTGCGCCGTTGGATTCAGAATTTCGAGATCTACAACTTGAACTTGGTTCGAAGGATTTTCAAACACTTTGATTTTTGAGCCTTGTACTCAAGCCATTTGTACCTGTACTTGTTTAATCCACCTGGATC